>WELB01000158.1:229141-239572 GCA_009602725.1 Spirogloea muscicola | reverse complement strand
CCCGTGCGCTGCACCTTCGTGCCGGGAGAGCCCTCGCTGCTGCCTCTGGCTCTGTCCAGGGGACCCACTTCCAGGACCCTAGCCTCTCTGATTTGCGGCTGCTTAGCAGGGGTTACTGAGTAATTTGTAGCTGCTTTCTTTCTTTGTGTGCTTTGGTTTCTTAGCGCTTCCTCTGGCTTCCTCTGGCCCCCTTCTCGTTCTTTGTTCATTCTTTTTTGGGCTGGCTTGTCCAGCCCCTATCCTCGATGGGCGAGCCCTTTCTTTCTCTATGTTCATTCTTTTTCGGGCTGGTTGTTCCAGCCCCTATTCTCAATGGGCGAGCACTTTCTTCTTTCTCTATGGGCGCGCTCTTTCTTTCTATGAGAGGCCAGCCCAAAGTAGAAGAAAGACTCTTCCGTGAAGGGCGAAGAAAGGGCTCGCCCACAGAAGAAGTGGTACTCCCAATGGGGGCAAGGGCTGCGAAAAGCCAGCCCAAAAGAATTGACAAAGGTTCGAAGGGGCCTAAGAGCGTTGAGCAGCTACGAAGAAAATGCGTGTATATTAAGAGATGGGGAGGCCATGTGTGGCCAAGTACAAAGGCAAGCACAAAGGGGCCTGAGGATGCGAGGGGGAGGATGGATCACTCGGTAATTACGAGTGAGGAGCCGTAGAGAAGAAGAAGACGAAGAGGAGGGGCTGGCAAAGCCAGCCCAAAAAGAATGGACAATGGCTGCGATGGCTGTGATTGGCCAGCCCAGAAAAAAATTGAACAAGGATCGAAAGGGCCAGAAGGCGCAACAAATCTGAGACTACCCTCTATGACTGGAAGCGTCTTCCTTCTATGACTTAAGCGAATGACCGCTCTCTGACCTCTCGTGGCAACTCGACTCGCTGGGCTCTTTAGAGCTTTCTTCCTGCTCTAGAGCTTTCCATGGCCCCTTCAAATTAGGTTGTTTTACCAATGGGCTGGCCTCTCACAGCCACCGCCCTGTCCTGGGAGCGTCTTCTCTTCTCGTCAGCAAGAACAGATCAGGATAACTAGAGGGCGGAAAAGTGTCACCCTGCATAGCAAGCGAAACCTGGCAAGAGTTGCATGTTGACTCGTGATCACGAGGTCAAGCCTGTCTGTGAACCCTTGGAACTGCACGGCCACAAGCTAACGACCATGCTGGCAAGGTGCGATGCAAGCGAAGCCGTGTGAGGAAGTAGGCTTGTAAATGTCTCAACTCCTCAGTAACATCAGACACCGTAATATAGAATATGACGCTCACCTGCCCTGCAGTGCTACATTGCAATATTCCCAACTTCATGAGGCTTGTTAAAGCTTACATGTACTGTCAGTTGCGCGGGCCACTTGTATTCTCCCGCCCTCGTCGTGCTGACTTGTCAGCTGATGGCCTGGGTCAGCGTCATCTTGGTAACGGGGGTTGCATGGCCCATACTGACCCACTTGACGGCTGTGATATTTCTCGACCGGAAGAAGTATGCCGATGGTTGTGACAGGGAAACTGTGCACTTGCAGGGGCCGGCCGTGCTTTGGCTGCTACTTCTGAGCATAGCTGGGGTGTCTCTTGCCAGCTGCACTTTACTCCGGCTTGCGGCTGCTGACTCGGGGTTGCTAAGCTTCCATTTGCTGTACTTCACATAATTGTGTGGATATAGCACCTTTCGGCCCTTTGGACCTTGTCGATATTTTCTAGGCTGGCTTTTCACAGCCCTCGCCCCCTCTGGAAGCACTTGTCTTCCAGAGGGGGCGAGGGCTGTGAAAAGCCAAACAACAAAAACCAACAAAGTCAGAAGAAGTCAAAAGCTTAGAGACCACAGAAGATGCCTGCTCCGTCACGCCTAATCAGCAGCCGCAAGTCGAAAAGTAGCAGCCGGAAAGGAGCCGCCTATAGCCTGAGGCAGCAGCTAGGCCACGACCAGCACGAGTATACAAGGTCTGTGCCAGGCTGTAAAAGGCCAGCCCCAATGAGTAGAAGAAATACTCGATTAGTAGAGGGCGATGGTTGTGATGGCCAGCCCAGAAGAGTAGACAAAGTTCTATGGGGCCAGAAAAGCGTTGAAGCACACAGCGACTTCAGTGGCCACCGGGTGCTCAATAGCCCCTGTTGAGCAGCCGCAGGTCAGAGAAACTAGTCTCTGGGTGGTGGGTCCCCTGGCTACAGGCAGAGGCTGCAGCCAAGGCGCAACCTGCACGCAGATGCGACGCGCGTGCCATAGACCGCTGCAGCGATACTGACAGGTGTATGCGATACACCTGGGCGAGAGCCTGCCACGTTAAAAGTCGCCTGCTCATCTTAAGAACGTCGGGAAACTGCGTTGCACGCGACTCTACTGCAGGAGCTCGAGCCACCGAGCACCGAACGCCCCGTGGATGTCGATGGCAAAGGGGAAGAATATGTACTGCGGCTGATGTCTTCTTCTTGATGATCTGCATACTTAGCCTCCATGCCTCTTGCGGCACTGGCCTACTGCATGCCCTGGATGCAAAGACAGTGGCGTTGGCTCGATCGAACGCGTCTGTCGTCACCACGTCCGCATGTAGTGACGAGGTCCGAAGGGGCCGAGAAGCGCTCATCCCACATAAGTGAGCGCTTTTCGTTCTTCTTTTGGAGGGGCGGGGGCTGTTGGATGGCCAGGCCATTGACAGAGAGCTCGCTCCCAGAGAAATGAACGAGGCCTGAAAGGGCCGGAAAGGCGCCAAAGTCACGAAACCAAGAGCGCCGCTTGCCCGCCGGAAGCCCGCCTCCTGGCTGATCCTAACACTGCCCTAAGCCCGACCAGCGAAGTACCCCAGCTCGGCCTCCGGTGCCGGCGGCCTCGTCCACTCCCTCTCTCTCCCACCTGCGGGTGCTCGACCTCGACTCGTCCTCACTCCCTCGCTCGCTCGCTCGCTCTCTCTCTCTCTCTCTCTCTCTCTCTCGCGCGCGCGCTCTCTCTCTCTCCCCCGCTCCCTTTCTCTTCATGTCCTGCTCTACTTACCACCCCGGCGCTTACCTCGCCTCCCCATCCTCCCCCCACCTTCTTCTCCTTCCTTCCAACACTCTTCCCCCTATCTTCATCTCTCCTCTTTCCTCGCTTCGGGGTTACCAAGTCCTATCAGCTGTAGCCACTTGCATAGCTGTGGCGTATTAGCACCTTTCGGCCCTTTTTTGGATCTTGTCCAATTAGTCTGGGGCTGCCTTTCACACTCCTCCTCTCTCCTCTTGTACGCATGCAGTGTCTCAGATGCTGGCTGTCTCTGTCATTGACAAGCCTTTGACGGTCTCACTGCAGTCTTAGAGGGAGCCATGGCGGCCGCGCCTGACAGCAGAAGCTGCAAAGAAGTTGTCGAGAGCAGCCAAGAGGCTAGGTACACGACCACGAGCACGGCGCAAGACGAGGGCCTTGACAGGCCTTGGATCACGGTGCTCAACCTCTGAGCCCCTCTCTCTCTCCTCCAGCCCTCGTGCTCTCTAGGAGCTTGCCAGGTGCTGGTGACTGTGGGTCTGCGCTGCTCGGCCGTCAGCCGGCGCCTGGCGTTGTGGCTCTGACAGGATCCGGTGGCGTCGAGCGCGGCTCCAGCCCCAGAGGTTGCCCTGCCGGAGCAGGACGGCAGCGCCGCCACAACGGCAGCAGCTTGTCCCCTGCCGGCCAAGCCGCTGCTGGGGCCGCTGGCAAGGACGCTGCAGCTCCTCATGGAGTTCACCGCAGCAGTCCTCCCACGTGCGGGCGGTGACGCCGCCGCCGGCGTTCTGGCAGCCAGAGCGGCCGCGCCAAACGATGGCTGCCAGGGCAGCTGCGGTGGAAACGGCGGCGGCGCCAGCGGGTGGTCAGAGCCTCAGAGGCCGGCCAGTGGTAGCGGCGGCGATGGTGACCCGATGGTATCGATGGAGGCAGCGGCAGCAGTGGCGAAGACAGCGGAGCGGTGCGGAGCGGCGGCGGGCACGCTGACGTGCCGAGATGATGGCACTGGAGAGCTGCCACCTTCATTGCCGCCGCCTGGTCAGGCAGGGATCTGGGGCTCGGCTGCGGCGAGCAGCGCACAGAGCCTCTTGCAGCGCCGAGCACTGGCCCGCCGGAACAGAGCCCGGCAGCTGCCGGCTGCAGCGACGGCAGCGATGGCGGTGGCGAGGAGCGTGCCGTTGCAGAAGCGGCTGGCAGACACGTCGTTGGCGCTTCTCGAGGACCTGGATGCAGCAACGGCAGCAGCGCTGGCAGTCACGGAGCGCAGAGAGGAGGGAGGGAGGCTCCTCAAGCGCCGGCAGTCTCTGGAGACGGCCGGCCCGCCAGCTCTGCGGCGGGGCCCGCCCTCAGAGTTCCGCCAGCCCCTGCAAGCGAGGAAGACTGTCAAACTGCTGCTGCAGCCGCCGCCGCCGCCGCCGCCGCCGCCGCCGCCTCGGCGGCATACGCTACCGCTGCTGGCGCGGCCACCAAGTGGCAACGCCGTCGCCGGGCCCAGTGACGAGGATGATGATGAGGAGCTTGAGGAGAGTCTAGAGCGCCTGCTAGAGCCACACGATGCCGCCGGTTTCGCAGCAGCGACCGCCTCGGCTGCGATTGCAGCTGAGGAGGCGGCCGTCGCCTCTGGCGGCTGCAGCGACGGCGGCGTCAGCGGCGAGGCGTCGGAGGAGGAGAGCGCCGCGGTGCTGCGCGCCCACTGCACGATACGCCTCTTCAATCATCTCCGGCGCCGCGCACTACAGGTGCACTCACTGACAGCGCCCGTGAGATCGACATCCTGTACAGGAAGCGCCGCTCAAGCGAGCAGCTTGAGAGCCGTGAGGCGTGACCCCATCTCTGACATTCGGACCGCATGCTTCTCGGGTTGTGACGAAGAACCCAGGTCATTGCAGGCTATGGACCCTAAATACTACCCCTAAAGCCACTGCTGATGCCGCTCGGTCTTTTGATTCTGCAAGCCAATTGCAAAGCCGTCGTTCATTGGCGTGGCGACAGGAGGAGGAGGCACGTGTGTGCGAGGAGGGCCGCGGGTCGCGCCGCGCCGACTTCAAGGCTGGCAAGGCCATGCGCGAGCGCGGCCTAATCTTCAACCCCCAGCCTGCAATTGGCCACATCCCTGGTGAGCCGTCTGTGGCGCGGCCGCCGTCATAATGCCTGCCGCTCCACCACTCAGCTTCTGCGCAAGCTGGAGTGTCCATTCTAGGACTAGAATTTGTGGTCTTGGGGGCCCATGTCTTCAATTGTAGGGGTCAAGCTGATGGCATTGTGTGGCCTGTGGTGGCTGACCACAGGCATGCGGGTGGGGCATGCATTCTACAGCCGCCAGGAGATGATGATGGTGGGCATGCACCGGCACCCGCAGGCGGGCGTCGACTGCATCGGCGGCAAGCGCAGCCCCTGGGGCCGGCACGTCGCGACCTGCATTGTGCTCTCAGGCGGTTACGAAGACAACTTGGATGGTGGCGAAGAGTTTTGGTATTCTGTGCATGGCAGGGATTCTGGCACGCACTCCATACGTGGCAATGCTGCGCTCATTGGTTCTGCAGCGCTAGCCCTCCCTGTGCGTGTGGTCCGCCGGGTATTGACAAGCATCCTCCACATAGGCAGACATAAGTTCTCTCAGTGTATGCTAAGCTTGGGATTGCATGACTTGCTTGCATCTTTTTCATCGTCCTTGAATCTACTCCAATGCGTGCTTCTCCACAGGCCAGGTGAGCATCCTAGTAACATTCTCATCCATCTTTGACCTGGTTATTTAAACTGAAACTCCGCTCTCCAACAGGCACCTGAATTGAACTCGTACAGCGGCTCCGTGTACACGTATGACGGCCTGTACCTCGTCGAGGAGTGGCGTGCTACACCTGGCGCGAGTGGCCACGACGTGTATCGCTTCCGACTGGCGCGCATGCCTGGCCAGGCACTGATTGCGCCAGGGCCCATGAAAGCCAGCTACGCCTTCGGGACATCCCTGAGTCGGGACTTGGTCGCTTCTGACCGCCCCGGCTTGCTCCTCGTCGACCTCTCAGGCGGCCGTGAGGTGGTGCCCATCTGCGTCGTAGATGACACGGCTGCCGCAGGAGGGAGACCGCCGAGCGTGCCTCCAGTGTTCGAGTACCTCTCGAGGGTCTCGTATCCGGCAGCCATCGCTGCGACTCTGGCGCCAGCAGTAGGATGCAGCTGCGGCGGCCCCCGCGGCTGCGTGGACCCAGACGCATGCGCATGTGCTGCGCGCAACGGCGGCACATTTCCTTACAACCGCAACGGCAGCCTGGTGGAGGCCAAGGCGCTGGTGTACGAGTGCGGGCCCGCTTGCGCATGCCCGCCGACCTGCCACAACCGCGTAGCTCAGCGCGGGCTGACACGCCGCCTGGAGGTGTTCCGCACGGCGAGCGGCAAAGGGTGGGGGGCGCGCTCATGGGATGCGCTCGCAGCTGGCGACTTCCTCTGCGAGTACACGGGTTGCTTTCTGGAGGACGCTGACGCTGAGTGCCTCCTCGGGCGCGACGACTACCTGTTCGACCTCGACTGCTCCAAGACTGTGACCGAGCGGTGGAGTGCAGGCGATGGCCTCCTTCATGGGGACCTTGGGGACGGCAAGCTGTTGGTGGACAAGGGTGGTGGTGAGAGGTCGGCGGTCTCCTCAGAGCGGCTGATGCGGGACGTGCACTTTTGCCTGGACGCTGCCAAGACGGGCAATGTCGCACGCTACTTCAACCACAGCTGCGCTCCCAACCTATTTGTGCAGTGCGTACTATTCGACCACCACGACGTGCGCGCGCCGCACGTCTGTCTCTTTGCCATGGAGCACGTTCCGCCGCTGGTTGAGCTCACGTATGACTACAACTATGCTGTCGGAACAGTGCGCAATGAGGATGGCAGTGTCAAGCGCATCTTGTGCCTTTGTGGTGCTCCCGGCTGCCGCAAGCGCCTCCTCTAGTGGCCCCTGGCGCCGCATCTGGTCACTCATTGAGCTAGCTCTAGGATCATCAGGTGGCTGGCAGCTTCTCTCTTGATACGAAGTTTGTCGGTGGGTCTGCGAAGAGTAGTGCACCTGCAAGACACAAAGACGTACAGCTCAATGTGGCGGCCAGTGAAACAGCACTGGACCGCCCACCAAATTATCACTCCAACCTGCCGAAAATGAGTTCAGTAACGACCCACATTCGAGCTTGTAAGTGCAGTAGCACAAGGCGTTGCCCAACTTCGAAGCTGCCCATGCTGCAATGCTCTTCAAAGCTGACAGCCCGTAGCACGGCTTTGGCGGCCTCGCCGCCAGAGTGCAGGCGCTAAGCTGTGGATCTCAAGAAATGTGACAAGGCAAAGATTGATGCTGAGTGGAGCCCCAGGGTAGTGAGCCTACTAACCACCCCTGAGGCTTTGTATTGACAGCTCAAAGAGCAATTTCTACTGCTATGTGTAGTGCTGTGGTGTGTGCGCTGCACTCCAGCCACAGCCTGGTCTATTGTCTTGATGAGCCAAACTTGGTTACGGTAGCTGGCAGTCGCCTTGCCGGTGCGTTATGCACGCTGTTGACGCGCGGAAGAGCCAGCTCCATCTCTTCCCTCTTTTGTTCGTCTGCGCTTGGCGCTTGCAGGTCAGCGTTCTCCATGCCCTTCTGTGAGAGTGGCCAAGACGTCATGCGGTCGGCGCTGCGTAGCGGCGGTGGCGGCGGTATGGGCAGCGGCGCCGCCACTGCCACGTCTTTCAGATCCAGGAGCGGCCGGAGCTCCTTCACGACGCGGTTCATGCTCGGCCGCTCCTTGGGGAGCTGGTTCAGGCAGGCTGTGGCGATGCCCACCGCACGCGCTGCTGCGCGGATGGAGTAATTGCCCTCCAGCCGCGTGTCCAGCAGCTTGTACATGCGCCGCTTGTCGAGCAGGTAGGGCTGGGCCCAGTCCACAAGGCTGACCTCTGACGCAACCCGGCTCTTGTCCATGGACTTGCGCCCCGTCAGCATCTCCAGCAGAACCACCCCGAAGCTGTAGACGTCATTCTTTGCTGTGAGGTGGCCTGAGATGCCAACATGAAGATGTACAGTTTGTACAAAGTCAGAACTTCTACATCACATCACCTGGTACTTTTGGCACAAAACTTCAGCGGGCTTGTCACTGAGTCCGTCAACAGTGTAAACCCTCAAGTTGGACCACCAGTGTTTAGACCATTCTTGAAGACAGTTGCTACGACAAGGTGGATTGCTAAACAGTAAGCACCGCTTGCTTTCCCATCACAAGTTGCTGGGCACGTCATTGACTAAAAAGGGATATGCTCTGCAAGGTACCAGTCATGAAGTACTCTGGAGCAGCGTATCCATACGTGCCCATAACACGTGTCGACACGTGGGTTTTGTCGCCCTCGGGCCCATGTTTTGCGAGTCCAAAGTCAGACAGCTTGGCCGAAAAGTCCTGGCCAAGAAGATACAGGTTGTCTTAATATTTGTGCAGAGGGACCCTTGACCTTTGCCCAACACCCCCCTTGAACATACATCGTAGGACGAGCATAGAATGCAGCTCTTAAAGGCAAGGGCTACTCAGCAAGACCAGAAGGTCATGACTCCCACTTGAGATTTCACAAGAGGCAGGACTTGGCTTGAGAAGAGGAAAACTCGTGGGTCATTCTCTGGCGTGATCTGGTATGGGCACTCACGAAGTCAAGGAGGACGTTGGAGGTCTTGAAATCACGGTAGATAACTTGCGTCTTGTCGTCCTCCTCGCAGACCTCATGCAAGAACTCCAAGCCTTCCGCTGAATCCAACAGGATCTTCAGCCGAATGTCCCAAGGCATGGGAGGGACATTCTCTGCACGAGCGATAGAATGTCAGTCTTTGTTACAAAGTAGGATAAGTAAAAGCCCGTGCCAGCCCTCGCAGGAGGCCCTTGCCACAGGCACTCAGAAACCTCAGTTGTAGAGGATGTTTCACCTCTCTGGCTATGACATACTTACAGCCACTATGGGCAGTCTCAATCACTAGCTCTGGCAAGTCCTCAGACAGTATATGCACGGCATGTCCTGCTCTAAAGACCCCTCATCATCAAATTTGCACAAACTTATGCCCGCACACACAGCCAACCCGCGCACACATGACAAGCGCTCATCACTCACTCCTGAATAAGTGGTTGTCGAGGCTGCCGCGCCGCATGAACTCGTACACAAGAAGGCGCTGCTTCTCCTCGGAGCAGTAGCCTACCAGTCTCACCAGCTTTGGGTGGTGTAGGGCACCTAAGAAGTTGACCTCGGCCTGTTCAAGACCAGCCACGGCGCTTGTACCGTGTCACTAATATGAACCGGCAGGATCGAATCTCCATGGCAAGGGTTTAACAGGGATACCGGCTTCCTGTTCCATCACTCCACGATGCAACATGCTCAAGATCACACCGCACAAAGTAAGGACAAGCAAGTCAAGCTGACCAGTGATCCCCAGCCGTAAGACTCAGCATTATAAGCAGTGCCCTGAGCATTCACAACTTTCCAATTACAGCTTGCCCGTGTCCTTCTCACTCACCAGCCACTCTGCGTGACCCTGAAGACCCGCATGGTTGAGGACCTTGACGGCGACAGTGAGCGTCTCGCCCTGGTCCACAATCCAGCCCTTGTAAACCCCCCCGAAGCCGCCCTCCCCGAGCCTGTTCTTGAAGTTCTGGGTCGCGTTCTTGAGCTCCAGGTACGTGAATGCGCGCACAGGCGCGTAGCTGCCGGAGACGGTCTTGGACACGTAACCCACGCCGACAAACCCATTAGAAGGCGCCGGCAAGGACGGCGCATCTACCGCCGCGCCGGTGCCCTGCGCTGGGCCGCTCGGCGGGAGGACAGGCGGCAGCTGCTGGCCCCGAGGCGACAGCGCCCGCGGGTTCCGAGGCGCCTTGGCAGCCTCCACTCCCTTGACAGCGCTCTCAGCTTCCAGAGGGACCTGAGTGAGTGCTGCGCACTCACAGCAGCTCAGCACCGGCATCAGGCATTCGTCCAGATAAGCTCGAGCAACTGGCTGCCTACGTGAGACATCAAGATTCTGTGCATGACAACTAGCAAGACAATCTCCATTTGTATCTGGCGATCCCACGGGCAGGGCCGCTGTGATGTCTGTTGCTGCAAGCCCGAGTCATCTGACCCGAAGGTTGACAACTTGGCTAGTACCAATGAATAGACCAATCAACCCCTTGACTGATTAGCGTAAAGGACGGTCCTCCAGCCGGCGGCGCTCGAAGATCGCACCCGGCTTCGGAGGTTCGGCAGAAGCAGCGCTGGCGAGCGCCGCCTCGCGCATCGAGGAGGGCCCGAGCGCCGCCACCGGCTTGTCGGAGGAGAGGCAAGCACCCATCCCCGCGCCAGGCGGCCGATGGCCGCCGCCTGTTCAGCCGGACCGCATATCGCGGCGCCGGAGCCGGCGCTGGCGCTGGCCGGCGGCGGTGGCCGAGCTCCTGCTCGGCTCCTCCCCTGCGGTGCCGGTCAGGCCGCGTGTAGCACTCGCCGCGGCGTCCGCCGGCTGGCGAGCGCGCCGTCGAGCGCCGCCAT
>WELB01000158.1:201533-228610 GCA_009602725.1 Spirogloea muscicola | reverse complement strand
AAAAAAAAAAAAAAAAAAAAAAAAAAAAAAAAAAAAAAAAAAAAAAAAAAAAAAAAAAAAAAAAAAAAAAAAAAAAAAAAAAAAAAAAAAAAAAAAAAAAAAAAAAAAAAAAAAAAAAAAAAAGCCGGGGCGGCCCTGCCGGCGCGTTGCCAGCCTGCGGCGAATCGCTAGGCCGGCGCAGAGCCCGCCGGAGGCGACGCCGGGGGCCGATTCCCTTGGGCCGCGGAGGCGCGGCAGTCGAGGGCGGCGACCAAGCCGCCTCAAGGCGGCGACGGCGGCGGCGGCGGCGGCAGCGGTGGCGGCGGCCCAGCTGGGGTCGAGCTCCGGTCATGTGCGGAGGCAAGCCGAGGACGCTCGATGACGGCGGCGGCGGCGGCGGCGGCGGCGGAGGCGCGGAGCCGCTCAAGGCCCCGCCTGCAGGTCCGCGACGGCGCCCACCTCGCACAGCGGCGCCTGCCGGGCTCGCATCGCCAGCAGGATCCGCCAGAATTGCCGTCTGTCAGTTGAGCAGACTTAGGCGGGGCGGGGAATTGAACAGCCGCGCTTTCGTTTGCGCAATGCGCCGCTGCCAGAGCCCAAGGAGAAGGTGAAGCACAGCGGGACCAAGGTGCCGCCGCCCCTCCACAACGGCGGTGAGCGCCGCCCTCCTTAGCTCGCTCCTGCAGCAGCGCCGCCGGCGGCCCTCAGCGGGCAGAGCTTCAATGCAGCTCGCTCCGCTGGGGCCGCGGTTGTGGGCACCCAGAGAGCTCGTTTGGCCAGCATGGGGACTCGCCGGGCGGCGAGGGCGGCGAGGAGCGTGGCCCCGGCGGCGCCGGCGGCGGCCTCCTGCGCAGCTTCTCCTACCTCGAGATGAAAGTGGCCACCAAGAACTTCAACTCAAAGAACCTGGTCGGGGAGGGCGGCTTCGGGCCCGTCTTCCATGGCTTCGTCGACGACCACGGCAAGCGCCTGGATGTCGCAGTCAAGCGGCTCAACCAAGCCGGCATTCAGGGCAACAAGGAGTGGCTGGTAATACTCAGTAGTCCAACAAGTGACGCACTAACAGGCCGTAGCCAGTAGACTGCGTCCTCCCTCGCTCAGTTGTGCGCGGGTGTGGAGGTGTCACAGCTGCCTTGCATCCTCTTGCCGCCGACTCCGCTCAAGGGGCGACTTGGTCATGCGCTCGGCCATGTCAGCATGGGTGGCGCTCGGCCATTGATCTGCCCCGGCTCGCACGTTGTTCGGCCTGCCAACTGGCAGGCGGAGGTCTGCTACCTGGGGCAGCTGCAGCACCCAAACGTCGTCCGCCTCATTGGCTACTGCGCGGAGAATGAGCACAAGATGCTCGTGTACCAGTACATGTCGCGCGGCAGCCTGGACTTCGCCCTCTTCTCAGGAAGTGAGCGTCCCTAGCAACCTCCCTGCATTGTGTCTGTGCATGAGCTCGGCCAAGCCTTTGCTGAACTGCCGGCTTGTGGGCGCTGGCTCATTCAGCTGCTATCTCGGCTCCTCTGCATTGTGGGCAGTCGATGCAAGAGCGCTTTTCGACAGACCTTTTCAAGGGACTCAAAGTGTGAAAATGTGAAGAATAAGTGGAGCTTCTCTGTGGCAGACAGATAGCCTGCAACTGTAAGACACATCTAGGGAGTCCTTCATGCAACCAAGAGCGGCAGGTTTCTGCAGCCCATTGACCAGCTTCTGCTTCTGCGGGCCTCGTGCCCATGCTCCGTGCTTGCTTTGTCTACAGAAATGCCGCAGCCGCTGTCCTGGTCGTTGCGGCTGAAGCTTGCTCTGGAGGCTGCAAAGGGCCTGGCATTCCTGCACGAGGAGGCGGACCCCCCCGTCATCTACCGCGACTTCAAGACATCTAACATCCTCCTTGATACAGTGAGCTACCTCACAAGGTCCTTGGGGTTCTTGGCATAGCGCTAGCCCTTGGCACCAAGCTTGCTGTCACCATAGTGCCAGATGTAGGCATTGATTGCCGCAATTGCAGACGACAGCAGCAGGTTAGTCTGCATCTCTGCAACTTGACCGCACAGTGCCTGAGCCATGCAGGACTGGACGGCAAAGCTGTCCGACTTTGGGTTGGCAACGGACGGGCCTGTGGGTGACAAGTCGCACGTTTCCACACGCGTCATGGGGACTGTAGGTTATGCTGCTCCGGACTACATGCTGACAGGTAGGAAGCAGGGCACAAGTGCGAAGGCGACACAACCTAAAAGCTGAAATGCACTAAGGTAGCTAGGTAGCTAGGATATTTGGAGCGATGGTGTGTTGTCTCTAGTCTCTCTCTGTTGTCTTGTTTGATGGTGCTTGTACTTACTGGGGCCGCCTTTATCCTGGTGCCTGCCAGGCCACTTGACGTCCAAGAGCGATGTGTATAGCTTTGGCGTGGTGCTCCTTGAGATCCTCACGGGGCTGCAGGCGGTTGACACGCGTCGGCCGCGTAACGAGCAGAACCTGGTGGACTGGGTGGCGCCGCTGCTCAACGACCGCAAGAAGGTCCATCAGCTCGTCGACCGTGCTCTGGAGGGGCAGTACTCTGTGCGTGGCCTGCAGAAGGCAGCAGCGCTGGCGGGCCACTGCATCAACCGCGACCCCAAGTCGCGCCCGCTCATGAGCGACGTTGTCGCCACGCTGCAGCCTCTCCAGGACTTGACGGACTATGCAAAGCCCATCATGCCGCCGGTGCAGGGACAGATCTCCAGCTCAGACCGTAGGGCTCAGCATGCGGGTGGCCTTGCAAATGGATCATTGCAGAGGACACCTAGTCGGGTTGTCCAGAGAGTAAGCTAAGGTGAAGTTTAGGATAGCTAGAGCTCCGTAGGGCTTACAACCAGCGCAAGCTCCCTCATACTCCGGAATTCTTGATAATTACACCAGCTCTGTCAAGTGCATAGCAGACTCACAAGCCTCTTGCACGAGACCGGCACTCCAAATCTATACACCTTCACCTGACCAGTTCGTGTGAGCCCATCATCCGTTGTGTCTGTGGCTAGCCACCAACTTTGTTGTAGCGCAGCAATTGCCTGCAAAGACAAATACCGCTGTTATTCAGACACTCTCTTGCACCCGCTCGAAGATCGTGCTGGCAGCATCTGCACTGTTTGCTTTTTAGGCAACCAGATATGCTGACTTGGTGGGTTGCTCTACTGACAACGGATGGCTTGAGGTAGTCAGCTTTGCTAATATTCATTGGAGATGATAGCTGCCAACGAAGGATATATCAGCATCGGAAAGCAGCGCCCTTCATGGCGACCTCAGTGATCGCAATGACGCACTCCAGCATGCGTGTGAGGCATGCCCCACACTCACATTTGAGTCCAATGGGCGTCAGCAGGGCACTACGATAATGTCTACCATGTGCAACGAGTCCTGTGCTGCTAGTGCGTGTCTGGCTCATTGTTGAAGGCCAATGTCCAGTGTTCCGAAGGTCAAAGGAAGAGGAGTGCCTTGCCTGTTTGTGCAGATCAGTGCGTGCTTGAAAGAGGAAAGAGAACAGTGACAAGGATGGATAAGGGTCAATAAGAAGGCACCCCTAGTACTCCACGTTTCCAGCTACTTCAGACCTTGTTCATTCATTTGTTGGCTGGCTTTCACAGCCTTCGCCCCCTTGAACTGATTATGTGAAAGAGAAGCTGCTTCTTCTTGGAGAAGCTGCTTTTCCTTTTGAGAGGGCCAGCCCACTGAACCAGAAGAAGAGATTTTTGACTTAAGGCAACGGCTCTGAGAGGCCAGCCCAAGGAAATGAACAAGGCCTGGAAGAAGAGGCGCTGCGATGCAGCTCAACGAAGCTAGATACATCAATTGCCTGGATGAGCTTGAAGGCTGTGCCTTGCTTGCTGCTAGTCGCTGCTGTCGATGCGGATGTGCAGTGTCCTGGAATGTGAACTATTGTTAGGACACCCAGTGTCTGTGCTGTGTCTCTGCAGCTGCAGCTGCCTCGGTGTCTGCGCCCGTGTGGCCGCAAGCTCTGGCCTGCTCGTGCTGCAGCGGGAGCCGCCACCAATGCCGGCTTGCACTTGGGCGCCGCCGTCTGCAGCTTGCGAGCACCTCGCCACTGGCCGCAGCGCGGCGTGGCCTGCGACTGCCACCGTTTACAGCGCAACCGCTGGACGTTCTGTGCCCGACGGCGCTTCAAGCGTAGGCGGGCCGCGGAGATGGACCTCAAGATGGTCACCATTCTCGGCTACACACATTCACGTCACAAGGGCCGCTCGTCGGCAGGCTCGCTGCGGCTCTATGAGAGGAGGCCAACGTAAGGGGTTTTCTCCCGGCGCTGCCTGCACCAGCTACCTTCTGAGAAGGTGCGAGCTGCCCCGAAGGCGACGTCATTGACACCCCCACACTTGGCTGTAGGATTGACAGTCTCTGGAAGGCGTGCCCAGAGATGGCTGGCGACTGCTCAGAGCCTCCATTCACATAGTTACGCGTTGGAAGATGTAATATGAGGATGTCAGAGAGAACCTGCGCTGTGGCATGTCCTGACTGTATGTTGGACGCACCCTGACTGTCAATCTGCACGTGCCCGGCCTTTGCGGGTTGCTACCCATATGGAGTTGATGTCGCCTTAGTGTGACCTGCTTCCCTCGAGAGCTGTCGTTTGCAGGGCTCAACGAGGACAAGGTGGGGCCAGTGCGGTCAGGTTGAGATGGGCTGCCAGACTGGGCGAGGCACACGTTGGTGACCTGTCGGCACGCGCGGTCAAGGACTGGGACGCGGACCGGGTGAGGGTGCTGATAGCTGCAGCTGATGGCGGACTTATGGATGGCGCTGTCCCCGACAGACATGAGAGAACACCTTGTTGCCTCACTACAGCCATGCTCCGCTCTTGTTGCCGATGCTGAATGACCGCTAAGCGCAGCGCCAGACTCGTCAAACTGCCCTTCGATTCAGGGCCAAGGGCTTGCTCAGCTGCCCCTCCCAGCCCCGCCAGCTGGCTTCATCCTGGACAGTGCAGGGGAGGTTGTCCTCGTCGCGCCTGCTGAGAAGAGGGTCGTGACTCTGGTGAGCTAGCCCGCCCGCTTGTCATGTCCTCCATCACTATGAGCCGAGACTGAGCTTCTCAAACGGCGCCCCAGTCTTGACAATCTTGACCTAGGGTTGAGGTGTTATACACCTTCAGGTTAAACGCTTCAAAGCCTTCAGGAGTGGCTGCAAAGAATCGGTTGAAGGCTCTTTAAGTCTGGATCGAGTGCGTCTCCTGCTTCTCTTCGACTGCAGGTTGATCCAGCGACAGGCTGGCCCCTAGAGTGTGTCGTCAGGCGTTCGTTTGCCTCCAGCAACGGCGTGCAACTCCTGCTCGTTCTGCCCCTTGACGTGTAGGCGCCCACTTCATGACTGCCACTTGTCTTGCACATGAGCCATCATACACTTGATATAGTCAATCCTGAACCCCCTTGTTACACATACTTAACTCTCCATGATCTGG
Source organism: Spirogloea muscicola (assembly GCA_009602725.1). Lineage (NCBI taxonomy): Eukaryota > Viridiplantae > Streptophyta > Zygnematophyceae > Spirogloeales > Spirogloeaceae > Spirogloea > Spirogloea muscicola. The sequence goes on along the minus strand of WELB01000158.1, from coordinate 223,197 downwards.
CATGCGCTCAGTGCTACCTTGTCAACAGCCTAAGCTCTGGAACTTCTGTCAACTTGCTGCTTGTGAGGACTGGAAGTCGCCATAGTGGACTGTCAATATGGAAATTCTCTGCACTGTCACTTACATCTACTCTACTCGTCGTCATGATTGAAAGCTGGGCCTTTGACATGCCCAGCTGGCAAGTCAGCACAGGAAGGCAGGCGGAGCCTCCTGTCGGCCACTTAGCCTATACTTCAGGGGCAGTTTTCATTTGATGACGCTGTCCCAGTTTTCCTGTGAAGGCCGCTGCAGATATTTGCTATTGAGGGTGGCGAAAATGCGGCCACTGAGGTGTGCGGTGGTCAGCCTTCAGCCTCATATGTCATCTCACGCTGCACAAATGAACTGTTAGTGCTGCTCAAAGTCGTTGCATGCCTGTGTCCTGAGATGAGATCACATCAAGCCGCCAATGCTGTTTCCAGCTTGGAGACGAGGAGCTCAAAGGAGTCCTCCCAGGTGCTGCCTACGCGATGGCCAAGAAGAGTATGCACCTCCTCCACACTGGGTAAAGTCCAGGGCCTTTGGCACATCTGGAGGCACTGATTGACATTTACTTTCGTGATAAAAGAAGCACAGAGAATGCACCCCCCCTGATAGCCAGGTTGCAACTACGTCCATAGCTTGCCACTCCAAAAGGCAGTGCCCGTCGTGCACGTCGGATGGGGCGTGCTGACATGGGGGTTCACTGTCAGGATTTAAGGTCACAATTTTGAGCCTGCATGTCATCTTCGCCTGCACCTTGGCTTGCTCACGACTTGCCTCTGTGCGTTGGTGCAGCTTTTGCCTGACGGCAAGGGGAGCACTTTGCTACTCTCCTGACAATGTGACCGACCTACAAACAGGTCAGTCTCTGCACTCGAGGTGAGGTCCTAAGTATGGGTCAGAACATGTCATGTGCTGCAGGCATTGGTTCTGTTATGAGTATGTTGTAAGGTGTTTGAGGAGAAGGTCGTAGCTCCAGCAGGAGCAGCTCATAAGCCAATCATGCCAATGTTGAGCACGTGTTGAAGATTATATATGCAGCTGTGTCTGTGCAAGTCCGAATAATTCCAGTCAGCCAAGTGCGAATGTCCTTTTACTACTTTTCAGGGGCCTCTTCTAATCATCCACAATTTCACTGCTCCGTGCAAAAAGCGATTGCATTGGCAAGGCAAAGAAAGTGCACAGTGATTGTTGTATACGGCTCATTCTATTGCAGTATCTGCTGACAAGTAGCCAGTCTCATTACGTTCTGTGACCTCCTGTTAAACCTCGCAATTACTGCAGAGCTTGGAATGTCCTTGGGAGGCTCGTTAACAGAGGGAGTGGAGATATGCAGATTCCTAGTGGTGTGCCCTTGATACTACGACTCATGTTTTTTAGCTTACAGACCACAGGCTTGTTCACGTCCCTCGACATGCTGCCAAGCGCCAAAGTCAACCTGACATACCCAACTTGAGTCAACGCTGTGCACCTCCTGTTTAGCTTCTACATGATGCTGTGGTCCTCGTTCAAGTAGGCCTGGGGCCCAGAAATCTTCTTTGAAAGAGAAATTGGCACAATATATGTTCAACATGTTTGACATAATTTGTTGCATGTGGAGTCAGAAGGGGAGAGAGTACCTCATCTTCACCCCGTTCAACCCTGTTATGTTTGTTGTCCAGAGGGTATGTGCAATTGCAAGCTGCCAAACAGAGCAGTAGTCTTCCTGCAAGTCTCATACCCAGCCGTTCGCCCTGCTGTGCTTCCATGACCTGCTATCAATTGCAGCACATGCCTGCTCCTTGTCAGAAGACAAAATTTGAATGTTTAGATGTGCAATCTGAATTTATCGAACTCAACTTGCAAGGACTGACCTTGGCCTAAAATGGTCACATAAACAGCCACATTTCCCACTCCTTAAAAGTCTTAGCTACTTCGATATGTCCTCCTTGCTCCTTGTGCTTCTCTTACCCGGTCAACTGCCTCGATCGAAGCTTGTCAGTCACATACTTCTTGACACGAAAGTGGGGGCCTAGCTTGAGTAGGCCTCACACTACTGCCTTGTCCACCTTCTTTTCTGCCAGGATGTCGATACAGGGGAGATACGGCTGGCGGACGAGGTATGGTTAATACTAGCTTGTGTCCTAGATACTACTTGCAGCGAGCATCAAGCATGTCCGCATGCACAGCCATGCCTTTTGAGAAGAACTTGTTTTGCTTGATTGTGGCATTTGATTGTGGGTACAAGCTCGTTACCTGACCTGTGCATTGTGGATGCCTGGCAGGCTATGCTCAGCACTTGAGCAGCACCTGCTTCTGACCTTTCGCCTGACTTGCAAATGTATGCATTCTCAAGGAACTGCTGGAAGACGAGGCAGTGATCTCTGCGATTGAGGAGGAAAATGATTTCCAAGAGCTCGTTGTGAGTAACTCGCATTATCTGATCCAAAGCGCAAGGTTGGCAGGCCCTTGTCTGGTAGTGCGTAGATCAATCTGCAGATCACCCAATTTCGCATGTTCCTCTCCTTGAGTCACTGTAATTAATGTGAAGATGTAATGCATCACATGTCGTACTTGGCATGAGACTAGATGTATCACTAACTCCTGATCTTTGCATCTCAGGATGAAGAAGAGGCGTTGGCCGATCTCCTCAGCGAAGAGAAGCGCCACACTCAAAAGGCACTGAGGACATAGACAGACACACTGAGGCACTGGCATCGAAGGCGGTTGACCACTGGACTGCTGATGTCCTTCACGGTGCAGTAGTAAGAGTCTAGGTGCTTCTTGAATTGAAGCGAGGCTCAGAGCCTTGAATTCTCCTCCTGATAATTGCTGGAGCAGTTGCTGGAGCTTTGAACCAGCAAAAAGTCCTACAATCTCCCTTACGGGTAGTGCCTGCTGATTTGCAAAGTAGGAATGCCAGAGGTGCAATGTGCACCTGTCTGCAGGAGGGACTTTGGGGCAGAAGTCCTACTTTGCCAGCTTCGACAGCAAGTCAGTACAGCACCAGGTCAAGGCGACTGGTGGGTGCATGGCAGTGCGACTCTGGCGGCTGCTCACTCAAAGACGCCACCACTAAGAGGCTTGGGACATGCTCTTTCAGACGCCATGCCCTTGGCGCACATGCCCTCAACTGCAGTACGGTACATGGTGTCAAATACGGGTGCCCACCAGGCGACAATGTACGCAAAATGTGTGCAGTCGCGCCTCTTCAACTTCAATTCGAACATAAAGTGGAAATTGTGCATGTTCATCTCCAGCAATACGGGCTGAACGAGGATGCCGCGTGGCTCTGCCGCCGCCGCCATCAGCCGATGCCGGAACAGCTGTCCATGCCCATGCAAGCCGCCATCAGAACCAAGCTGTTGTGTTTGTGACAACAAAGGCAGCCTCTGAGAAGCCAATGCTGCGATTCACACTCTACATGCTACAACTGACCCCTTAGAGCTAAGCACCTGCATGCTAGGCCCTAATCCTGATCTGCACTCCTGGACGCTCAATTTCTGTCTGCAACTCTGACCTTGACTGATTCCGCCAGCTTTGAAGCTGTCTGATCTGATAAGCGGGCAAAGCACACGGCACACGCTGGTCTGCAGATGGTGCTGCCAGTGACAGCATTGACAGGGCACTGTAGCAACACTACGCCTGCAGGAGTGACCAGAGAGCTTGTGGGGTATAGCCAGACATTTCAATCTTCAACAAGGGCGTGCTCCTCTCGACATTAGGCTTGTACAGATTAGGCTTTTGGGGTCCGACTCAGGGTTCCAGCTCCAAGTATTGACCATAAACTGGCCGCTGTTGTAGCAGCAGTGCATTAAGCAACGGACCTGCCAGAAGACATTAGGCACAGCGTGGCAGTCGGTCAACTCATGGGGCGGGTGGCCCTTCATCGCCCTGTACCGTCCTGTGCCATTTGGTGAATAAAAATGTTGCGTGAGCGTTTGGCGGAAGAAGGCCAGGCGGCCCGGCCGCCTGTTGAAAGCCTCCATGCGCACAGCCAGCTGCTCGTAGTGAAGTGCCAGCTCCTCCTGGTCTGCTTCGCTGTAATGTGTTCCCAGGTTGACAACTACCTGCACGTTGGAAGTGACCGAACGCAATGGTATACTCTTCTTGAATGAAGCGTGCATATGCTGGCCAACCTGAGGGTGGAAGGCTTCAGATTATCAAGGAGCAGACACACATCGTCTCGGCTTGGCAATGCCTCATACAATACTAGTATTTGGACCATAATCTTGGTCTTACAGTCAAGTTGATATGATGACCTGCAACAATACTAAGATGAATTGCATCTGACATAAGGTTGAGCTCAGAAATTATAGAAAAACCGCTTGATGCTAGAGGGGCATCCGGGCAGCGAAGGATTCTCACGATGTCCGAATCCTCAAAGAGGTAGTCCAGAACGCCCGGCCACAGGAGGTATTTCGTGTTCTTGATTCCCTCCTTTGTCGGCAGCTTGTATGCTGCGGCAGAGCGCAGCTACAAGTGATCAATACCAAGAGAAGACTACACTACTGAAAGAGATACATCGGAGCTGATGCTGCACCTTTGGTTTCTTCAGCTTTGGGCCAACAGGCAAGGACTTGGGGGAAGGGGCGTGGGGGCAGGGGAGGAGAAGGGGACGGAAGGGAGAAGGGGGTTGCTTGGCTTACTGCGCCAGTACTTCCACGTGATATTGAACGGCCCACCAATGAGGGATGTCTGGATCCACGTGTCGCAGTTGCGATCGTGCCAATTGATGACCTCCTCACTATGACTCAGGTCGAGCGGCCAGAACTTGCGCAAGGTCTCCTCCGCAGTGTCATGCATGGTGCCATTGCACGAGTACCTGTGCTTGCAGGGTGCGAGCTGGACTAAGGCAGTAGGTGAGTAAAGAATCAAGGGTGGAGAAGTGATTGAAGGATGCGTGGATGGGAGATAAGAGAGGCCAGTGGGGCAACAGGAGGGGAAGAGTAATGAGGTATTGAAGGAAACATGAGGATCAGGAGAGCAGAGAAGGGCGGCCAAAAGGGGGGGTGCAGACGCACATGCGCCCGAGCTGGGTGATGTATTCCTCATAACCCGCCTTCTGGAGCGAGATGAGGAACATCGTGTACACCTGATCTGACAGCGAGTCCCCTAGCAGCGCCACGCGCTTGTTCGCCAACAGCTGCCACCTCATTGGCACCCATCGCCACCGCAGCATGTGGCAGATGAGCATCCAGGACAGACTGCAGCCAGTGCTCTGAGTCCACCTTGGCAGCGGTGGTCACTCTGGTGGTGGCTGCAGTAGCTGACACACCGGTGCAGCTGGGAAGTGAGTTGCTAGCTGTACAACTGATGGTGGCAATAGAGCCAAGTGGGCACAGGAGCTGCCTCATGGACGCTGGAAGGTCTTGTGGTGGTGGGGGGGGTGCTCACGTGCGCGAGGTCAGGAGTGGAATGCACGCGCGAGCCGTCGATGCGCGTGAATGCGTAGCGCTCGTAGCGGCGGTCAGAGCGCCAGTGGGTGCGGCCAAAGACGGGGGACCCCTCTTTTTCGAAAACCTGCGATGAAGCGGACCAGGGGGTGAGACTTTGACCGAGCAGGGGAGAGAGGAGGTGAGAGCCCGCCATTCATTTGCTCTATAGAGCAATCCATTACAGTCCCACGTACGCAAAACTTGTAGACTCATTTGCAATTCTCAGAGCATTCCATTTGTCTGTGATTATCTGGGGAGAGCGAGTGACACAGACATGAGGTAGAGGACGAGGAGGAGGATGGGGGTGGAAAGACAGAGGTCCAGAAAGGATGGAGGGGGAGGAAGAGGAGCGGCGCCGGGCACACCGTGGCCCAGTGGTGATTGGGATTCGGCGAGCCTGTGACACCGCCGCCATCGGTCGTCGGCCGCTCCACCAGCGCCCGGCGGAGCTGCGGCTGCTGCCGCTGCGGATCCACGCTCGCCGCGGCCGACGCCGCGGCCATGAACGCCGCCGCCGCCGCCGCCGCCGCCGCTGCGGCGATCGCCGAGGCCGGGAACGACGGACGGACGAATGCGGCTACTGGCATTGGGAAACATGACAGTGGCGCTTCCAATGGGCGCAAGGAAAAAGATCGTGTATTAGAAAGAAATGTAGGCCAAATGGCCAGGTACAAAGGCAAGCACATCTAAAAATCTACATAACCTACAGCAGATTGACCCGCTCAATAACCACGGGTCAAAACACAAAGGCGCAAGGGCTGTGGGAAGCCAGCCCGATGAGACGTGACAACGGGCGAAGAGAGAAGGCGCGCGGTGCGCATGAAATCGAAAGGGAGGCCAATTCTAGCCATACAAATGTCCTGGTAACTGGGTAATGAGCTGGCTAAGGGAGGACACTAATATCCCGAGTGAGCACATGCATATCTGACAAGCTATACTGAGGAGCCAAACCACCACCACGGAAGCCATTAGCCTGAGCTAATGCACGACCAGCACGCTGGTGAATCGCGAGTGCTTGGGAGCGCTGCAGACTCAATGATAGCGAAGCGGCCAGACTACGACGGGGCCAGAAGCGCAATGCGCAAAACAGGGGTAGGATGAATCACTCGGTAGCAACGAGTGATGAGCCTCAAATCTGACAGACTAGCTAGCGGAGAGCAATCCCCTGACGAAAGCCAGAGGCAGCAGCGAGAGCACGGCCAGCACGAGGGTGCAAAGCGTGGGCCATGGACTGCTGCAGGGATGTGGAGAGTCTCATGCGGTAGACCCGAGCCAACGAGCCAGCGGCGTTGAAGTCAGCCAGCTCACCTCGCCGGCGGGACACAGCGCGTCGCGCAAGCCTGGCTAGCAGGTCGAGCCACTGGGACCCGAGAGCCCCGTGCACATCCTCGGCCAGGCTTGCATGTTGCGTGTTGCGTGTTGCGTGTTGCTTGTTGAAAAGCCAGCCCGAAAAGAAGGGACAAGGTCCCAGTGCTTAAAGAGCCATTGCCGCCTTAGTAGTACCTTCTTCTCTTCCCTTTCTTGCGACGCGCTGCAGGCATTGATTGCATGCTGCAGAGTGCTACTCGCTGAGCCTGCAGCGATCGCAGGCCCCAGCCTTTCATCAGCGTGCTGGCCGCGCCATAAGTCTGGCAGACATCTTCCACGGTGGTGCTCCGGCTGCCCAAATTAGCATGTCCGACTTGTTATGTGCTCATTTGTGGGTTAAGAAGATCTCCTCCAGCCGTGCTCTCGCTCTTCGTGATCCTTAGCCCTTCGGAACCTAGGGAATCGAGTCGTGAAGCTTCGTCACCTGAACAGTGTACCAGCTCTGCTTGACTGTTGCCAAGTGGGACAAGATGATCCTGCCTGTAAACATGTCGTATACAATTGCAACGGTGTGACATGTAGATTTTTGGAACTACTCAGACCTCAACCAGGCTGAGGCATAGGCATGCATGACATCCGCTTGCCTGGAGCACCTTGCAATAGGCTGGCAATTCCAACAACTGGCCTTTGAGAAAGCGATGGCAGCAGGGCTAGCATGCGACCTTCGAACAAATAATGTTTAGGGACAAGTCAGTCTGACATCGCTCTGTAATGGACACAGATGTAGCAGTGTTTCTACCGAGTACAAAGCTTGAATCCTGCAATCTGAGAGACTGCACACCCTTATTATTGGCCGGTCAAATGAGCACTCCCAGAAGGATAAGAGAAAGCTCGGCCAGATTGACTGGTGGCTGGGAAAGGCCAGCCCAAAGGAATGGACAAGGTCTGAAGGAGCCGGAGTGCGGAGGACTAGGACGAAGACATCATCCAGGGGACGCTCAGTAACCTCTAAGGATAGAGGTGTGATGCGCATTGATGTAGGTGACGCCTGCACCACTTCCGGGCCGACTCATAGCCCCAGAACATGTCTGCCCCCTTCCTCATTAACCCTTTCCCGCACCCCATCTCCCTTCACCCCTTGGCAGAGCGGCATAGGTATTCTCCGTCCAGAAGGCAACTGCTCAATGCCACTTAGTAAAAAGTGTATCGATATCATATTTGGCAGCAGAAGCCTGCCGAACGACGTCAAATGAGTCTCCACATGACAGTTTGCAAGATCAAGTGTTACTGGCATAACGAGGCAAGCGTGGAAGGCGTGCTTAAACCCTAAACCCTAAACCCTGTAAAAGTGCCGTGTCTTGTTTGGACTCATCGTGTAAGCAGCTGGTCCCTGCTGGACTCCCTTCTGCACTATCACAGGGCTCCTGCTTTTCTGCTCAAAGCCGTGTGGTTGCAAGAATCCGCAGCAACAATAGACTTGCAGGGTCGATAAGGGCATCTGCAAACGGGCCGCTCACTCTAAGTAAGGGAAAACGAATATGGAGAAGCCAGAAGGGCAACTCTAAGATAAGCTTGATAGGTACGACACTTGATGCGGGGCAAGCAAATGTGGGTTGTGGTTGGGCAGGCTCGGCAGATTAATTTTGTGAGTTTATTGCATTATCATAGCTTATCAGCAGCATGGCGCCTCTGCAGTGCATGTGCATGACGCGGGAGCTTGGGGCAACTTGCGTATATGTGCTCGCTTACAGAGTTTCTCGGTTGGCAGCTCTCTCTTCTGTGCCAGTATCTTCCCAAGACTCCTCCTGTATTGTTGCCTTTCGTGGGTCGGCCACCATGCGCTTTTTCCTGCACTGCCATCTGCGCACCTGCAGCCCGTCCACAGAGACTACTGTTGCACAGCTTTCTGTTGGCGAAGTCTGCATGCATGCTAATGCCTATATTAAGCCAATAGCCTTAACTTCGATCCTCGAGCTGGACTTGGCAGGCTCCTGTGCTGAGACGCTCCTAAGCTGATCTTATGGCAGCTGCTAGGCTGATAAGTGTTACCATGACAAGTACGTCAAGAAGTAGCCAGTATTCTGGTCGTTGTAGATATTAAGAACACTAGCAGCTCAAATGCACACTGTCGACTTCATGCATGCTCTGCTTTTGGACGCTGAGATGCAGCAATAGCTCGTGTCCCCATTGATGGCATTGATGGACCTATCAAGCTCTAAGCCACTTCTATAGACAGGCTCATTGCCGTATGAGGCTATCGGACTGTCAAGGGACAAGACTCATAGGAGTCAGGACACTGTCCTTGCAATAGGTACTTTTCAAAAAACGAGGAAGTCCGAGCTCCATGCTCAGTAGTCTTACAGGATCATGGAGATAGTTGTAAATACACAATAGTTGATGAAGCAAGCCGAAGTGGTGGATGCTAGTCGAGCATGGCAACGGCCAAATGAGAAAGTTCTCTTCGTCTTCATCTGCAAGAGTTCTGTTGATTAATAGGGTATAAGTAGTCTTCAGAATTTATATTCATGTGTACATGTGCTCTTGCAATTCTTTGAGCCCAGATTTCAGATGCATTGGCTGATCCTTTCAACTTGTCATGCGCGTCAAGCGTGCCCATCATCAGCATCCGACTGTGTCCATAGGGAACGCCTTTACAACGTCCTCTATGTGAATTTCAGGACTGCTGCACAAATGGATCTTGCCTTGATGATAGACTCGTTGGTCAATTATCTCGGAGGACTCCAACATGTGTTATTCTAGATACGTAACGACAGCATGTCTTCTGTTGGCTACTGCACTGGAGTGACAGTCACTAAATTCGTGCAAAAGTAGTCAGTGATTGTCATAATTAGTTTACATGTCAGTAATGTTCAAATTCTCAGAGAATGTACAAACACGTAGACAGCAAGTATGTAACATGCAAATAAACAGTCCCCCCGTCTACCTGCCATGTAAGCTACTTTAGACCCTTCCTTCCTAGATAACTGCACAACCAAGATGCAAAATCTTCGGTGCCAAGACTTACAACTCTCACAATGCAGGATCCTACATATCGGCAAGCTTTCGTATGAAATTGTTTGTTTTCTTTCTTGTGCATGAATCTGACGAGTGCATGAGTCACTTTCAGTTTCTTTTCTTTCTTGTGCATGAATCTGACAAGTGCATGAGTCAATTCAAAGTCTGACTGGAAATAATATAAAATGCTCTCGTGCCAACGAGTTTGTCAGTGGCACACAAGTGCCTTGTAGGAGACATGATAGAGATACATTGTTCATGAAGCTAGATAGGGCACACATGCATCACGACCAAAAAACGGAACAATATGCTATGAGTTGAGGTGTTGACAGTTGCTTGGTATACACTGCCCTAACCACGCTTGCCTCCTTTCTTGCCTCCATGATGCACTCCTTCCACAGTCTTCTTGCCATGAGTGTGATTGAAGGGGAGTGTGTGGTTTTTAGGAGATACCAATGTGTGATTGTGTGGAAGTGTGTGATTTTTGTGGACTCCAGCCGTGACATTGTGATGAGGTTCTTTCAAGGGGAGTGTGCGATTTTTGGGTCGATTGGGGTGCTCATGTGGAAGAGTATGGTTGTGCGGGTGTCCAGCGGTCACGTTGTGAGCAGGTCCTTTCAACTTGGTCCCATTGCGTGTGCCATTGTGGGGAGTGAGGTGCATGCCAGGCATACTCTTGCCTCCACCTGATCATAGCCATCCAAGCCATCAAGGAACACGTAAGCATTTGATCAAGTGCTGCAATTTGCCTCTCCTGGAGGATGTAGATATATTGCTAAGCAAAGAAAACAGGTGACGCAGTTCAGTGCATGTCCGGCGTGGCTAGAGTCTGGAGCCTCACCATGATGGCTGCCACCTTTTGCAGCATCTACCGCGCTGATTCCACCTGCACTGGGTAGGACACAAATGCTTCTCTCCCATCCATACTATCATCAAGCAAGTACGATACATTGCTGTTGCACCCTACCCATCACTGACCAAAGTTTGGCCTCAGAGAGCAAGCTACCCGAGATTTTTACAAGACCCCTGTCAAAGGTGCCATATGCACACTAACAATGGCAGTTTTGGTAGACATTATGCCACAATGCATAGGTGTCTCTACTCTGCTATTGACTGATCTCCGTGCAGGCCTGCTAGCCACCGAGCACTCACCGAGCAGTATCACACATACAAGCGGGAGGGCCAGGAGCGCCAGGCAGGTCACTCGAGTTGCCATCTTCGCAGAATGCCTGCAAGCCATTCACTGTGCCCCTTGAGAAGGGAAGTGGCAAAGAACGATCGGACTGCTACGACACATGCATGTATTGCTTCTGGAGCGACCTCTGCAGATGCAGGCGGATCTGAGACCCTTTAACTGAAGGTCCTCACTTGCATACTTGCATATCTCCTCAATGCTTTGACAGCTTACAACACACACTGCCACCAAGTGTGCCGAGCTAGCAGCCCAAGTATGCGGAAGTTGATCATAAGACATACAGCAAACGCCAGTCGAAGCGCATCATGACTCCCCCTTACTAGCGAGGTTGCTATCAAAGCAGAGCATCAAGCACCGGGACGTCGACTGCCGACGCCGCTTGCATGAGGGCGTGGGCACACGTACCTGGGGCGCGGAGGTGCTTGAGCCGGGTGGGACGGGAGGTGGGGGGCGCAGGAGCGGAATGCGCTTGGGACTGGCAGTGGGGTAGTTTAAGTAGATGGCCCCAGCAGTCCTGGCCGGCTGGCCAGCCGGTGAAGGAAACGAAGTGAGCTCTGCCATTTCTTGCATTTCAAACAATCGAAGGCCAGAATGGCTAGATACAAAAGCAACACATCAGATGACGTTCATCACCCACTGCCAATGGACCCGCTCAGTGACCACTCTGCCAAAGAGAGAAGGCGCGCGGGGCGCAAGAATTGAAAAAAGGGGGAATGGAACATGTACTGAGTGATGGATAAGGGGCGGAGGGCTGTGAAAAGAAGAAAGTGCTCGCCCATTGAGAATAGGGGCTGGAACAACCAGCCCGAAAAAGAATGAACAGAGTACGAGAAGGGGGCCAGGGGAAGCGCTAAGTAACAGAAACAAAGCTGCTACGAGACACTCAGTAACCCCTGCTAAGCAGCCGCAGATCAGAGATGCTGGGCTCCTGGAAGTGTGAAAAGCCAGCCCGAAAAGGTGGTGACAAGGTGGTGAAGAAGCTAGTTTCCCAATGGGGGGCAGCCGGTGCGCTGTGCGGCGGGGGAGGTACGGGGTGGCTTCCTCGGTCAACAGCCTGCGGTCAAGGCCACCGGCAGGTCAGGAATGCCGTGGCGCGGCAGGCTGGCACACGGATCCACGGACTCGCACGCCCAGCGCGTGGGCGAATGCGCAGCTCCGCGCGGTAGGCGTGCGCTGTACCGAGATCTAATTAGTGCAAATGTCGACCTGGGCACGTCGAGCTCGCGAAGGGGCTGTAACAAAGTTGCTTTGCTTACGTGGCGGCTGGAATCCCAGCTGACAATGAGGTATTCGACGTCGCGGCAACAAAGACTTCCCGGGCGGCGGCGGCGTGATTCTCACCCCCCATTGCAACATTCCGAATGTCGGCATGTCGTAGTATGCGGCCGCGTTGTCGGATGCAGCAGTCCATTCTCGGAAGAAGTGCTGGCGGCATTGCCAGCTGGAAGTGAGCGGGCGACTTGTCGATGGCCGCTGATTCCGCCGTAACTCTCGTAGCTGTATCGCCGAGCCCCCACGCCCGGAGCGTAGAAACTGTGCACAGCTCATCAAGAAAGAAAGACTTCCAGTAGAGGGCGTGGCTGTGATTGACCAGCCCAGAAAGAAGAACGAACAAATGTGATGGGGCCAGCAGACTGAAGCACTAGCTTAAGCGCACAGCGACTAGTTGGCCACTGGGCCGCTCAATATCCCCTGTTGAGATTGAGCAGCCGCAAGGAAGAAGGCTGCCTCCACCCAGTGGCTGGAGATGATCATGTGCCATCATGAGCTTGAGGTGTGCCGTATGTAGGTTGGCAACGAATCACCTGTGTGCTGCGACGAGGCAAAGATCTGTCAAATAGACTAGAAGCTTAGAAACGCAGGGGTTGCTTCAAAAGGGCAGTGTTTGTGATGCTTCGTTTTGTGCTTGCTTTCCTTAGCGATTCCCCTGGCCCCATTCTCGTACTTTGTTCATTCTTTTTAGGGCTGGCTTGTCCAGCCCCTCTCCTCAATGGGCGAGCCCTTTTGTGTGAAGGGCACAGCCATTGCCTTACATACAAAGAGCTATTTTCCTATCAAGTCGTTTGGAAGGGCCACGCCACTAGGGCTTCCCATTAAAGCTAGTCCATTTCTGCGGCTGGGATATACTGGGCAACGCCTCCTTCAGAAGAGCAAGGAAGCCTCAAAGGACCCCACCATGTGTGGTTGCGAGCTTGTCTAGCATAAGAATCTCGGGTTCACGGACAAAGAGCCGAGAGCAGATCATGACTGGCACGCCTAGCATTTCAGCGTGGCTCTTCTCCTCCTTGCACGGAGATGCTTACCTATAAAGGCCCGCCTGTGACGGTGGGGATACATGGTGAAGCGGAACAGTAGTCAATTTGATATTCTTACTCAAAGGTTCGCCTTACAGTCAACGTTGTAAATGTGAGTAATTCCCCACGTGCCCGCTGGTGAGAAAGGGCTTGCCCAGGCTCTCACATCACACAACCTCCTCAGTGAACCTCCACCAGGCTGCAGATTGCAGCCTTTAGGTTCACGGCAAAGAGCAGAGAGCCGATTTGCCCTATGTCAAATTTATAATAATAGATCTACAGACTTCTGTTTCTACACACGTGCCTGGCACGTCATGATGTTGCCAGTATTGAGGCCGTACTTCACATCAGCTCCTTCCTAATTACCGTGCCCCCGTTTGCTGTTCGCCCACGAAGCCCGTTGCACATCAAGGCACTTGCTTTGCTTGAGATGACACTGCAGACAATGCAACCCAAATGTGTGAGTTGCAGCCGGGTGTTTTAGTCAGAGACTCATAACTCTAGTGGCACTGCACTTGCTCGTTCTGTCACAGTTCAAGGCTGCCATTGAAGGGGCAAGGTATTCAGTTCAGCCCTTTGGGCCGACTCTTCACCAGACTCCTATGAGTACATTGTGAGCATACATTGTGAGCATACAGGCTGCACCAATTTGCCGCAATCTGGCACAACCACGCACGAAGTAATGTCCCTGATGCTCCTGCAGATCTGATTGGCCTGCTGTACTGTATGGCCAACGGATACCATCGGGCCCCCTCAAGCTGAAAGTGCACCTGCACAGTATCCAGCTTGCCTGGAAAAGGCTAGGGAAAGGCGTGCCTGCTTCGAAGAGGCATGCTCGACTTCACACAGTAGAAGTGCCTCATCTGGCGAGGACGTAAGTCTAAGTTGACCTTCCAGGACCTAAGCTTGGCTCAAGCAGTTGCGGACTTATGTCGGTATAGAATCACTGGCTCAGGGAGTCCGAGCAATTACTCACTTTCTGCAGCACAATGACCTTCGCAGTCTCGGCCTTCTCAGCCGCAGCCTCCGGCAGGGGGCCATTGAGCACCCAGTGGCCACTTGAGTCGCTGTGTGCTTTGACTACTTTCTGGCCCCTTTAAATTATGTGCATTCTTTATCTGGGCTGGCCAATCACAGCCATCGCCCTCTACTGGAAGCATATATTTTCCATTTATTCTCCATTTATTCTCCATTTATTTTCCATTCATAGCAAGGCATGTAGCAGTCCTGCCCCAGTTCGGAGAACCTGCTTCTTCCGGAAGAGCTTCCCGACTTATGCACTGACACTTGGCTAATATTTGGGCTGGCCTCACATGCAATCGCGTCCCTGGAAGCACGACTCTCTCAGTAGAGGGCGATGGCTGTTATTGGCAACCCCAGCACAAGAATGAACAAAAGTCGAAGGGGCCAGGAAAGGAAATAGCCCTTTCAATGTAAGGCAATGGCTGTGAGAGGCCAGCCCAAAGGGATGTAGAGGGGAGCCACTGTCCTTCGGGAGAGCCACTTTCTCTTCGAAGGTGGCGAGGGTGTAAAAGCCAGCCCGAAAAAGTTATGTACAAGGTCTGAAAGGGAAGTGGCTCTCCCCAAGAAAGTGGCTCTCCCGATGGAGGCAAGGGCTGTGAAGAGAAGAATTGGCACTCCCAATGGGGGCAAGGGCTGTGAAAAGCCAGCCCGAAAGAATGGACAAAGGTTCGAAGAGCTTCCATGAGGGGGCGATGGCTAGGAGAGGCCAGCCCAGAGAAAAGGGAAGCGCTAGAAAGCTAGAAAGCTAGCA
Organism: Spirogloea muscicola; assembly: GCA_009602725.1. Classification (NCBI taxonomy): domain Eukaryota; kingdom Viridiplantae; phylum Streptophyta; class Zygnematophyceae; order Spirogloeales; family Spirogloeaceae; genus Spirogloea; species Spirogloea muscicola. The sequence continues at coordinate 208,173 of WELB01000158.1, read as the reverse complement.
CAGAAGGAACTAGGCAGCTACCAAACACTCAGTAACCCCTGCTAAAAAGAAGAAAGTGCTCGCCCATTGAGGATAGGGGCTGGTAAAACCAGCCCAAAATCCCCCTGCTAAGCAGCCGAACCTGAGCCTGTAGGATACTACTCGCCAAGGCTTCTGCAAGCCCCCATTGGGAGAGCCACTTCTTCTGCAAGTGGGCGCTCAAGCAACTCAACCACTAGTTCGAGTGCAGGCCATAGCACGGCCTGCGCGCGTGTGGACAGCGTGGGCCAGGGAACGTTGAAACGATACCGCCAGGCGCATGCGGAAGACTCGGGCGACCGAACCGGCGGCGTTTGAAGCCCGGCATCGCCCCTGGCAGCCCCGGCCGGCCGATCAATGGCCTGACGGGCGAGCCGCTGAAGGAGATCCAGCCAGCGACTGCCGAAAGCACCATGGACATCCATCGCCAGGGCCGCAAACTCATCACCAACCGGGTGTTCAGCATACTTCCGCTCCTTGCCCAGGGAGAAGCGCGGCCGAATTGACTGGTGGCTGGGAGAAGCCAGCCCAAAAGGAATGGACAAGGTCAAGAGAAGCCGAATGGCGCAGAAAGCAGGGGACTAAGTGCTAAGACGACAAGCAGGCTCTCAGTAACCTCTAGTCAGCAAGTGCAGGTCAGAATAGCTAGAGGGCGGGAAGACGTCGCCCTGACGAAACCCGGAGGCAGCCGCCGGGCCGACCGAAAAAAGAAGAAGAAGTGGCACTCCAAATGGGGGCAAGGGCTGTGATACGCCAGCCCAAAAAGAATTGACAAGGGTTCGGAGGGGCCGACAAGTGTTCAGCAGCTACAGAGGGGCCGGAAGATGTCATGTCAGCACAGGGGGAGGATGGATCACTCAGTAGTCACGAGTGAGGAGCCGCAGATCCGACAGACTAGCTGCCGGGAAATTATCCCCCTGCCGAAAGCCAGAGGCCGCAGCGAGAGCACGGCCAGCACGCAGATGTAGAGCATGGGCCATGAACCGCTGGAGGGACACTGACAATCTCATCCGGTATACCTGAGCCCACGAGCCAGCTGCGTTGAAGTCAGCTGGCTCGCCGCCAGGCCGACCGAAAAAGCGGTGAAGTACACACACGGCGAACTGAAGCGGCCACTAGAAGAAGGGCTCGCCCATTGAGAATATGGGCTGGAACAGCCAGCCCAAAAAAGAATGAACAGAGTACAAGAAGAGGGGGGGGGAAGCCAGGCGAAGCCCTAAGGCGAAGCAGCAGAAATGACAAGCACACAAGAAAAAACAAAGCAGCTACTAACCACTCAGTAACCCCTGCTAAGCAGGCGCAGGTCGGAGAGGCTATGCTCCTGGAAGTATGTCCCCTGGCCAGAGCCACTGGTCCCTGGGAAGGCGCTTCGCGCGGCGGCACCGTCCCCGACACGCAGGGCCAGGCGACAGACACAGCCACCAATCCGCTGTCTTGTCCTCTTCATGCCTTCATTGGGAGTGCCACTTCTCTTCATGGGTTGGCCACACAGCCATCGCCCTCCGCTTCCCTTTTGGAGAGCTTTCCGCTTTCCTCTTTCCGCTTTATTCCGCTGCGAGGCACAGCTTGAGGGCGCGCAGAATGGGCACATCAGCGGCATTTAACATATTGTACCCTCGCCATCGCCGCCGCCGCGCCGCCGACGCACGCCGCCGCCGCGCCGGCGGCATGAGGCCGCCGGCAGGCACNGCGCGAGCCCCCTGCAGCAGGCCGCTGGCGTCCGGGCCTGGCCGAGGCTGGGGGTCGCCGCGGCGCTCGCGGCGCTCGCGCTCCTCAGCAGCGCCGTGGCGCTGGCCGGTCGCCAGTCGCAGATCGCCCCAGGTCAGCCCGGCCGCTCTCGGCCACCCCGCAGTGCCACTCCGGTTGATCCATAGTCGCAGTCAGTCCATGTCAGAGACGTCCATTGACGGCAAGGCGGCTTCAGTCTTGAGCCACTTGACGTTCAAGACTGCGGCGATCGGTCAGACCGCAGGCCATCGCCAGGTCCTGGCCATGTCTGCGGGGGTATGGCGTGCTGTCGGCCTCGGCTGGACGACAGTGACGCGGCGATATTGAGGCCTCGGTGGCGGCGGCGGCGGCGGCGGCGGCGGCGGTAGTGGCAGCGGCGATAGAGGCAGAGAAGCTGCGGAGCCTCGAGGCAAAGGTTGCGCGCCTGGAGCACGAGTGCGGGCCGGGCGCAGCTGACGTCGCCGCTCCGGCAGCCATTGCGGCAGCGCCTGCGCCAGTGGCCGCCGACGTCGTCGCGACGTCGGAGAAGAGCGACGAGGTGAGCCGGCGCTGCAGCTGCCGTGCATGCGATCACTGGCCCGATGCTTCGCGTTCGAGCAGTCCAGCGACCAAGTGCAGTGGCTCTTCCCTGATGACTGCACAGGTGCTGGCTGTCGCGCGGGCAGGTGGCCCACACGGAGCTTCGCACGATCCTCGGTCTCGGGCTCACGGACTGGGCTGCTGCGCCTGTCGAGGCTCCCGTAGCACTGGACGCGCCAGCAACTGTCGCACTGCCCTCAGCATGGAGCATGCATTCCATCAGGAACGAGGTAGACGCACATTCATGTCTCAGACTCATGACTGACAGAAAGAGTGGACATTTATGATATTCCAAGATGCATGATCAGCTCATGCACTGCGGGGTTTGTCCCTGCGGCACTGTGCCGGCACTCACTTGCCATTACCGTCCCCGCAGTTCTGCTGCGTACAGATCCTGGCGGTGGTCGACACCTTGTGCTTCAATGGCACGCATGCGCTGACGATGGACGACCAGTGCGACGACAGAGACGCCGCTGGTGCCAGCGACAGCCACAAGCCTGGACATTGTGTTCGCCACTGAGCGCCGCGCCCTTCCGCGGGCTTTGCTATATTGACGGGCAGCTTGATCCTGCCAACCTCGCCTTGCTGCAGTGCCAGGCGGGCCGGTGGAGGTGATCCCGTGTGGCTCGCCCGAGCTCGACCGCCACCGCCGTCTAGTAAGCCTGGGGATGCTGCCAGCTTTCACGGCCTGCGGCGCATTGGCGCCTGGTTGGCCCTGTCGTCCTGAGCGGCCACCGTGGCCTGATGCTGGTCCACCTGCACCATGTCACTGCCTCTGCAGCTTCTGAAGGAGATTGACATGCCATTCAGCCAGCGACCAGCGTCCTGGCTCGCCAGGTGAGCACCATGGGCTGAGGATTGAGCTGTACGCTGGAGTGAGAGCTTGCCTCCTCTGATGCATCCCGCCTGGTGGACTCGCGCGACAGTCGAAAGTCGATCGCGTGGCGCCTCGGCACGACCTATCTGCAGTACCTGGACAAGAGTAATACCAACGTTGCACACCTCCTCAGCAAGATCGTGCAGATGCTCCTGGTCAACAACGCCACCGGTCAGCGCCACCTGCCTCGCCCATCTCCAGCATGGTGCAGCGCGTGCCTGACCAGAGGTTGGCTGGTGCACTTGACGAACTGACGTGGACAAGAGCCTTAGATCATTGACTATGATGCAAAGCCTGGATGCGGTTCATTCCCTTTGCAGAGCCGGCGCTGGCACTGCCCGTCCACCGCGTGGCCCTTCCGCGTTCGCGCGACACGCTGGACAGGTGAGAGCTCTCCGGCCTCTTGAGAAGGTGGTGGAGGACCGCTGCCAGCTGCATCGACCAGATGGTCGATAGGATCGACAGTACAATAGCCGCACAAACTGTACACCAAGCACAACTGAGATGAGCTGCCATGCTGATTTGCGCTTGTCAAGTAATACTGACCACCCGTCCCCCCTGAATCTGTGCTGAGTTGTTGTTGATCCTCCTCAGGCTGCGCAAGTTGGGATTCCAGGGATTCCACGCGACGGTCATCCGGCAGCTCGCCATCCTCGTGCTACGCCAGCAGCTTGGCACCCGATTCGAGTGGCACCCAGAAATGGAGCCCCACCGTGTGCTCGGTGACAAGTGCGCATGCTCAAGCTCCCTCTCACAAAGTCTGCATGTTTGGGACATTGTTGGGGACAAGCCCTAAACCCTAAACCTAAACCCTATGCCTTAAAAGCAGCAGGAGGTTGGCGTGGCTCAGCAATAAGAGGAGTCTGGGGGTATCAGGATGTACCTGGTAGCAAGTCGAAGGATGCAGAGTGTGAATCGAGCATAGACATTTTTCCAGCACCTTCCATCATACACGTCGCAGGAGCCTGCCAGGAAGTGCAGGGAGCATGCGTGGCCTGCGGGCAGAATGTCGATTCACAATAGTGCATCACGGGAGTCCTGCTTGTTGGTCAGCTGCCATTTACCAACTACTGCCGCTTATGCAGGCCCATGGCGTGGAACACGCTGGAGTTTGAGGACGCCTTCAATGCAGCGACGGAGGAGCGGCCTCTGTGCTTTGAGCGCGTCATCATGCCAGGGGTGCTCAAGGTGAGACAGCGTGATTGGAGCGAGTCGCAAGTAGCGGTTTGTGGCTTCAGGAGGACTGTGCAGCGATACAATTGACCTGGTGGCGAGCGAGCGTGAACTCCAGATGTCTGAGCAGGCGAGCTGCCTGGCTTATATTCCTGCACCCTTCAGCGCAGGCCAATGCATACCCTGGCGGTCCAAAGGCGGCCAAGAAGTTCAAGCGGGAGCTGCGACGGAGCCTTACCCCCCAGCCACAGATTGCCAAGAACGCCACGTCAGTGCTTTATGTCACACGTCTGGACAGAACAATCAGCTCTGGGAGGCGCATGTTCACGCCGGAGAGCCACGAGGCGCTGCTGGCTCTTCTCAACAAACTGGGCTTCCGCGTCCGCATGGTCGAGTTTCAGGTGCGTTACTGGCCGAGCTTCGCCATGCTGATGAGTCTGCTTGTAGTATCTTGCCACAAGCGATGGCTTGGAATGTTGAGATCTGTCCCATGCACTGACCTACCTCTGCCTTGCTCGGCATCGACAGGGCATGGCGTTCATGGACCAGTTCAGGGCGGCGCAGGAGGCAGACATCATCGTGTCGCTGCATGGAGCAGGGCTGCTCAACCCCGCGGCTTTCGGCCGCGCGGCCAGCGTGCTGCTCGAGATTCAGCCTTACCACACGCTGCACGACATTTTCCACTTTATGAGTGTAAATTCGGGCCTGACTTACATGATGCACCAATGCCACGCTGGCACACCGCGGGCTGGTGATGAACGCTTCAGCCACATGACCGTCCCCAAGTGCATGATGTTCAATGAGTGCAAGCGCTACTTCACGCAGTTCCGGCCGATCGAGCTGACCAATCCAGACCTCCAGACATTGGAGCGCATGCTGACGCTTGCGGCCGAATTTACAGCGGCCTCTAAGGTGGACGAGGAGGGTGCGGGCACGATGCTGCGTAGCAAGTACCCCGCCATTTGCCAGTCCAGGTCAATCAACCCCTACTGCCGGAACAGCATCGTGCGATCATACCTCGCAAATGGCAGCACTGTTTGTGTTCTGGAGCAGAGTAGTTGCCCGAGCAGCCAATAGCTAGTCTGTGTGTTTGAGGTCTTTAGTTGTCCTACAGGTCTTCTGAAGATAGTCTTGCGCCAGAGGTTGTCTCTGGTCCCGCTTCCATTAGCAAATTTGTTCACATGTGGCATAGGCTGATGCTTTGGAAATCTTAGGATGGGATGCCGAGTAAGTCAGCAACCTTGAAAGTCAGCCAACCACATGTTCATACCATAAGCAGATACCTCACTGCACATACTATTTGTACGAATACCTCCTCTGCTCACAAATTCAGGGAGAACCTTGAGGGTTTCTCTCATGTTCAGCCAAGAGGGTTGACCATCTGAAAAGGATGGATAATGCTTTACAGCGTTGGCAGATGGAAGGGCTCTATCTGCTTGACCAGAGATGAAGGCAACCTCTTGCTGGACTCTTTGGTAGGCTTATAGTTGTGCATCAATCTCTTGCATTCGTGATAATGGTGTAGCTAAGAGAAGCACTTCGCAGTACCACGCATATAGAAACCATACAGCTCTCGACACGGCTGACAATGCCATAGTACCAAGTTGCCTTCGTTTGTGAGAGTGAGCTTGATCTAATCTGACACCCAAGTCCACCTTTGAAACCTGGCGTATATAGTATCACCTAGGGCCTTGAAAGGGCCTTAAAGGTACGCAAGACGTCTGCCTAGGAAGAGAGGCATGCCGCAGGCCAGGCCCACCCTGTGCTGTCTTTGAGAGAAACCAAAGAGAAGCCTTCTCCCTTCTGGTGAAGAAGGTGCGCGGTGCGCATGAAATTGAAAGGGAGGCCAATTCTAGCCTTACAAATGTCCTGTTAACTGGGTAATGAGCTGGCTAAGGGGACACTAATATCCCCGAGTGAGGGGATATTACATGCATATCTGACAAGCTAAATTGAGGCGCCAAACCACCACCACGTAAGCCATTAGCCTGGGCTAATGCACGACCAGCACGCTTCGAAGCCACTTCTTCGAATGGATACTTCACTACACAAAGTACCCCTCTAACGTCGGCTGGGGGTCCCAGAGGCGACAGTCCCGATCGGTATTGGCACACAGCCTGACGTCGGCTGGCCTTCCAAAGGCGACGTCTCAACGTCGTTCGCAGCCGCTTTGCTTCCGTCTCCGAACCGACCACAACAGCCCCCCCCCCGCCGCCGCCGCCGCCGCCCGCCGCCGCCGCCGCCTGCGCCGCCAGCAGCGCCGCC
>WELB01000158.1:113388-184097 GCA_009602725.1 Spirogloea muscicola | reverse complement strand
GGAGGCGGCGGCGAGGCCGCAGGCTGCGGCCGCCATGGCCGCGCCCTCGCCGACGAAGATCACCGACAGGGCTCAGCGGCCGCCGAGCTCCTGGCCGCCGCGCCGCCGACGGCTGCCCGGAGCCTGGCTTTGCGGCACCTCCGCCTCAGGGCCTCGACGCCTTCCCTGGGCCGCCGCCGCCGTCGCCGGGCCCGGGATGCGCGCCGCGGAACGCGGCGGCTCGGCCGGGAGGCGCAAACCTAGCTTCGCCCCGCGGGAAGGCCACGTTCCCAAAACCCTAAGCGCCGCTGACGGGCCCCGTTTGCGACGCGCTGCGCCGTCAGCGAAGCCGGCGGCACCCGCTACTGCCATCGTTCGCTCATGTTGTTCCTAACAGTCCATGGGTGAGTGCTGTGCGGTTTTCCGATTTAGTGAAGGCTTTGGAAAGAAAAGCGCGGCCGAATTGACTGGTGGCTGGGAGAAGCCAGCCCAAAAGGAATGGACAAGGTCAAGAGGAGCCGAATGAGGGCAGGAGCGCTCTGCATGTTGGGCGGTGGCTGTGAAGGGCCAGACACAGAGGCACAGCTTTTGCAGAGGAGGTGAGGGCTGTGGAAAAGCGAGCCCACAAAGGATGGACGAAAGTCCTCCCAAAAGTGCTGACCATGCAGGAAAGCACGACATCACTGAAAATGACTGCTCAGCAATCCCTGGTCAGACACAGGAAGAGCAGATCTTCCAACGTACGGCGATGACTGTGAGAGGCCAGCCCAAACGGAGTGGAGGAGGTCTGGGCTAAGTGACTGGCAAAGAGGTCAAACAAGAAGTCTCAACAGAACTGGACAACTGACTCAGCAAGTCAAGTGGCTGCTTCCAATAGCCTCTCAGTCAACCTAGTCAGCGGCCGCAAGTTGGATAGACTTGCAGGGAGAAGTGTCCGCCCGTCCAAGAGGGCACCAGATAGACCAGGTTGCAAAGATTGCGCTAACACAGATGTTGCCTCTGAGCTCCGAGTCTTGTCTCCAAGTTCATGTTAGTAACAGACGTCAATTACACATCTTTCTCTTTATCATTTGTCACTTGAGGCTCCCGCACATAGCCAACCTAACCATAGCTAGCAGCTGCGACAATCACACCTGGCCACCAGCTTAGAGCCTGTGACTGTTACTGTGGCATATATATACACGATGCTGCGACAACGACTGCCCGCACAATGGAATTTGCCAGATTTTCTTTGCATCCTCATCCTCCTGGCTTGGCACACTACAACAGCATGTGGTCACGTGATGCTTTCCCACTTCCAAAACCTTTCCTATGATGAGCCCTAAGTTGTGTTGGGCGGTGGTGGTAAGGACTGATAGCAGTTATTGTGATTTTACAGCTGCTTGCCAAGCGACTTGGCTGTAACGTCCTTCTGTGATGCAGCTCTTGTCCCTGCCAAATTGTTGCTCTACATGTGCGAAGGACCTTCTGCTTGGGCCTACCTTACATGGCTGACTACGCAGCTATGTCCCCACTTTAAGCAAGCATGCCGCTCTTGTACTCGCCAATCACGTTTGAGGCTACTTTCACCCATGCCACTGCAGAAGGCACAGCGACTGGTCCTCGGCATTGCAGAAAAGATGTTTAGTAAATGTTAGGGGAGAAACCAACCGCACAGTGTTTTTGGCTGCGGTTTGCAGCAAATCTAGGATTTCCAAAGTGGGCTCAGAAGAGTTGCAAGAGCACGGACCCGACAGTGACCTTGTTAATCCTTGCCCGAATTTGCAAGGCATGTTCAAGTTCTGCCCTCAGACCTCAAGCCGTCTCTGTCAGTCAACTTTAATGTGAACGACTTACCAAGGTCTGTAGATACTACCTGCTGTTTCTGCTGAGTTAAAATTCTTGACGTGACGTAATACTGTGACCCTACCCTTCATTCCTCTTGGTTTGCTCTTCTACAGCCACAGCCTCCTCTTCGATCAGCGCTTCAAGCCTCTTTGTAAGAACTTCCGTCATCCTGTGAGGTCGTTGTCCAGAGAGGGAGACTCTTCCAGTGGAGAGCGATGTCTATGATTTGGCCAGCCCAGATGAAGGATGATGAAACTTCGCAGAGCCAGTAAAGCGCTAAAGCACACAGCGACCCTACGTGACCAACCAAAAGGCGGGTGGAGGGCAGAGACGCGCCACTGCGCACGGCGGGCCAGCGAGGGACGTCGAAGCTGTGAGCAGTGGCTTCCACGCCGGCGGCATGGCGGCAGCCTGCCGCGGCGCCAGCTTGGCCGAGCGAGCAGCTTCCCGACGGGCAACGTGGCTGGCACCACCGCCCGACACACCCTCTCCGCCGTCTCGGCAGACAGCCAGCTGACGGGACATTGGGGCTCTACGTGGCTGCAGGCCGCGGGGTGGCCGCCTGGCCTGTCTCGCCGAGACGGCAGCGCCCCTTTTGAAATAGAAGGTCTTTGAACGGCGTCGAGCGATACAGTCGTTGGCTCCCTGGCCAGCGTCCTCCAGCACCCGCGACAGCCATGGCTGCGCTGCGGCCGCCGCTCGCGCCGGCGCCGTCTTCCGCGAGGCGCGCGCCGCCAGGAGCCGCGGGGACACCATCGCCTGAGTCGGCAGGGCGCCTCGCGAGCGGCCCGCTTCCAGCGCTGCGCCGGAGGGCCCCTGCTCTCGTCGCAGCTCTTGTGTCCGAGACCCAGGCCCGCAGCGTCAATGGCTCGGCGGCACCTCCTAACGGCGGCTCGCTCTCGGAAGCGGCTCGTCGAGGCGCCGGGGCCCTGGCGGCCGAGGCTGCGGAGGCTAGCAACGGCGCAGCAGCCGGGAGCCGCCCTTCTCCCCCACCACCGCCACCACCGATTGCTGATGGCAGGTTGGCTTCTCCGAGCCCCCGCCGTCGCTCGTTGAACTTGTCTTACAGCAGATTACTCCGTTACGTGGCGTACCTTGGCTGACGGCTGTCGGTGTATCTAAACCCCCGCCCGCCCCCTGCTTGTAGCCTGCAGGCCCAGCCGGAGCCCAACACTGAGCAGATCCTGCAGGAGGAGATCAGCAAGCAGATCCTGGCGGCCCCCCCGTCGTGCCCTCTGCCTAACTTCAGCACCACCTCCACCCGCCTCACTCTCATCAAGCCACTCCGTCAGTTCTACACACAGCAGGCTGATGAGGCTGGAGACAGTAGTGGTGCAGCAAGCAGTAGCCCGGAAGCGCTGGATAGGAGGCCTCTACTGGTGTACGTGCCAGGGATGGATGGCACTGGCCAGACCGTTCGACCTCAGCTTACAGGCCTCAATGATGCAGGGTGGGTGCTCAAGGTGCTAGCTGGGCCGACGTATGAATGGCATCTCTTGCGTTACAGAGTTGGGTTCTGGTCAGCTGTGCGTCGCAACCGCAGTGACTGTTGGAGTTTGAGGAAGCAAGTAATCTGTGCACACAGCGAGCATCAGATAGGACAGCGATGCGGTGGTTCGTCTTTGCGCAGCGTTGTCCACTTGAACGCGCCTCGTTTGGGCTGATAGAATGGGCATGGGTGGCTTTAGGAAGGGGTTTCAATTTTAACCTTGTTGTCAGGTTGTGCTTTCAGGTCTTTGTAGTCTGTAACTCGGTCTGACACACTGATATAAGTGGATGAGGAAGGTCATCCCAACAACTTGTGTGTGTTGTGTGTTTGCAGGTACGATATTGCTTGCCTTTACCTTCCAAGCAATGATAGATCGACTTGGGCAGAGTTAGTTGCTACAGCAGTGCCTCTTCTGCGCAAAGAGGCTCTGAAAGGGGGCAATGGCAAGCAGAGGAGTGTGACTTTGCTGGCTGAATCATTCGGGTCATGTCTTGCACTACGGATTGCAAGAGCTGCTCCAGATCTTATCTCCCGGATGGTGCTGGTACTATAAGCATGCCTCTTGTGCCTGAAATTGTTCATCTGGTTAGAGCCATTTTGTGAAGAATTCGTTGTTTGTGGTTTTTTGCAATCTTTCAGATGGATACAATTGTGTCTAATAGCTCAACTGTCTGGTTGCTCACATCAGTGATCTTGCTCGTGAGAGGTCTCAGATTTTTAATGGCTCTGTGCAGATAAACCCGGCAACTGGCTTCAAGAGTGGCAACCCCCTCATTAGCTTCTGCGCTTGGACAGGGCTTCTAGCGGCATTCCCTGACGTCCTCTATGGGACAGCCCAGGTACATGCCCAATAATATGACTCTTGACCCTTGCATGTAAGCTATTCCTTGAGCATCATGCACATTGGCCTGATGAAGCAGCTTGCAACAAGTATTAGTCCTTTGTTGTGGCTCAATTGTTGTAGCTCCTTCGACTGGAAGCAGATACTTGCAGGGTCGCCTGTCACGTGCTGATAGTTTTCAGGAGCACCGGGCAGGTCGGTTGTCCAGCACAAAGATGTGTGTTGACATCACAACTTTGGAGTAGATGCGCAGGACGTCTTACTGCCACTGATGGTGAAGCGGAATAGAGTGTCAAGGACATCCAACAAAGATCTACTCTCGCCCGTCGACTTTGTTCCGTCCGCTTGTGCAGCTTGGAGACTGGCCATGCTCAATGACGAGGCTGGGCTGGAAGAGCGGGATTTGGCAGAGATCAAAACACCAACTCTTCTTGTGAGCCTCACCACACCACCAATACAAAGTTGATGTGCTGATAGCTGACATAGATAGCTCTCTTATGCAGGCACAAAGGGGTCATGGGCTCTATGTGATTGTTTGCTAAACTTTAAGCCTTATCAATGGTCAAGGCTACCTCCTCACTCTTACCCCTTTATACTAGCTGGCTGCTGAATTGTAAAGTGGTCTGGCTTGCACTCACAAAGGTGACCTGCTCCAAATTGGATGCTTGTTGATTTGTTAGACTATCTTGACCTGCAAATAACAAATGATGTTGCTTTTGCTTTTTTGCAGATAGCCAGCTGCAAAGATCGTGTGCTTCCTTCAATGGCAGAAGGAGCTCGCCTTCAGAAGCTCCTTGGAAGTGCCAGACGCTATCTGCTCCCTGAAAGGTACTAAATTAGTTTATGCACACTGAGTCAGTCCCAGGATCACACTGAGTCAGTCCCAGGATCAGATGAACTCAATCAGCAGATTACTCCTTGACCCAAGGTTTAGAGTATACTATATATCACTACACAACATTGACATGATGGAGTTGCTTTGATTGGAAAGATTGTCATTTCAGCAGCAGGTGCAAGCCATGCATGCAAGTAACAAGTCAGCTGGCTCTACACGGGTATGTAATGGAGCATTCGACCAGGACCAGTTGCAATATGACTAAACGGCTGCATGGTGCAGTGGGCACACTGCTCTTTTGGAGGATGATATCGACATTGCAAACATCATGAAGCAAAATGGATTTGAGGTTCCAAAATCTGCTCCAGAGGAGGGTGGCAATGCTGAGGCATCCAGCAGCAATAGTACTGCTTCAACTGTGCAATTGGTCAAAGCAGAGCAGAAAATGCTGCGCAAGAAGGAAGCTGTGGCTGATGAGACTATGGATGAGATGGGAAGGATACTGGAACCGTGGAGGGTACGATCATGAACCTTGGAGAGTGTGTTCGTGTTCTCACTGGTGTTCATATTCTCACTGCTTGTTCTTGGTAATACAATGTTGCCCAATATGCATAGCCTGATTGCAAGAGCTTGAAGCCACAAAGACTATCTATCTAATTTGCACGCTCTATTTTATTGATGCAGGTACTCACTTCTCCATTAGTGAGTGGTGAGGAGAATTTGCCAAATCCGAATGCACAGGTTAGACACCTCTGTTTTCCATTCATATGTTTGTGTGAGCATGTCTTCAATCCAACTCTTCTATCCAGTTGTTAGGTCTATGTGCATTGAAAGTTGTTGCCTCTGTACAATACTGTGCATGCAAATATTGTAAGTTGCTCTTGCTATTTTGTTGTATTCGCTGCAAGTAAGAGCTGACTTCCTCTTCAAAGCAAGGCTTGACTGAGCCCTTTATTATGTGTTTGACCAGCCGAGGAGGCCTGTCCTATTTGTTGGCAATCATACCCTGTTTGGCCTATATGACTCTCCTACACTGGTCTATGAGGTGTGGTGCTAGTCCTCAATGACATGTTGTACGCGCTACTACGATTGTGGTGTTTATGGGTACTGATCTAGAATCACATTTCTGCATGTTCCATGCCAAAACCACTGGATGGAAAATTACTGGACGTTGGACTTTAAGAGCATACAGCTCTTACCAAGTCAGCCTGACAGCTAGAGTTGCCAGACACTGCTTTTAGACATGATTCCATGTTTACAAAATCTACCTGTCCATGCAAACAAATACATGCGGTAGAACCGCATGTATTGGCAGGGTACTAAATGCAGCACATGCAACTCTTGCATGCTTTATACAGCTGTACTTGAGGGGCTTCCGATGTCGCGGCCTGGCTCACCCAGGACACTGGCTGAGTGGTGCATCCACTTTGTTGGAGAGGTCTTGACAAATCGTGCTTCCTTTATCCTTGTTGTCCTTTGGGTGTTGTTCTTGCACTGTTGCTATCTTGTTCTGAGGGCAACTTTATGCTTGATACCCTATTCGACCTCCAAAAGGCTGACTGGCATGACTGGTGGTGCAGGTATGGTAACGTGAAAGCTACACCACGAGCAGCATACAAGCTCCTCAAAGTACTTCACTACTGAAGATGGTCCTTATGTCACGTGCCAGCTTGACTTGTCAAGAATCTCTGACAAGAAATAGCTTTGTTGAGGAGATGTACCCCATCCTACTCCCTGCAAACCAATAGCTCACAAGAATAATTGTTGCATGAGTGTTGCGAGCAGGAAGGGGAGGACGTGTTGCTTTTCCCTGGTGGTGGCAGGGAGGTTTCCAAGCGTAAAGTAAGGTCCCAGGCATGAAGGTGTTTTTGGGTGGGATTGAAGATCATGTGTATAGTCATATGTGACTTGAAACTTCCTTGATAGGTCATATTTACAATTGACAATGTGCCTGTTAGTCTTACTTGCATATCCTCTGTTCATAATAGGGGGAGGAGTATAAGTTAATGTGGAAGGAAAAGGTGGACTTTGTGCGAATGGCCAGTAGGTTTGGAGCTATTATAGTGCCATTTGGAGCTCTTGGGGCTGATGATGCGTAAGCTCCAACATCAGACACTCCTGGTGCAAGTTTTAGTACCAGTGCCAGTCTTCTGCCGTAGGCATAGGCATTGCATGTCTGCCCTTGCATCGGGTGCATGTGCAACACAGTGTGCGGTCAGGTTGTGACTTTGGTATCACGTGGATAAGCATTGCTTATTCTTGAGAGGTCAAGCAGCGTTTGTGTAAAGAAGCAGCTGAACACGCAGGGCACATGGCAGCAGCACAATTTGTGCGACACAGTCAAACTTGAAAGAAAGAGGTGATGAGTTAGTGTGCCCTTCTGAGTCTGCTTGCCGTAATCTGTTGCCAGGTACAAGCTGCTCATTGATACAGATGACATCCTGGAGTCCCCAGCTGGTCCACTTATCAGGAACATCATGAGGAGGTTTAAGCTTGATGCCGAGGAAGCTGTGTACCCCATTGCAGCATTTCCTGGCACCAGCATTCCCAGGTCTGCCTTCTTAACGTACTTGCACTGCTACCTGCACTATGTTGCATCACTATCTAGTTGCAGTGAAATACATCTCCACATAAGCAGCATAGCTCGTGACCTTCGGTTCACTTTTTCTGTTTGTAGCCCAATACCATTGCCTACAATTGAGCGGATGTATTTTCACTTTGCAAAGCCAGTGGACACCGCTCAATATTGCTGCAATCTCAATGATGCAAAGGAGGTACTACTTTGGTTGATTGTCTGTGGTGGTATCTAGGTTGTTGGCTATTTTAAATTGTTCGCAACTTGACGCTATCATACTGGTGCTGAGTTGCTAAAGTTTACGCTGATTTTGTCCCTCTTGTGGTTGACTTTACTGGGACCTGGAATGGCTGCAGTGCGCTGATCTTTACCGTAAGCAACAAGCACACAGTGTGCAACTGGCAGGATATGCCTATTTTGGAAGTGTTATGTTATGCTCTCGTGCAGTTGTGTGTGAGACTCAGATAGATTTTAATGCATGGGACTGATGCTCGATCTGGTACTGCAGAATTGGTAAGGTCGGAAGTGGAGAATAGCATCTCATACCTCAAAGAAGTGAGAGCTCGCGACCCGGTGAGCATTCTGCCTTCAGATTAGATTGCATAAGCAAATATATGTGAAGTAGCTGGACCAAGTAGCATGAAACAAGTAGCATGAACCGGGCTTGTATCTTGGTATGCTGAGGTCATAACTAGTCATCAAGAATTACATAAGTAACCTCTTCCACTGAAAGATGGATGCCTTTTGATGACTGCCGGGAATGACGTGGGTGATTTGACCTCTTTAACGTGTCAGGAAAGGACACTTCCGGCCAGGCTATTAGCAAAAGCAAGGCGCTTGCTACCAGAGTTTTCACCCCGATGATGTCATCTTGCCTAGCATCTGTCAGCATCAAGCTTTTGTGCAGATAGCGCTTAGCCAGCCATTCTTTGCCAACCGACACACACAGCATGCATAAGTCGCACATTCACATGTTCACTTTAGCTATTGTCACCTCCACATGTGACAGGTGCATGCTGGCATGCTGTATCATTGATCATTTATTATTGCAAATGGTTCTTGTGGTTCTGGTGCTCTGCTCATTTACTGTGGTAAGGGCATATGTGATACATTATCTGAATCACAACCAGCTTTGAATGCATCCACTGTGCATGCCAGAGTCATAACGGTAAATTGAACAGAAAGTGCACTCCATGTCCCACTGCCCACAGCAACGTAAGAGGTACTTTGCTATCAATTGCTGAATGTATCGCCAGCTGCAATCAAAAGAAATCTCCGAGAATGTCCATTACATGTGAGGCCGTCAAGAGAAATCCTCATGCAGACACTCTGCAAGAACGTGAAACAAGCCCAACAGATGCAATGGAGCAGCATAGTGATTCAGACAAAGGAGTATAAGGAGACTTACCAAGGAGTTTATTTCAGGTCACACTTAAGTCACTGCAAGCATTTGAAATATGCCAAGTCTAATAGACCACAGCACAGATAGTAAGAGTGTCTGCAGTGCACATTGCTACTTGACATCAACTTCAATCAGGAGAAGCCAGCACTAGGGCCTATATGATGTATATATCAAATGCTTACAGTGACTTAAGTGTGACTTGCGGCACTCTCAGAGCTGCCCACTTGATGAGGTCGCAGTGGCTGCATGGCGGAGAATGTCGGCGACAATGGCATGGTGCTCGCTGCAACCAATGAGCTGTAATTGGGCTGTGCTAAAACTCTCCTCAAACGTGTCAGCCTGCGGAGGTGCCATGCGCACATATGTCTGCGCAAGCTGGCGTGCCCGGGCGCCAGCCTCACGCAGCCGTGCTGGCGACACGCGACCCGCTGCCACGGCACTGAAAATGGCGTCAATCACGCCGACCTGGCGGCTTTCCGTGTGACACACCAGGACCATGTCCATGCCAGCAGCCAGCGCCTGCACAGCAGCCTCTGGCACACTGTAGTGCTTGGCGATGGCACCCATCTCAAGGCAATCGCTGATCGCCACACCCTCAAAGCGCAAGGGGCCGCGCAGATGCTGCAGGGCGCAAGCGCTGAGCGATGCTGGCTTGCCCGTGTCCTCGCCACCGTTGTCCAACGCCGCCACAACGATGTGCGCGACCATGACCGCTGCCACATCGGCCTCCACGGCCTTGGCAAATGGCCGCAGCTCGACGGCCTGCAGCCGGGCAAGGTCATGACGGAGCGCTGGCAGCTCCAGGTGGCTGTCCAGCGACGTGTCACCATGCCCTGGGAAGTGCTTGGCGCACGCGGCGACGCCCTCACGCTGCAAAGCGCGCACAAAGCGGTAGCCCATCTCGGCGACCACGTCCGGCAGCGGGCCGAAAGACCGCCGCCCAATGACAGGGTTTGCCGGGTTGCTGTCCACGTCCACAACAGGCGCAAAGTCCATGTCGATATTGACAGCACGGAGCTCCCGGCCGAGTACTGTGCCAGCGGAGGCGGCAGCGTCAGCGGCAGCGCCGTGCAGGGACCCGAGGACGCGTGCCGCGGGCACCGGCGTGAAAGGTGGCCCCAGCCGCGATACAGGGCCGCCCTCCTGGTCCACAGCGATCAGGAACGGCCGCGGCGCCGCCTCCCGCTTCAGGTCCGTGCAGAGCTGCGCGACCTGCACCATGAACGGCAGGACGAGGTGGAGCCCGTCAGTGTGTTGCCATGTCGCCTGAAGTGCCTAGTGCATCCAGACATGAACTGGCGCTGGTGGGCCGTGCCCAGAGCCTAGCAGCAGCTGAGAACGTTTCGCTGGCGATGGTGCTGCTGCCCCAGAGTCATGCGAAGCGCCAGGGAGGTCAGGCGAGCGAGCCCGAGTTCGACAAGGATTGCAAGGCGTCCCCGGCCTGCACGGCTCTGCGTTGAGTGAAGATGCGTGGCTTGGCGGCTGGCTCGGCCTCCAAGCGGGTCTGAGAAGGGTGCAGTGGCGGTGCCGGAGACTGCAGCGCAGACCTGCTTCGGGCTGTCGAAGTTGCGTGAGAAGAGGATGGCGCCGCCGGCGCCTGCCACAGCGCGTCGCACGGGAGAGGAGCAGGCGGGTCAGTGCTGCCGACAGGCCCCGCGCCGTCTACGGCGCTGGCAGCCACGCCAGTGGCACACCACCTCCGGCTGGCGCAGGCGCCAATTGTGGGATGGCGGTGGTGGGAAATGGGGTTTAAGGGTTTGGGTTTAGGAGGTGCAGCTCCAACACCAAGCCGGCGTCCGCCTACGCCCCGGCCTTGGGCGGCGGGGAGGCGCAGTGGGGAAGTCAACAGAACCCCATACTACCATGTCTACCAGCCCAAGGTGCGGTGCGGAGGTCGTGAAACCGCTGCGCCGCCACTGCGGCTGCCGTCACGGCGGTGGCGGCCGAAGCCGCAAGCTTGGACGCGGCGAGCCGGAGACGAAGGAGGGCTCTGGGTGAGGGACTGAGGGTTTTGGTTTATGGGTTTTGGGGTTGTGGGCTGCACGCACCGAGGCGGATGAGGCGCCGCGCGTGGGCGCCCAGCCGCTTGCCGTCGAAGCCGAAGACGACGAGCGCCGCGGCGGCCGCCCTCAGGCCCTCGTCGGCGCCGCCGGGGCGGCGGAGGCGGCGGCAGGGGCAGCGGAGCCTCGACCAGCACGGGGTCCGGCGGCTCCGGCGCCGCCGGGCGCGGCGCCATGGCCGCCCGCGGGGCGGGCCCTCGATATCTTCCCGCTAGCTTGTCGCTAAGACTCCGGCTGAAGCCACCCCGCCTCTCGGGCTCCTCGACATCTCCTCGCCAGGTCTTCGGTAAAGCAAAAGGAGTGTGAAGTCTTCTGTAAAGGGGGAAGGCTGCGGCGGCAAGTATGTATGGAAGGTCACACGCAGGACGAGGAAGAATAGAGAGCGGCTGCTGATATAAGGAAGAGCGGGTGTGAAAGCTAGCCAGGTGTTCATCACGACATGAAGTCAGTTGAGCTGAGGGAATGTAACGGAGTGTGTCTTCAGTTATGGAGGGCCTGTGTGGCCAAGAACAAAAGGCAAGCACATTGACATGTCAATGTGCTTGTCACCTGCTGTTAAGCTGACCCGCTCAGTAACCACGAGTCAACACATAGAGGTCGCTAACTGATGGGAGGGAGATGGGAGTGTGGAGTGAGAGTGAGATTTGAGCGCGAGAAAGCAGTCTGCTTGGACCTTGTCCAAGCCATTCAAGGCTGGCCCTTCACAGCCATCGCCCCCTCTTGGAAGTGCTTGTTCTTTTCTGCTGCTTTGACTTCCGACTTGAGGCTGTGGATCAGAAGTTTTGAGAGGCTATGCATAATAGTCAATTATTCTGCTCAGTAGTTGGCGACTCATTTTGGGGCTTTCCCCCTCCTCGTGAGCTGGCCTTCCACAGCTACCTCCTCCCTTTGACTAGCAATAGCTTTTGCCTGAATGGTGTATTCGCTTGATTAGGCGTCCCTTCCATTTCATACGCACAGTGTGCGTCCTCTATACTTCAAGCAGAAGGGGGAGATGGCTTTGAGAGGCAAGCCCAAACGTGATGGACAAGGTCAAACAAGAAAGTGCTCGCCCATAGAGAAGAGGGGCTGGCAAGGCCAGCCAAAAAGAGTGGACAATGTCCACAGCCAAAGAGAAAGGTGCCGAAAAAGGACTACACTACGAAACACGAGACGATGCAGAGGGAAGCTCCGCGAGTGAGCAACATCAAGTCAGAGTAGCTCGCTGCAGGGAAAGAGGCACCCCGCCGAGACCCAGAGGCAGCAGCCATAGCACGGCCTGCCCGCGAGTGGACGGCGTAGGCTAGGGAGCGTTGGAACGAGACCGCCAGGCGCATGCGGAATACCTGGGCGAGCGAAATGGCGGCGTTGGAGCGTTGGGAGTGCCACTTCTTTTTGGGGCATCGCCCCCTGGCAGACCCGGCCGCAGGTCAATGGCCTGACGGGCAAGCCGCTGGCGGAGAGAAAGCCAGCGGCTACTGAAAGCCCCGTGTACTTCGATCGCCAGGGCCGCGGAGGGCCGGGCCGCGTTGCAACCACAAAGCTCTACCTTGCTTGGTTCACTATCACAGATCACTACGTATCTCTTGTCAACAAGCGCATAATGAAGGTGAAACTCCTCGCTTAGGCCTACAGCAGATATACATGATTGGTAAGGTGCCTAAGCCCTAACCCCTAAGCCGTAATAGTGCAAGAATATCCGAGTATCGCAATAGAGAGATGCTCACCGTCACGATGTGTGTGATACGATCATACCAGGGCCACTACACCGGATCCCATCAGAACTCCGAAGTTAAGCTCCCTTGGGCGAGAATAGTACTGGGATGGGTGACCTCCCGGGAAGTCCTCGTGTCGTATCCATTTTCATTTCTTGCATAATCGCACGTCCAGCTCATCTTCACTTGAACGTAGTGGGCAAGAGAAGAAGTTGTGTTGGTTAAAGCACGCAGTGATTCAAGTGGCTGTTAACTGGAGGAGGGAGCCCGCCCGCAACAACCTTTTCTTCACAACAATCTGAACAATGTCTTTCCCCATGTACGACAATGGCTGTGAGAAGAAGAATGTGCTCGCCCATAGAAAAGAGGGGCTGGCAGAAGCCAGCCGAAAAAGAATAGACAAAACCCAAAGAGCTCCTACAGATGCCGAAAAGAAGGAGAAAGACACAGCTTGGCATCAAGAAGAAGAAGGCTCGCCCATAGAGAAAGAGGGGCTGGCAAAGCCAGCCCAAAAAGAATGGACAATGTCCAAAGCCGAAGAATGAGATGCCGAGGAAGGACGCCTCTACCCTACCAATCACGACAACATACAAGGGAAGCTCAGTACCCGCGAGTGAGCAACATCAGGTCCGAGTAGCTCGAGGCAGGGAAGGAGGCACTCCGCCGAGACCCGGAGGCAGCGGCCAGAGCGCGTCCTGCGCGCGTGTGGACAGCGTGGGCAAGGGAGCGCTGGAACGATACCGCCAAGCGCATGCGAAAGACCTGGGCGAGCGACCCGGCGGCGTTGAAGCCGGGCAGCGCCCCGGCCGGACCCGACCGCCAATCAATAGCCTGACGAGCAAGCCGCTGGAGGAGATCCAGCCAGCGGCTGCCGAAGGCCCCGTGAACATCTATCGCCAGGGCCGCGAACTCATCACCGACCGGGTGATCGGCATATTTTTTCTCTTTTGCCCGGGCTGCCAGGCCGACCGCATGCCCTGCAAACGACGCCGACCTGGTGGGGTTGCCGGAGTCGTAGCTGTCCGTTGTCACCACATCAGTGATGATGCGGGGACCGCCGCTGGGCAGGATAGCGACCAGGTCGGCGCGCCGGGTGTGCGACCGGCCGTCCTCGCCCCGCAGGATGGGCATGACTGAGGAGCACTCCACCGCCACCTTGAAGCCCGCCTCTATGAACACCCCCTGCATACCATCGCGCAAAAGATCATGGGAAGCGGTCCTCTCGCCTCCGTGGGCGCAACGGAGCATGTGCGCGGCCAGCTCCGCAGGGTCGGCGTGCCGGGCGCCGCACTCGCACTGTGTGACACCTGTAAGGCAGGGAGGGAGGAGCCCCAAGAGCCGATGCACCGCCGTCCGGTAGACCTCGTCGGGCATGGTAAGTGCGGCATAGAGTGGGAGCGCTTGGAGCCACGCCGCCGCCCCAGGGGAAGAGGCGGAGAGAAGCCGAGCACGCCCGCGAACGTCAGACGGAGGGAGAAGCTCCACCGCCTGGTCGGAGGCCGCCTTCTCGACCAACGCCGTGAAGCGTGCCTGAGCCCGCAGGTCTGGAGTGTGGGCGAGGTGCCGGAAAGGAACAGTCTGCTCGGACATGTTGGGGTGGACCTGCAGGAGCCTGTCGCGGGCAGTGCGGAGGGCGACTTGGAAGGGGAGTTGGCCTGTCTCCACATCGGCTGCCGCCCGCTCCAGGGCGCGTTGTCCGTGCACGAGGAACCGCTGACACATGGGGGCGGCCACCTGCGCCCAGCTTCCCAGGAAGGCCGCCTCACAGACGCGGGCAACTGAGCGGCATCCCAAGCCGCCACGACTGATCGGCAGGCTGGCCTGCAGCTGCGCAGCTTGGGTGGTGAGGAACGCCGGGTGCTGCACGAGGGAGGCTGCGGCTGCCATGATGCCGGTGTCGAAGGCCTCATACGCTGCCGTCACCGCCGGTGAGGGAAGGACGGTGCGGGCCAGGTAGTGGGGCCGCTGCGCGATGCACCGGGTCAGCATGGCGGTGGCCAGCTGCATGTCGTTCAGCGTGTGCAGGCGGGCCGCCGGCCGGAGGTGGTCCTGCAGCCGCCCCTGCAGCTGCTCCGCCACGAAGGCAGGTGCGCCCAGGGGGACGCCGAGGAGAGTGAGGCCCTCGGCCGGTGTCCGGCAGCCCACGGGCAGGCCCAGGTGGGCTGGCAGGGGACCTGCGGGGGACCAGGCACTGCACTTGTCCGCCCTGATGTCCAGGCCGATCAAGCCCAGCTGCACCTGAAGGGTAGCAAAGGCTGCCACGACGTCTGCAGGCGGTCCCACCAGAGTGGTATCATCTGCGTACGTCGGCACCAGCACGCCAGGGTGAGCCGCGACCGTGGCCTGGAGCGCGCGATGGTGTGCCAGCGCGTAGTAGAATCCAGCGAGTGGATCCCCTTGACGTGCACCCCTGGTGGAGTGGAGGGTCTCCACCGCTCCCCCCTCCATCCGCCACAGCAGGTCACTTGGCTGACCGTACCCCAGCTTGAAGAAGGGTAGAAGGCTGGGGAAGGCCTCTCTCAGCTCCTCCGCAATGACGTCCCGGTCAACGCTATTGAAGGCATTGCGGACATCGACTGCCATAGCCACCCACTCGGGGTGCAGGTCCAGGGTGGCCCGTACGCCGTGCACGACCGTCTCGCCGCCGCGGCCCCGCGCCAAACTGCTGGGGCGCCAGGTGTGCTTGGGCCTGCCCCGCGTGCTGTTGCCAGAGTAGGCATCTAGACAATTAGACACGACGAATCCACAGGAAGCTCAATACCCGCGGGTGAGCGACATCAGGTCAGAATAGCCCGAAGCTGGAAAAGATGCAGACAGACGCGACCCAGAAAGTGCTCGCCCATAGAGAAGAGTGGCTGGCAAAGCCAGCCCGAAAAGAATGGACAATATCCCAAGCCAAAGAGGCCAGCCCAGAAAAAGAAGAAAGAAATGAAGATGCAACTTCCGCCACTCGCATTCGTTTCTCAGTAGTCTTCTCGCCCGGGGTTCACTGCCAGCGGCCCGCCACACTGACCGCGCCACGCGGCAGGCCCAGGGCTGACGTCAGGAGCTTTGCGGACGGCATTTTCGGCCCCCGCCGTGCGTGAGGCCGGGGGGGGGTTCCCGAGGGCCAAATCGTTTCCGTGGCCTAAAGCCGGAGGCCCCCCCTCGCCGCCAAAGATGCGGGCTTCAGCCCCCCCCCCCGCGACTGGGCCCCCGGGATGGGTGACCCGCATTCCCGGCCGGTTCCGATCACCGCACATGACAATCCCCCCACCAGCCCCATCGTCAGCTTGTCCGCCTCACGACGCTCGGGTGCTCTGCATTCGCCCACCGGTTTGATTTTCGAGGGCAACGGACGCGGCCCGCCATCTCACCAGAGCTGGCCCCCAGCACCCCCCCGCGCCGCACCCCCCGCCGCCGCCTCCGCCGCGCCGCGCGGCGCGCTCCGCGGGCGCCATGGCGGCCGTCGGCGGCATGGGCATGCCCACCACCATGGGCACCAAGGTGTACATCGTGTGAGTGCACTCCGCCGCCTCTGGACCTCCCGCCGCTTGGGCCGCACCTTTCCTGACGGCCCTTCGGGCTTCACGCCGTCGCTAGAGCTTGTCGATGGTCAAGACTCCACACCGTCGCCACTGACGCCACCGGTGAAGACCAACCCACGAAACCCACGCCGTCTTTCCCCTCCTTTCCCCGCTGTCGCGCAGGTACTACTCCATGTATGGCCACGTGAAGACGCTGGCGGAGGAGATCAAGCGCGGCTGCGACAGCGTCGAGGGCATCGACGCCACTTTGTGGCAGGTGGTGGCCCGCCGCTGTCTCGGCTCCTGGCGGGCAGCTCGGCACTGGCGTCACCTTCTGGGCCTTGCACGACCCCAAAGGGCTGGAGCCCCACATGGGGCCGGAGTGTACCTGACTGTTGGCGTGCGGCGCAGCGCAGGTGGCGGAGACGCTGCCGGAGGAGGTGCTGGGCAAGATGCACGCGCCGCCCAAGGCGAACTACCCTCACATTGAGGCCGCGCAGCTGGCGGATGCCGACTGCATCATCTTCGGCTTCCCCACGCGCTACGGCATGATGTGCGCCCAGATGAAGGCCTTCTTCGACGCCACGGGCGGCCTCTGGCGCACGCAGGCGCTCGCTGGCAAGCCCGCCGGCCTCTTCTTCTCCACTGGCTCCCAGGGCGGCGGCCAGGAGACCACCGCGTGAGCCCCACCTTCAGCTGCCCACCAACTGCCGCCGTCAATCTCCTTGCTGGCATGCTTTGCGTAGAGTAAGTTTTGGTCCTTGAATACGTCTTCACAGCCAGGTCCTTGAGAGTAGCCACTGCAAGTATTTGTCAGGAGCACCAGCCATTTTGAAGGAGGAATGGGCTTGCCAGTCATTGCGCTGCGGCCCTCATCCAGGCCCACACATCCGCACGGTGGCCACGGAGGAGCTTGTTGCAACTGATTTTTCAAGCAAAAAAGGCAGTTCACTGTGATGGAGCCCTTGAGGCTCTGTGCGTGGTCTGACCGTGGAGGATCAGCAGGTGCTGACGCCTGGTTTGTGCGTATCTTATTGCAGGTTCACGGCCATCACCCAGCTCACGCACCATGGCATGATCTTTGTGCCCATTGGCTACACTTACGGAGCTAACATGTTTGTGCTCGATGAGGTCAAGGGCGGATCGCCATATGGCGCAGGGACGCTGGCTGGCGATGGGACCAGAATGCCCAGCAAGATCGAGCTGGAGCAGGCATTCCACCAGGGAAAGTATATCTCGGCAGTGGCCAAGAAGCTCAAGACGGGCTTCGCATAATTTACTCGCCTAGGGTGAAGAGACCCTAGATGCGTCAATAAGTAGAGCAGACGCTACGCCAGAGCAAATTGTGCTGGTCATTACTGCGTAGCCTGAGGAGGGTGGTATCCTGGATGACATACGAGCAGGACGATTGGCTGTTTAGTAAGCCTGGCATGGAGACCCAATCTTGCCGCTGTGTGAAGCATCTGCTTGGTGCAATCATTCAGCCCAGGAGGGTTCGTTTCATATTATCAGAGTCGCTGATGCCTTCCTGACAGCCAGTTGGCGAGTCGAAGTGTGAGCTCAGAGCAACTGCACATTCACTCCGCGATTTCTAAATTGCATGCAATTCTCTCCGGAAGACTGCTGCCCACAAGCAAAGCACTGTGAAGCACTGACAGTAAGAGCAGTGCCGAGGCACCTAGAGCTGAAATTGACACGGGAAGAATGAACACCAACACCACTGCTCTCAAGCACAGCGAAGATGCTCAAGGGCTGTTCCAAAGCAGTAAGCAATACACTTGTGTAGAGATGAGGGAGGTAAGAGAGTTTCCAATGCTCGCCGAGCTCCGCCCCGCGGCTCAGTCGCTAAATTGGCGCTTCTCCCGGGGTCCCATGTTGAGCTTCATCGAGTGGGGCCCACCCCCGGCGGGGCAGGATGGGCCCCCTCCCCATTTGGGGGCTGCAGCAGTGGCGCGCGGTGACCAATATCGTCCTCTTCACTGCCATTGCGGCCTCCCAGCAGGCCATCCCCGCGGGTGCCCACCTTGCCACTGCGCTGCCGACGGCTGCCGTCGGGGTAGAGCATGTAGTGCTGCACAATAAAGAGGAGGTCGAAGCCCATCGTCTCCTGCAAATGAACCAAAGTCCGACGATGTCAGAAAAACCGATCAACCAGAACAATCATCAGCAGGCATGCCCCATCCATGGCTTGTTAAGATGCCCACGAGTCTTGCTAGGTCATGCAGGGATGCGGAGCCCACCAGGGACAGGCCGAGCTTGCCAACATTGCCGGAGAAGTTCTCAAACGAGCCTGTGCACACAGCCCCCCGCTCGGAAGATGTGTGAGCATTGAGGAGCTGGCGGACCAGAACAAGCAGGCCGCTTCTGCATCCGCAGCAGCCAAGCAGCTTGGAGTAGGAGGTGAGGGGGAGCGCCGCACGCTGGTCAATGGCGAAGACGAGCATCTGAAGGAGCGGCGAGCGCGCCGGTGAGGTCGAGGAGGATGTTGGAGATGCTCCACCCGACCGTACTGCGCCGTCGGTAGTTCATGTATGCCTGCACCATGGCGCTGCCAATCTTGACTACTTGGCGGCTCGCGAAGTCATGTAAGTACGTAGAGCTTTCATTCACTAAATTTCCCGTATTGCCCATGTCTACTGTGCTCCGGGCTTAGAGCACGCTCGTCGGCCCAGCAACTGCCTCTCCCAAGTCACGGCAGCACCAATGGCTGAGGTTATGTGCGCGGCCTGTGCGCCGCCATGGGCGGGGTGTTTGAGATGGCATACCTGGGGCATGTACTTGATGGCAGTCATCGTCAGCTGCAAGTAGCTGCAAGCAACAAGCCAGCCGTGCCGCAGTCAGCACAACTTCTGCTGGCATAGCTGACTCCGATTCAGGACGCTCATGTGCCATGGGAGAGAGGCCAGCGTGGTGGAGTAGCATCATGGAAGAGTGGCGCACAGCACGGACCCACCTGAAGAAGGTGACGAGCCAGAGCCAGGCGCCGCTGACGGCACCCAGGACCGTGCAGACGGCGGCTGCAGCCCATGCAGCCATCGTGATGAGCAGTCCTGCACGCAAGATCCGCTGGCCGCCGTGCTGGCACAGGGGCAGTACCGACAAAGGGCCTCATCAGTCGCAAGCTTTCAGAGGACGTACTGTTTACACGATATATGCAAATGCATCTGGAAGCTCTCACTGACTTCTAGTAGCTCAGTATGTACAGAAGCAGACACCAGGCTGTCTCTGTCAAGAGTCTAAGCAATATAAATACACAATTTCGCGATTTTAAGGTGCATAATGGAGCTGCATTGCGCTAGCTAGGTGCCGCATTGATGCGTGTGCCCGGCTCACCTCGTACCGCAGGACCTGCCAGACGGTGATGGCGGTGAGGAAGACGGCGTGCACCGAGAAGGCCACGTCGCTGGCCGCCACCGGGATGAGCT
The DNA here is from genome assembly GCA_009602725.1 of Spirogloea muscicola. NCBI lineage: Eukaryota > Viridiplantae > Streptophyta > Zygnematophyceae > Spirogloeales > Spirogloeaceae > Spirogloea > Spirogloea muscicola. The sequence continues at coordinate 164,464 of WELB01000158.1, read as the reverse complement.
GCAGCCGCCGGGCCACGGTGCCAGCCGGTCGCCTCAGGGCGGCTGCCGGAGCCGCCGAGCACGGCGCTGGCTCGCGCAGCCCGCGGCCGTCACCTCCTTGGGCCCGTGCTTGCGGCGGTACTGGCGCTGCACGGCGGGGCTGAAGAAAAGCGCGGCGTTGGAGATGAGGTACGCCGTGTGCTTGGTCATGTTGAACGCCACAAAGTCGAAGTTGAGCCCCACGACGCTGCGGACGACAGTAGGGGACTGGTCAGCGTGGGCTGCAGAGCCGGCCGCCGCCGACTGCACTGACTCGGGTGCCTGGTAGAGCGCCGACATGAGGCGTCACACACAGCGCAATGAAGTGGCAGACCAAGGTTTGGATTTGATCAGGTGAGAGCGAGAGCGGGAGCGAATGAGTGGAACCGCTGAGAGGAGGAAGTCAGAAGTACAGAGAGGAGGGTGAGGTAGAGAAGAGCGAGAGAGAGAGAGAGAGAGAGAGAGAGCTGCTCGGAAAAGCTTAGCTTCCATCAGCGCTGACGACAGGCACGACGGAAGAAAGGACGCAAGGACGCTTACACGACGACGGGGCCCCCCACTCCCGCGACACTCCAGCCCCAGCCTCTCACGGGGCGGGTGTCACCCCCGCTGACGTAGGCAAGTGTCAATCCAACTGACGCTGCCGGGGACGAATCTCAACCCCCCGTACGAAACCCGCACGTGGCAGCTCAAGTACGTGGCCTCCTAAGGTCGCGCCGCGAAATGCAGATCGACACGTGAGATCACGAATCGGAGCCACGTGGAAACATCGTGATCGTCGGATAGGTGCCCTATCCGGCGGCTGGCCGCCCGACGCGGGCAGCCGTTGAACGGGCGCGGGAGAGTTAGGGGGGGCGGGGGCGGCTCTAAGTGATTTCGGTTAGCTTAACGCAGATTCCGCCGGCGCCAAGCTCCGCGGGGGCCCGCCAAGGCCGCCAAGGCGGCGGCCGCTTGCGCGCCGGGGGCCATCCGACGGCTGGCAAAGTCCCGGGGCGGACCAATCGGACGGCGCCGCACTGATTTCGGCGCGGTCTGCGCCGCCGTCACCGCGACCCGACCTGCCCGGTAACCGCGCACCCTCCAACGTCTCCGGCGGGCACCTTTTCAGGCTTGTAGCAGCAGCGGGGTTACCACAGTCAACCCAGAAATCCACGTTGTCGGGATAACCATGGCATGCCCCAGGGGCGCACGCGTGCGCCCGGGCGGCCTATCCGGAGGCCCCCCGCCTCCCCCACTCAGTACCGTTGACATGACATAACACTGGCGGTTACGCTAGCCACTAGTGTTAGCGTCACCTAACGGCCGGTCGCGTCCATCCCCGCCGCGGGATGGCGATCCCCGCCCCAGATCGGCCCGCGGAGGGCCGGGCCACGCGGCGCGCCCTCCGCGCGGCGCGGCGCGCCGGCGACACGTGTGGGGGGGAGCTTGGCCGTCGTCTTGAACGGGCGCAGGCCGTCGGGCCCGACGGGGCGCGCCGTCGGGCGCCCCCCGGCGGCGGGTCAACCGGCGCCGCCCCTCCCTCCTCGCCGAGCCGGTCACCCGAGGACAGTCCTCTGGTAACCGAGCCATGTGTCGCCGGGGAGGGGGTGAGGGATTCCTCCCTCCTCCCCCCCTCCTCCCCCCCCTNATTACCATCTAAACAACAACAAGCTAAGAGCAGAGAGTTTGGGTTGACATTAAGGACCTTGCTGCCGCAACTTTGCACACTGCTGAACAACACATGCGCCAATGCTAGAGAAGGCCGCAGCCACCTCGCCGCCGGGGTTGCTCAGGACCTCAGGCTGGCCGCTATCGCCGGCCGCCGACAGCTGCGGCAAAGCCCAGGTCACCAGCAGGTGCCTGTTTGTGAGAGTCGCCAAGGCAAGTGGCAGCTGTGGTGGTGCCAAAGCTTTGGAGCAACAGACGTGCGTTTGGAGTAGTATTCAAGAACCATAATTGTCTAGGGTTTGAGTTCATATGTAGAGGGCTTCAGGTAATAAGACTTCAGTAATCAATGAAATTTGATAGTAACGGCTAATATCAAGATCTTGGTTTCAGTGTAAGATTTTGGTTTTTCTCACCTCAGGCCGAATGGGCATCTCAAAGAGGTGAGGGATGCCAAACTGCCGCACGACCTCCGCACCCGATCCCTGGCCAAAGGGGTAGTACCGCCGGCCCTCGTCACCGTCAAAATAGCACATGTTCTCCACGACTGCCACACATGGCACCTGCTCACTCTCCACTCCAGTGCTCAGAATCTAGAAACCTCGAACATAGACAACAACTTCTAAGTCTTTGACTAACTCGCAAAATCTGCACCCAAGCCCAGAGTCATGCGAGCTCCTGATCGTAGTAGACCAGAACCTAAATATTCCAACCCATATTTGTCTACAATACTGATGCTCTACTACACACCTTACAATCTCAGGTCAATAAGGAGTCATTAGAAGCCTCAGCCCAACATCTTTGTCAATTACAGGATGACAACCTCAGTCTTAAGGCCGATAACAATGTGAGAGAGTGAGGACATGGAAGGATGGAGGAGGAAGACGGGGGAGGCGCACAAAGGCGAACCTTGAGCTTGGAGAACATGCGCACGCCCTTGGCGACGTCGATGAAGGCGAGCTTCTGCGGCGTCGTCACGATGACGGCGGCCGTCAGCGGCACCGCCTGGCAGATGGTCAGCTGGATGTCACCGGTGCCTGGCGGCATGTCGATCACAAGGTAGTCCAGGTCGCCCCTGCACCCGACAGCTCCACGGCAGCACAGCCCATCTCTGTCAGACTGATGGCGAGCCGAACCCATGGACCCTGAAACTCTGCACCTGACCCCATGATGAGAGGGAGAGAGGAGGGAGGAAGAGGGGAAGAGGGAGGGCGCACCAAGCGGTGGTAGTGAGGAGCTGGTTGACGACGCCGGAAACCATGGGCCCGCGCATGATGGCGCTGCCCTGACCGGCGAACCCGAACGACACCAGCTTCACGCCGTGGTACTCGGTCGGCGTGATGGCGCGCGTCTCCGCGTCCATCTGGAGGACGCGCACGTCTGGCGAGACCATGGTGGGCAGGGAGGGGCCGTAGACGTCGGCGTCGAAGATGCCGACGCGCGCGCCCATGCCGTAGAGCGCGTACGCGAGGTTGACGGCGACCGTGGACTTGCCGACGCCACCCTGCACGCTCGCTTGGAGAGGCAGGGTGCCATACGTCAGGGCTCGGGCTTGGCAGGATACGATTCCGGCTACTAATGGAAGCCTCAGCTAGTTACATTAGTCACTGGATGTGATGTGAATGTCATGTAAGCAACACCATACAAAGATCTCAGTAAGGAAAGAGGAGGGAGGGAGGGAGGGAGGGAGGGAGGGGAGGTGCTGGAAGTGGGAGGATTTGCTTGGCTTTTTCACCTGGCTTACAGTTGCTGTTGTGCCAAGATTGTCTCATATTGCTGATGCTTGCTGCTGCTGCTGCATAACCTGCTGCTTTAGCACAGCCAGTGCAGCCAGTGGTAGTTGTGGTCGTCAAGCTTCCCATCAAGCTATCGGCTGTCCTCTCGCTGTGCACTGCTCACCACAGCCGCCTCCGTCGCGCTCGTCTTGCCCTGCAGACGTTCGAGTGGATCCGCCGTCAGCCGTGGTACCGGCCCGACACGAGGTGGTACGCCAAGGTGATTGGCATTGCGGGCCGGGCGCGGGAGGTGGACCTCGCCTGGTCCTTCCTGCTCCAGATGCAGGCGGAGGGCTGCCAGCCCGACACCGCAGTGTGCAACGCCCTCCTCAAGGCGCTCGCGGCAGCTGGGCGCATCGGCAAGGCCGTCGACCTCCTCCGGCGCATGCAGTGCAGCGAGGCCTGCAGGTGAAATGCCCGCCCGTGAGCGGTGCAACTCGTGGCTGCACACACGAGCACACTGATACTGATGCGCCTCCTAGTCACAGTCGAGAGTTTGCTGGCTGCGTTTGCGCAGGCCGGACGTGGTCACCTTCAACACGGCAATCGATGCAGTGGGGGCTGCAGGCATGCTGGCGGAGGCCGAGGGGCTGCTGCAGGAGATGCGGGACCAGGGTCTGGTACCAGACGTGGTGCGTGCTCGCAGCTGCCTTGGCCCTTGTCCCCGCCCAGCAAGGACAGACAAGCCCGCATACTATAGTTTTCCAAAACTTAACCCTTGTTGCGAGTTCAGCCTCTTCTTTGAAATGCCACACGCTCTCGCATGATGCTGCGACCACAATGCCCTGAATGCCGCAAGCTCTTTTCCACGTCACTGCTGAGCATTTCTTTCTCTGTGACCTGGTTGCACAGTACACGTACTGCTCTGTGATTAAGGCGTATGGTCGTGTGCCCAACACCGCGAGGATGGAAGCAGTCGTGGAGGAAATGGCGCGTGCTGGCTGCATGGCAAATCAGCTCGTGCACAATGCAGTCATCCGAGGGTATGCACAGGCGCACGATCTCAGTGGCATGATGCGGAGCTTGCAGCGTATGCTGGACGCTGGGCTCAACCCCGACGCGTGGACATACAATAGCCTCCTGGAGGCATACGGAAGAGCAGGGCAGGAGGTGAGTTGAGCTTAACAGTGCGGAGTGTGAAACTCTTTGTCCAATGAAAGGCGATGTCTTTCCCTTGCTTGACGTTCCAGATTGCTTTCTGCCTATTCGTAGGGTCAGGCACAATTGTCTTCTCGAATGATGATAGCTGAGATGCTTTCGCTGTCAAGTCAACACACTTGTCGAAAGAGCGGCTGACACGCTCACAGCAGTGAACATTAGTTTTCACAAAAGGTTTTGAGATATCACCAGACAATGCTATGTCTGCACTAGAAAGATTGGCTCAGATCCCAGCAGCCATGCTTCTTCTGCACTTTAGTGTACCTATACCTGGCTAACTTCAAAACATCCACCACAAAATCCATCCGACAACCACTTCCACTTGGTAATCACTCAACGTGGATTCTGCAGGAGCCCATGGAGGCCGCGCTGCAGGCCATGGTGGAGCGCAGAATTGCACTATCGGCTCACACATACTCAATCCTCATCCGTGGCTATGGCCTCTGCGGTAGTCCTGCCAAGGCTGAGCGCGTGTTCCAGGACAGCCGCGACGCGGCGCTTGCCGACGCGCATGTCTACACATCCATGATCGAAGCTTTGGCGTCGGCGGGTGAGCTTGACAGGGCGCAGGAGTGCCTTGACGAGATGGCTGGCGGACGCGGAGCCAGTTCCTCCTCCCTCCTGGCCGCATACGGGTCGCTCGTGAAGGCACATGCGCGGGCCGGGGCGCTAGAGAAGATGCAGAAGCTGCTGGCAGACATGGCTGCTCAGGGTATCCCAAAGGATGCGGCTATGTGCCAGGAGTTGCTGGCAGCTTGGGAGCGTGCAGGCCAGGCTGATCGCGCGGCGGAGGTTTTGGCAGAAATGAGACGCATGGGGTTTCGAGTACGAAGGACCGGCTCTAGGATACCTCCAACCCGTGGAACATTACTGCATGATATTTATGCTGCACAGCTGTCAGAGGCTGGGGAAAAAGTGCCACAGCAAGCCCCAGAACTGCTACAGCAGGAGGCCATTACTTGCTGATGAAAAATTTAGTCAGGTCTACACTTAATAGCGCACATCTTGAGTCCCCCCAAGAAAGGGTTGGTATGCAATGGTTGCCCTCCACACAGTCCTGCAGCATGCTGTCGATGACACTCTGAGGTTATCTGGTGCAAACGGCATCCAATGACTGGTGAAAGGGAGGCGTCCAGTCCGACTTTTGAGAGAGCGTAATCAGTGGGCCTACATGGTCGACCTGCTCATCACAGCTTGTCCATGTGCGCAGATTGAGAGGCGTGCTATTGTGGCTTCCAGTCAGGTTGACTTGCAGCTGCTGCAATGGCCATTGCATGCTTGTCTGTCTTGAAAATAAGTATCCTAAAGTTTGGCTGAAGCAGCCGTATGCGCTAATAAGGCAGGTTGCAGCTTGATCTGCTGCTCAGCTTGAATCAATCATGGAGACTGGGCTCCAGGCCAAGGTTGTACCACCAGGCGTCGACCCACGCATCCGGCACGCCTGGCAGGCACCAGTGTGTGCAGTCCATGGATTGACCAAGCGCGATCTTCTTCTTGGGCGCCTCGAAGAAAATACCAAGGTGGCCTTCAGGGCGGTAAGTGGAGAGGTGCGTGATCGACAGCAGGCGTATGGCGGACGACCTTAGCACGCCACGCTCCGTCTGCACGTATGGGTACGCGCCGTCAGACAGCTCCAGCGCGGCAACAGCACTGTCTGACAGGGGCCCAGAGCCGCACGTCCCGTCACTGCCTGATCCGGAGATGCGCATGGTCGGGCTATAGGACATGTAGTAGGCAAGGCCGCCCCAGCTAGAGCCCATCACGAAGTCCCGGATGGTCGTCAGAGCTTGGGCGTACGCCCGCAGGTCGCTGATGCCCGCCACGGGCTTGCCCTTTAGGCGGTAGATATTCGGTGACATGCGGCCCGGCGGCTGCTGCTGGTACCAGTGCCCGCCCATGAAGACAAGCACGTCGATTGCGTGCAGCGCGGGCCCCCACGACGTATCTGGCACATCCAGGTTCACTGTGTACCCATGGTTCTTAGCTGACATCTGGAACGCCTGCACGAGGTACGATGTCGGCGCCGTGACAATGACCACATTGTGCGGCTGTACAATCACGCCGCCCATAATATTGGGGCCCACCTGGCCCGTCCAATGCTGCGCAATCGCCGCCACCATTGCCAGCAGTGACCAATTTATCAGCCTTGAGATTTGCAGCAATCAAGCCTTGCAATGCAGGCTTTCATCACGATCCATTTTCAGGTCTGCCAGGATTGCAGGGGAGCAAACCTCCATGTTGACCTTCGGGTCGGCGCTGATAAGACAGAGCAGCGACTCCTGGAAATTGCGCATGAGCGAGTCCCCAACCAGGCACACGACCTGCAAGCGACAGTGGCCGCACCCGTCAATCATCAGCTGTTGCACAGAGTCGGCAGCCGTCGGCAGTCGGCCATCCTGTAGCGTGAGATGGAGAGTGTCCTCGCCTTGTTCTTCATCATCTTGAGGAACTTCATTGAGTCAAAGGCCGGCAGCTTGCACTGCTTGGCCTGCCACCGGAAATTTTTGTAGTTGGAGTTCCAGCGGTTGTTTTTATCGCAATTGTACGTGCTACGAATCCAGGGGCAGGTCCAGCCCGAGTAGCGCGCCGCCGACGTATCGTACACCCAGCTTCCATGCGTGTAGTCGCAGTCGACTGACACAAGGGCCCCAAGTGCAAAAGGAGACGAGAGTAAAGAGAAGCAAGCACAGTGTGAGCCTGCAGGCTGAGGCAGACAAGCTGCACCCTCCAGTATTTTTGTCCGAGACCTCCTCGTGTCTACAACCCAAACTCTGCAGCCCAGCTTCCCTTACTCACTGCACGGCCACTTACGGTCGAGCGTCCTACTCGACACCAGAGCCAAGTCTTTCTCCGAGCAACTCACTTGGCCGTGGCATGGGCGCAGGTGCTGCTGCAGTCACGGGTCCTGCACACAAGCACAAGACCGCATCGCAGTGAGATAAACCTGCGGCTGCTCGCAGCATGTGGCAGAAGCAGAAGCAAAATATAAAGCTTGGATGGGAGGGCATTTCTTGTTAGCCTGATTGCACGAAGTAATCTGCAAGAGCACCCAGTATCCTCAGATTCACGCTCTTGCAGCAGTCGGCACAAGGAGCTTGCCTGCTGCAGAGGACAGCAGAAGCAGCTGTAGCGCCGCAGAGAAGCTGACAACAGCAGCCGCGCCCTTGCCCGCTTGGGCGACACATGGTCTCCTGCGCTGCAGTCCCCCCATGGAACTTGCCCGTGCAGTGATCAGCACATTCGGCGAGACCTCAAGCGTCGTGAGGTGTTGTAGGCCCCCTCTCCTGCTCACCCCCTCTTCTCAGCACTCTTGCGCTGCTGGCAGCCACAGGTGCTCACACAGCTGGAGCAACACGCGGCACGGACGCCACCACAGTGCCGGGCCTCAGCACGCAGTCGGGACAGGGTGCTCACAGGTGACAACCAAGGAGGGAGGGAGACGGCCAGAGACGGCCAAGAGGGATGCAAGAAGCACCAGCTCCGTGGGCTCTGACCGCGAACCTGCTCGTCTGTTCTGAGAGCAGGCCAGCATCCAGAAGCGCTTCCGGACGAGCATGCGGAGGTCACGGGACACCAACGCTGCAGAATGCCTTCTTCCGCGCAGCCGCTAGCGGGCCGCGCCCATTCTCGCCGACCGGCACGGGCCGGCGCTGGCCACCCTCTGCTGCGCCGCCTTAGTGGGCCAGCAGGCGGCCGCCCAACTGGACCTGCGGCACGCCCTCGTCCTCTGGGCCCTCTCCTCGCCCGCCGCAGCACTCGCCGCCCTCTCTGACGGCCAGCACAGCCTCGCTCAGCGACCGGCAGCCCGCGCTGGGAGGGCTCGCAGCAATGGCGACCTCCGCCGGGCAGCGCCGCCGCAGCAGAGGCGGCAAGCGCCGGAGGAGGCGCCGCTCCGAGATGGTGGGCGCTGGGCTGGCGAGGCTCTCGTTCGTGGGTCCGGGCCCGATCGGGCGCCCGGCAGCAGCCGTTGCGGGGAGGGGGGCCCGGCTGGTCAAAGGGGCACCGCCACCCTCCTCGCCCCCCGGATAGCCTCTCTCCTCCCCCCTCCTCCTCTCTCCCCTCCGGCCATCCATTCCCGTTACCGCGCCTCTCTCCTCGCCCGGGCTGGCGCTTCTCCTCGTTCCACATTCTGTCACGGCCCTGGGTTCTCGCGCCCCCTCGGGACGAGCTGCTTCTTCTCTGGAAGAAAGGGCTCGCCCATAGAGGAAGACCTGGCTCATCTTCCACGGCCCCTGGAAGAGCCACTTGCTTCTCACGGCCCTCGCCCCCTTCTTCCTTTGGGAGGCGTTCTCAATCTCCATGGCCCCCATTTGGGAGAACGCTAGCTCTATTTGCAGCCATCGCCCCACATTGCAAAGAAGAGCTCTCAGTCCCCATCCAATCTCTTCCAACAGCTTCCGATCTTCTTTTGGAATTGGATGGATTCTTTCCGCTGGAGGACGACGAGCTGTTGATTTCCCAGCCGCCTTCCCCCGGAGGTCCCGGTCCGGGCCGGCGCGCGGTCGCCATCCCCCTTTGACCGGGTCCCACCCTTGCGGGAGCCGTTGGCGGCGCCCGCCCCCGCCACGGCGGACGGGCCCGCCCGCCACGCAGGCACCTCGTCCGAGGTGGCGTCCACGTGGTATCCACCCTGGCGGGCTCGGCGCGCTCGCCGCCTGCAGTTTTGGGCCCGGCCGCCCCCGGCGCAGCCAGCCGGCTTCCCGCTTTCGGGCAACTCCCCTGCGCAAGCCGGACTGAATTCCCCGATTCTCCGCGTCCTGCCCGCCGGGTCGACGACGCGGCCGCGGATCGCGGCAGTCATTGGCGCCCACCTCTGCTCGGCGCGCAGGGCTGGGCTATGCTCCGTACGGTCACGTGCTGACGGCCCGCCCGGCCCAAAGCTGCCCTGGCGACGTTATGCATTTAGCAAGTTGATGGTGGGAATGTGCGTTAATCATCGATACTCGGGCTTCGCTAGCACGCGTCCCCGCCACAAGCACGAGTGTCTGCTCGCATGAGGCCACGGCTACTGTACCGAGCTCCCAATCGCTGCGACCACTTGCACAGCTTTGTGGCTTTAGCGCCTTCTCTTTCGGCCCTTTGGTGTCCATGATTGCTGGGCTAGCTTTTCACAGCCCTCATCCCCTTTGGAAGAGCCCCTTCCACTTTTCCACTGTTCAAGGATGGAAGCACATCCTTTGCAGATGTACATACACCTCCCACACTCCATCAAGTGCCCGACCAGAGTATTCCACAACGTGGTGTGAGAACTCAGCGCTTGAGACTTCCAGTGACGACCTCTGGGTTGGCAATGCCAAGACCGTCTGGCTAGAGTTTGTTCCCCTTCCACAGGAGTTACACCATTGGACAAGTGAACTAAAATCCCCAGCGCACACAAGATATTCCGTATGCAGGGCCTCAATAAGGCCGATAGCGCCTCCCAAGGATGGGGTCACCTCTGCCCCCATATGGCATCGGCCCACCTCTTCCACCTCCCTGCATGAGTGGGGGAGCTGCATCCCCAGGTTGACTGTCACCAGCAACGGACACACGAAAACCACAGATCAGCATAGCAAAGCAACTGTGGTATAAGCTGCTCTTGCCGGCGACATAACTACACCTAGGCGCTGATTCAAGCAGGTGCAAAGATCACTCTACAAAGCATTCATGCATCATGACAGAGTGTGTATGAGTGTTGGGGCCTCACAACACATAGCCCACTCGACCGTCTGGTAATATCATGGGTACCATCACCATGCCCATCGGCACAGATCCGCGTCCGAGAATTATAGGTCCTGGAGCCTGCTCAAAGAGGTGCAGCCACAGCCGTGCCAATCCCTCAAAATAAGGAGACAGCATTCAGTGAACTCTAGTGTCAAGGCTCAACGTGAAGCATGTAAGCTTCGTGAGCAGCAACATGCCAAACCTGAGTGATACCCTCACCTTCATCATGAGTAAATATGGGACATATCGTAGTAGAGTTAGCAAGGCAAGTGGTTAGACAGTATTCCACAATCTATGTGCAATGGCCGCAGAGCACTCACAGCCATGTAGCCACCGTGAAGGCCTCCATCCCTGCCCCCTCCATATGGCGCCCGACCTCCCCCATAAGCTCCGCTTCTTCCACCCTGTTGAAGGAGACCGGGCCTCCCTTGTGGCGGAGAATCATATGCTGCACTTGCCCTCGACTTATCTTGAAGAGGCTTCGCCAGCGAGACCTCCAGAGTCTTGCCTGAAGGAGTTCACAGCAATGCACGAGGTGGAGTGCACACTGGTCCAGAGCTAGACTAGAGCCAGCTCATGCTGCTTGTGCTCTGGTGTATTCATGACAACTCATGAAAAAGAGGCAACGAAGTGGTACACACTGCAGGGGTGTCATGCCAGCCACCAGTGCTTGAGCTACAGCTTGGTAACACGACTTGAACCCAAATGAAAGGGAGCTGCAAGACTGACCGACACAATCCAAAGCAGCTGCTCTAGAAGCCTAGAAGTGGTATCAGCAAGAACATCAACGACGGGAGGGCCTCTGCAAATCATACGTACCATTCAACTCCAGCTTGTGTGACTTCTCGCAAGCAGCCAAGGCTTGGCTCCTCTCAGAAAAGTGGACAAAACCAAAGTCGCGCTTGCTCTGGCCTGGCTTGGGAAGAGGTAGAACAACCTTCTGTACCTCGCCAAAACTCCTCAAAGAGCTCTTGCAACTGCTCTTCAGTCGTCGTCTCTGTCAAGTTCTTGACATACACCACCTTCACCTGCAGTATCAAGGTGATGCATGAGTCACTGCCAGAAAGTTGGAAAGCTGAATTGCATGGCTCTGCTCGAGCAGAACGAACTGCATGAGCAGTACCTGGGCCATGGCGGCAGCATCTGGCTCTGCCTTGCTCTCTGCCCAGCTGACAGTTGGGGTGTAGCCATCGAGCCTGAAGGTAGGCTTGGTCATGTTCCTCCTGGACTGCTCGGCGCACGCGTGGTTGTGATACTCCAGAAAAGCAAAGCCTCTGTTTCTGTCGGGCTGGTTAGGATCCTGAAAGGCAGTTGAGAGAAGGCGCCGCATGTGAGCCTCTGGCCTTCAGATTGTGATTGTAGTGCTCTTCGATCTGAAATGGCTCTTCCCCCCACCACAGGAGTAGCGCGCTCTTCCACACAGCATCCCTAGTTCCACGAGCAGCGCAGGCAGACGTGGGGACAGTCCTTGATCAGGCAACAGCCCCTCTGTTGACGGCCATGAGCAACTGGAGCCAGGTGGTTTATTCTCAGGGCTTTCACAATACCTGGAGCAACTCGATGCCGGTGACGCCGACATTGGAGTCCTTGAGGGCCTTCTCGAAGTCCTCTTTGGACCAGGCCTTGGGAACATTCCCAACAAAAATCCGATGCTTCGACTGCGAGTGCGTAACACGCACCTTCTTGCCCTGCACTGGCCATCCGTCTGTCAGTGGCATGTGCGCGCAGCCTCGGCATGCAACTTTGTCAGATTGCCTGCCGTGCAGTCTTACAAGACAAAGTGCTCAGTTCTCTGTCTTTGTCCACTCGCTGCAATGTGCAACCTGACCACGAACACTGAAGTACTGCAAGACGCCTCAAGCCCTGGGTGGCAGCTTGAGGCGGATCTGTCTTGCTACCAGCAGCAAGCCCTGAGCCCGCTTTGCGGCGGGGCAGTGGCCAGGTCAGGCCTCTCCTCCTAAGGCACACCTTGAGCTCCGCCGATTCTGACAGGGTCGCCATGGCCTTCTCGGCGCTCTCCCGATTGGTGAAGGTGACGAAAGCAAATGGCTTGTTCTGGCCCGACTCCTTGTCCTTGCCGATGCGCACCTGCTCGCAGGCAGGCGGTCTTAGGGACGAGCAGATGGCAAACTGGCAGTTGCATGATTCGATGCGATGCTTTTCCTCAGGCCTTTCTCTTCCTGCAATGACAATGATGGGTGAAATGGCAATGTACACCGAGCTTGCAGCCCTTGACAGGGGACCTCAGGCAGCTGAACAGGGATCAGGGGGGTACCCCGTAGACGTCACCGGCAGGGGAGCAGAAGGCGCGCAGATCCGCCTCTGTCGTGTCCTTGGGGATGCCGCCGACAAACACCTCCGAGCCGTGCGGCGGTTGCGATGTGGGATCGTCGGCACTGATGGGCGGCGCTTTCTTCTTCTCCTCCTTCATCTCCTCATCCGGCGCGCCTGCGGCCTCGACGGCGGAGGCTTGCGCACCATCACCTGCCGCCTCCTCCGCTCTCTTTTCCTCCACAGCCCGTCCATCGTCATCCTCAGGGCCGCCGTCATCCTCAGCCATGCCAGCATCCTCGTCCGCAAGCTCGATGCCCGCCTGCTTCCCGTCGTCCTCCGCATCTGGGTCCTCGCCGTCGTTGCCGGCGTCGTCTGAGTAGTCCACCGCGTGGTCCTCATACTCCGTGCGCTCGTCGTCGTCGGCCATTTCCAGCACGGCCGCCGCAGCTCAGGCGCCCGGCGTGGCGAGGCTGCAGACGAGAGGACAAAGGGAGGAGCTGACCGCCCAGGAAGAGGGCAGGAGGCGAGAAAGCGGGAGAGGAGAGGAGGGGAGGCGCCCACGAAGTGGGGAGAGGCGCGCGAGTGAGAGGAGCTTTGGCAGGGCGAGGAAGGGGCGGCAGCGGCCATGGGTGCCGTGATTGCAGAAAACCCATGTGAGGAAATGGGGGACACGGGAGAAGGAGTCAGGCGAGGCTGGACGAGAGAGGGGGAAACGAGCGCCGGGTCTGGGGGCGGCCCGAGAGCGCGAGGAAGCGGGCCAGGATCAGTGTACCGTGTTGGCAGATTGTGGCGGGAGGACTTGGGCGAAGGGGGAGTTGGACGAGAGAGAGGACGAGAGAAGGGCGGGAGGGAGGGAGGGGAGGGAGGAGGGCGGACCCGGAGGCGCCCGCGCCGAAGGGGAGGGGGTTGTTGTGGGGGGATGGGGACCTCGCAGTGGTGACTGCCGGCTATGGCTGCCGAGAAGAAAGTGGCACTCCCAAAGGGGGCGAGGGCTGTGGACAGCCATCTGCCCGAAAGCACTTGACAAGGTCCAGAGGGGCCGGAGTGCAACAGCTTCGTCAGTGTAAGGCAGTGGCTGTCGGAGGGCCAGCCCGAAGGTGTGAGCACCTGCGACGGGGGCGGGGGCTGTGGTCAGATGTGGATGGCCAGCCCAGAGCGAACGAGTGTACCAGGTCTGACCCGGGGCTTCCGCCCGTCTCGGAAGACCTGCTTTCGTCTCGCCGCAGACACAGCTACCATCTGGCGCGCCCCGCAATCAAAACCGTGATCTGAAACCCCCCCCCCACGACCAACTCGGTCCCCCGCCCGCGAGGCCCGCCGCGGGATGCGACGCGGCGGCGGCGGCGGTGGCGGCGGCTGGCCGCCGGAGCCCTCGCCGCGGAGCCGGACGGCGGCGACGACGCCGGCGGCGGCGGCGAGGCAAGCGGCCCACCGGCGCTGGACGAGGCAGGTGCTTGGGGCAGAGCCCGTCGGCGCAGCGCTTCTCGGCGCCTGGCAGAGCGGCTGTGCAGTGCCGCGCTCCATGGCCGAAGCTGGCAGAGCCGTTGGACGAGCAAAGTCGTAACGCAGGGTTAGGTCTCAGATTGTAGGTCTGAACATGAGTGCGGTCAGGCTAAGCAGGTCGGTTAGCGTTGGCGCACAGCCATTGGCGACGTCTGTTAGGCCCGTTCGTCCTGATCATGCACATGCAGCATGGTGGCTAGCGTTGCATCAGGATTCCTTGCGCTTGGGCAACCTCTTGATGGGAAGCCCATGAGTGGCGAGCCAATGGGGCTCCTGGCTCGGCTGCTGAGGCAGACCTGCCGACTGACTGACTCGAACCGCCGTCTCTGCTGCCAGATTGGCCCCTCACGCTGTCCGACACGATGGTGGCCATCCAGCTGATGCGGTCCCAGTTCCCAAAGCTCGGTAAGGTGTGTTCTGCTCGTGGAGCGCCTCAATACTTGATGCAATTTCAGAAGTAGTTTCAGAAATCTTTAGAAAACAAGACTGTGTGTAAGCCTGAGCTGTGGGCCTTGACCTCCGCCTCGCAGCCCCTTTGATATTGCCACTGCATGTAGTCAAGTCATTGCAGCAATTCTTACCATATCCAGACTTCTTCTTACACTCCTTGTTAGGCTCTTGGCAGGTCAAAGCAGTCCATCTCTTACCATCTTCGTTTAGTTCTTGGCAGGATGGGCCAAAGCCATTTGTCCTGCGGACGCAACTATACAGCAGTGTCAGAGATCGTACGATAGTGGATAGGGAGCTTGAGGTGCACATGTCTCACCCACCAATGCTAATTTGCCCACTGTTAGTAAATCTGCTCTTAATTGCATACTGGGGTAGGACGTGGTAAGACAGCTAGAGAGCCTCTGCAGCTCATTTTAAGTGTCATTCTGCCCTCACCTCCTTCGTCATTCCTCAGGCAGCTCAATGTGCTTGCTGCGTGACGATGTCTTACAGGAGTTGAAGAACAAGAAGGTAGTGCGGATCTTCAAGCTCGTGACTGCCAAAGATGACTATGCAATCCTGCTCATGGACGACTACCTTGCCGAGGTTGTCCTGCACAACATGTGGAGTTTCATATTGCGGGGATGCATTTCTTGCTTGAATGCCAGGCAGCAGCTATGCTGCCAGTACTATGGAGCTGTGTCCCAATTCTTGAGGTTGACTTGCAGGTTAGCAATTTTATTGCAAGAGAGGAATGAAAAAATCTTCTAGGCCTTGCACAAACGCGAGCGTCGAAGCAGCTATCTGCATATTCGCTGCAACTTGTGGACAGCAATTTGGTAGCCTTGAACATGTTGCTGGCATGAGACCAGGGAGGCTTGACGTTCTCTTGCGAGGACTTATTTGTGCAGATTGCAGCTGCAAAGAGGGTTCACGAGAAGAGCTCGCCAACAACGCTGCTGGTTGTTTTCGACTGGTTTGTCACGAGGGTGCTGCCAGAGTACCTGGCAGTCGGGATCTCGCTTGTTGACTTGGTACGCTTCAGAGGCCTCTGGCAGTACTCAGACCTGAGTAATGTCACTGCCTTGCAAGTCTGTGAAATTGATCACAGAGTAGTCGCCACCTACACAACTTGCACAAGTGGTTTCACACGCCATAGTTCTTAGTCAGCAATGGCCTACTGCTCTTATTTGCTACTATAAGGAAGACCTTGACAGCACGCGGTGCAGCTATCGTGGGTGTGGTGTCAGACTGATCTCCTTGGTGACCAGCGAGTGGAAGACCGCCACATCTCCCTCCTCATCAATGCAGGCCTTCTGGTGCACTTATACTGATTACCTTACCAACACTTCAGCGAGTGTCATATGCCACAACATACTGATTACCTTACCAACACTTCAGCGAGTGTCATATGCCACAACTTTGGTGAATGACAAAGGGCAAATGCCTCGATATTGATTTGCTACACTCATCTTAATGTATCAGCTTGATTGTAATATACTGTAAGAGGCAGGACTCTCCAAACACCCACATGTCTTCCTGCTGTGCAAGCTAGTACAGGACAAGGATAGTACTGAGCATACTACGAGCTCTGCAGGTGAGGCAGCTTGTGGACGCAGCTGCCTTCTGGTTCGCCATGCCACGAGTTGGGTCAATCCTCAAGAGCTTAGTCCGGGTATAAATGGCTTGTCTCCTTGGCACACGAAACTGAGATGAGGATTTACCATTCAATTTCCTATTTATCAGTGATCTAGGGTCTTCTATAGTGTTGTTCTTGACTTTAGGTATTGCTTAGGCAGCACAATAGTGTACTCTGACTGCCATGTCCGACTATGTTGGACCTCAAAGAGACTGTGGTTGGCGTGTGAGCTGCACTTGAGAATAGCCAAAGGTAAATTGTGTGAAGGCTTCCGAGTTTTGCTTGGAAGGCATACATAGCATAACTGTTGGCATTTTTGCATGCTGCAGGGAAGGAGGGAGATGGTGGCCCTAGTAACTCGGCGTAGATACTCTGAAATTCTGCGGTCTGAATTGGAGCGCGCAAAGTTGCGCTTGACCAAGTTAGGGCCACGCTTCCACTTACGAGATCTCATTGGCTCTGGGCAGTTGGTCACTGTGGCCACGTTGGCTGGTCCCTTGATTCGAATACCCAAGAGCTAGCCACATTTCACATGCCTAGCCCCCCTCCACTGTGTAGCATCAAACTTGCTCCGAAGATTGGGTGCGCCTCGCCGTAGACGCCCCACACCCCCCTTCGGTTCCTTATTACCTTCCTCCTAGCGCAAGCCATTTGTTTCCAATCTGTAACCAATTTGTAACTTGAAAAATGCTTGAGACAAAGAAGAGAGGTCGCTGAGATCCTCTTGCCTTGGCCACTGGATCCGGCCCGCTTGTACATGGCCCTCCATACCCTTTTCACCCTGGCCATCTTGCTCACATCTTGCTCACACATGTCAGACATGATATCGACTTGCGGCCTCAATAGAGGGATTTTGTCATGCAGCTGAGGAGCATACGAAGTGACAAGGCAAGGCTTCTGGTGTCCATCATGCACTCCTGTCCCGGTGTACAACTGGCGAGCGCTGGAGGACGGCCTTCGACGGAGCCCGGCAGGCGCCGCCGTCTGGACACGCCAGCGAGCAGCTACAAAGCGCCCAAGGAGACTCAACGTGCTTCGCAGCGCCGGCGCCGCGACAAGGCTGGCGGTCGGCTGCTGTTGGGCGCCCCTGGGGAGGGGCCCTGGGAGTCTGGGCCCCACGGCGAGCCACCCCGCCGTTCGCTTTCCCAATGGGCTCCGACGTCAAGCCACCGTTGGTTAAGAGGCACCCAGCGGGACGGCGGCCCTTTGGCGCCGCCGCGGGCCCCTCATGAGACGCGCCTGGCCGGCGCCGGCCCATCGCGCCCGTCGGCGAGCCCCGCCCCCCCCAGCCCGCCGCCACGGGCTGCTCTGGACACGCGCCGCGTGGCTGTGGACCCCATGATAGGCCGCCATCGTGACCCTCGTCCGGCGTACTCTCTCACTTTTCACAGCCATCGCCACCTTTTCGTGTACTGTCTAGCTGTGTGGGTTTTCTTTCCGGACTTTGGACCTTGTCCGTTCTTTTTTGGGCTGGCCTGTCCCAGCCCCTACCCTCTGTGGGCGAGCAATCTCTTCCGCAAGAGCCATCTTCTTCATCTTTCTTCGTCATCCCTCTGGCCCTTGCTTAGAAATGTCTTTCAGCGCCTTTTGGACCTTGTCCAGTTTTCCGGGCTGGCTGTTCACAGCCCCCGCCCCCATTGTTCTTATCACAGCCTCTGCCTTGTATTGGCAGAGCTGTTCCTCTCTTTCCGCTCTTAGGCCCCTCTGAACCTTTGTGAATTCTTTTTGGGCTGGCTTTTCGCAGCCCTTGCCCCCATTGGGAGTGCCACTTCTTCTTTCCTTGTCATTCAAGTCGATGCTCGGTGACGGGTGGGGAGGGGAGGGACTCGGGGAGCAGCTTCCGGGGCAGAGTCAGCAGCGCGGGCAGCGGGCGCCGGCTGGGGGGTCCACGAAGCGAAAGGGACGGGGGCGCTTCGCCAGGACGGGTGCGCCCGTCCGGCATCGGGCCGCCCCGTGCCGCCGCCGCCCCCCGTGCCCGCCCCACCCCCCCTGTTTCCTCCCCCTGTTTTTACCATAGCATCCTCAGGCCCCATAGTAGCTGCTCACCGCTTCTGTGTGTTTTTTGTTTTTTTGTTTTTTGGCTTTTGACATTGTCCATTCTTTCTGGGCTGGCTTTGCTGGCCCCCTTTCTCTATGGGCGCGCTCTTTCTTCTTAGGCCCCTCTGAACCTTTGTGAATTATTTTTGGGCTGGCTTTTCGCAGCCCTTGCCCCCATTGGGAGTGCCACTTCTCTCCCTGTGGTAGTCTCATTCACCTTTCAGACAGCATCTTCAGGCCACCACTGTGGCTTTAGGCCACTCCGTCATTGGCCCCTTCGAACCTTTGCCAATGCTTTTCGGGCTGGCTTCTCACAGCCCCTTGCCCCCATTGGGAGAGCCACTTTCTATCAGGCCTATCATCTCGCCTGCAGATGCTTGGAGAGAGGAGAAGTGTGGCTCGTTTAGAGAAAAGTGGCTCTCCCAATGGGGGCACAGTGGCTCTGAAGAGATATGATCCTTGATTGGCCAGCCCAGGAAAAAGAATGACTTGATTTCGAGAAGGGGCGAGGGGCTAGTTTCCGCCGTCGCCATTGCTGCGGAAGCGGATGGTTCCCCGTCAACTTTCTCCAGCCGGCATGCGCCTCCCTCAGAAGCGGCCTACCGCCGGTGCGAGCGGCCGGGCGTGCGACTGGCAATCGGGCTGGCCACGGGGGCACCCCGGGCGCGTGCCCGCCGCGTGGCCCATACTCCCGCCGTCCGCCCTCTCGGCAGTCGCCCCACTCGGCTCCGTCCTCTCCGTCCTGCCCCTACTCTCATTCCTGGGCTGGCCGATCACAGCCGATCGCCCCTCTACTGGGAGACCCTCTTTGGGCTGGACCCTCACAAGCCATCGCCTCACACTAACAAAAGAAAGAAAGAGCAGAGCTGTTTCCTCGTCCATGGGCTGGCCCTCTGCAACAGCCCTCGAGCCCTCGAGACAGAGCTGCTCACACTTTCCCACGGCCACAGCCCCTCGCGAAGACCGTCCTCTTTGCTACGGTCAACGTCGTCCTCCTTGCCGCCGCAGCTCCTCCGACGTCGCCGCCATGGCCCGCGCCGCCGTCGCCCGGCTCGCCTTCGCCGCCTGCGGCCTCGCGCTCCTCGCCTCGCACCTCCTCCTCTGCGCGCACGCCCAGGTGCCCGCCTGACCTGAGCCCCTCCGATCGCTGTGCTCGCATTGCGCCTCCGGACTTCCGATCAGCTACTGCTTGCGGCGCGGCCGCGTAGTATCGCGGCCTCTCACGCCGTGCAACATGGAGACTGCCCCCAAAGACGATTGCCGCTGCATCAGAAAGGCCTCTCCTGCGGCACCAATCGGCCTTGGACGGGCGGGGCCTGCTCTTGCGGCAGCGATCCCCTTGCCTCCGGCGGGCGGCCTGGCGTGACCGCCGTACCTCTGACGTCTCGCTCCGGACGCCTACACCCCTGTCATAGAAATGCACAGAAGATCTGCAGCATTGCAGCACGCTCATGCATCCTTGCTCTCCCTGCTGCAGGATGCTGGCAGCGGGGACGATGGCGGTGGAGACGGCGGCAACCCCGCCAGCCGGACCTGGTACGAGATCCACGGCTGGGGCATGTGGCTGGCACTGGGCGTCCTCTTTCCCATCGGCATCCTCATCTCCGGCATCGGCCAGGACTTCATGCCCGGCTGGTTCCACCTCCACTGGATCCTTCAGGTGCCCCCGCCACAGCCCCCCCCCCCCCCCCCACCCCCACGACGATGAGCTGTCCGTTCTTGGGGAGGGCCCCTCTGCGAAACTCCTGACCTGCACTGAACACCGGTTTCTCTGGTTGTGCAGACCGCCGGAGTGCTGATCATGATTGCCGCATACGTCATCGCCGTCTCCCTGTTCGATGCGTGGGACTCCAACCACTCCTACATAGGCACTGCGGTCTTTGTAGCCATCCTTGTGAACTGGGCGGCTGGCTTCGTGCTGAGGCCCAAGCGGGGCTCCGTCTTGCGGGCCTTGTGGTATCCTGTCCACTTCTTTGTTGGTGAGTCCCCCCACGCTCTACTTACCCTGGATAGTGTGACTCTGTACTCCTGACACGGTCCTAGAGCACTGCAAGATCTTGGACTCCCAAGCTGCCCGTACCACTCAGCCCCATACAGGCCTTGTAGGAGTCAGCGGCTCAATGGTCACCTGCAACTTAGTGCGTACTCCGAAGACGTCCACCTGCTCCAAGGACTGACTTAATGATTGCTGCATTGCAGGAACATCGGCTGTGCTGCTGGGCTGGTACAACCTGACGCTCGGATTCCGTCTCTACCAAGATCAGTACAGCAGGAACCACGGCCTCTGGATTGCTCTCTTGACGCAGGTCAGGCGCCAGCTGCTTGCTTGGTTGCTGTTTGTTGGCCAGGCTGCTAACTTGCACTACCCCGGCTGCAGCAGGAGGACACTTGTGCCGCGTAGCTCAGGCGTAATGGACACTGCACTGTCCTAACCAGTGGCATTGCAGGATCTTGACTATCATTACCCGGCTGTCACGTGCGCGCAGCTGGGAGTCACAGGCATGGTATATTTGCTCTTGTCAAGGCTTCCCCGCTGGAGGCTGCAGACTGTGCCGCCTGAAGTGGGGCACAACACGTATGGATCTTCCGCAATGAATGGCAATCACGCAACAAATGGCAATGGCAACTACATGGAGCAAGGTCCTGACACGATGCCAATGCAGGATCTCAGATACAAGCGCCCCGCTGACCAGGTCGCGGCTGTTTGACCTCGGTCACTGAATTTCAAGGATCGGTCTCCCTTTGAGCATTATGCTGATAGCCTGTGAGGTGCACAAGGCCTACAGTGATTTCGGCATAGCCAAGCTTACGTAAAAAGTGGCCCTCCAGGCGTCGGACACTTGTACAGCTGCTGATTGTTACTGTGAGCTGCATCCGTCATGCATTTCTGGAGCATGCACTGAGGACACAATCTCTTACATGGCCGCAGTAGACCTGGGTGTAAGGCCCCTCCTACATAGCTACTAGGTATCTCTGTTTGAGGACTATGGCAGTGCATAGCTTCCTCTCTTTGTTGCTCTCGATGTGGGAGAGCCGGTGAGAGCTGGGCTACTAGCTCGTATTGATTGGTCGCCATGTTATATAATACACTTTGTCATGTTGTGGGCGCGCTTGGCTGGTACTCAAAAGTCTCCAGCAGTTAAAGGCGCTCGTCTGAATTGCCGCATTGGTGGTCAAAATCACGAGGCGCCAGCCTGACACCGTCTTTATTGGGTTGATGCCTCATGTGCGTTCGCTGTAAGCAGATCTGTTTGGAGATTTCTTGACATTGAGGTATGTGGGGAAGTCTTTTCACTGCCTGTCTTCGTTAGTCTCTGTCAGGATGGATTGTTACAAAAGGCCAAGAAAGATCGAACCAGGCCCCGAACGTTGGAAGTCGAATACTCCTCAATAGGCAGATGTTCGCTGCGGAAGCAAAAAGGCTCGTGGAGGAGGAAGAAGACTTGCGAGAAGGGACGACGACTGTGAAGGGCCAGCCCCGAGGGAGTTGAATATGTCCGAAAATCGCCGGACCGCAGTCCATGCAGCAACTTAAGTGGTCACAACAAATGGGTGCTCAACCTCTACTCAACAGCTGCAAGTCTGCGCAGCTAGTAGCGGGAAAAGTGTCGTCACGTTGAGACCCAGATGCAGCAGCCACAGCGCGACCTGCTTGCAGATGCACAGCAGCTGCCTGGCAGCGCTAGAGCGAGACCGGGAGACGCATTCGGCACACTTGCTGGAGCGACCCGGCGGCAGTGAGCTGGCCTGTTCGCCCTGCTGCTCTTGCCGCCGGGTCAAGCGAGCCATGCGAGCTGCTGATAGCCAGGAGTCTCGAACGCCTTGAGGACGTCAATCGCGAGCGCGACGAACTCGTCGCCTGCCGGGTGGTCCGCGTACTGCGCGCTCGCTCCAGGTCGAGCCTGCAGCCCTGCGGACCGCGTGACCCCGCCTCCTCTGCCGATAGGGTTGGTGTCGCCTTGTCCTTGCGCATTTTCGGCTGTCCTTTCCGGAGGCCTTTTCGGAAGGAGCTCGTGTAGAGAAATCCAGGATCTAGAGAAAGAGACGGCTCTTCTTACGGCATGCAAGGCGTCTTCCTCGAGGCTGGTTACAAGGTGGCCGTGGAGCACTCGTCAATAATGCCCATCCTGCGCGACGACGACGGCCGGATCCACACCCGGCGCGCTGACCTCGTCGCCATCCCGCCCGGTGGCGGTCCGCGCATCATCGCGGATGTGGTGACCGCCGACTGTGTCGACTCCGCTAACCCCTCCAATGCTGGCAGGCCATCGAGCGGCGGCCGGGTCTGCCAAGGGGGCTGCCCGGCTTCAACGCGGCCGGCTCCCTGGCCCAGGTTTTTGCATCTCCTGACTAGAGGTTACTGAGCGTCCTCTGGCTGATGTCTTCGTCCTAGTCCTAAGGCATGGACTGTAGTGTAGTTCTTTTTCGGCTCTTCTTTCTTTGGCTTGGGATATTGTGCATTCTTTTTGGGCTGGCTTTTTCGCAGCCCTTGCCCCCGTTGGGAGTGCCACTTCTTTCTTATGGGCGAGCACATTCTTACTGAGCGTCCTCTGGCTGATGTCTTCGTCCTAGTCCAAAGGCATGGACTGTATGTAGTGTAGTTCTTTTCCGGCACCTCTTTTCTTTGGCTTGGGATATTGTCCATTCTTTTTGGGCTGGCTTTGCCAGCCACTCTTCTCTATGGGCGAGCACTGATTCTGCTGCGAAGCCTTCGGTAATCCCTGCCTAAGCAGCGTCAGGTCAGAGAAAACTTGGCTCCTGGAAGCGGGTGTGCAAACAGCCAGCCCACAATTCACCGGACGGTGGCTGCCCGAGCGGGGCGGGCCCGACGCGGGAAAGCGACAAGCCAGTGGAGCGGCACGTACAAGTGGCTGCAGCGGCGGGGGGGCAGCGGCAGGCACTGGGAAGGAACGGGGCCCGGGCAGCTGCAGCCGCGTGGCCGGACGCGTGCCCGGAGCCCAGGGGCGCCACCCCCACCTCCCTCCCGATCGGCGTCCTCCCAGTCCAGTTTGGCTCCGTCATGAACACCTGTATGCATCTGGCTGGCATTTCACAGCCGATTCTTTCATATCAGCAGCCGCTTTCTAGTCCACGCCCTCCCAATCAGTACAAGCTTGCCCTCCATTCCCAACGTCCGGCTTTCCGCCCTCTTCACACTGCCCACGTTGCTGCCGGGCCAGCCTCGCTGCGCCAGCCTCGCCGCCATGGCTCGCCTCCGCCGCTCGCTCGCCTTCGCCGCGGCCTGCAGCCTCGCGCTGCTGGCCTCGCAGCTCCTGCTGCACGCGCACGCCCAGGTGCCCGCCGAGCGCCTCCGCTCCCCAGCCTCGCGTCCTCGTCCCACTGGGCTCCCCCTTCAACCATCTCGTGCCGTCGGCAGGCTCGACAGACTTGCTGACTCGGAGCCCCGATTGGCGTCAATTGAGGCTACGCGCATAAGCTGGGCTTCGGGCGCTCTGATAACGAAGAAGAGTAGTTGAAGCAGCGCTTTGGTTCCACCCATGTCCCATCATAGAGTTGCTCTGGGAGTTGCTTATTGATGTAGGGGAGTGCATCACGCCAGCTTACTCATTTACCCCCTTACCTCTCAGGAAGCTGACTCTGGTGGCGGAGGTGGAGATGCGCCTGCCAGCCGGACCTGGTACCAGATTCACGGCTGGGGCATGTGGGCGGCGTTTGGCGTCCTCCTCCCTCTCGGAATCATTATCTCCGGCATAGGACAGGATTTCCTGCCTGGTTGGTTCCATCTGCACTGGATGATTCAGGTGCCCCCCACCACAACAACCCCTAAGCTGTAGACCACGTGCACAGCACACTCGCTCTGGTCCAGGAACGCCCTGACACTGTGGCTGCTACTTACTTCGCGGCTTCTTTAGAATGACGCTGCATGTTCCATGTGGTGCCTTGATGCTGCAGACTCTTGGGGTCCTGGTTGCCATTGGTGCATACATTATCTCCGTTGTTAAGTTCAAGGCATTTGACAACAATCACGCCTATATTGGCACTGCGGTATTTGCCGCCGCTGTGGTCAACCTGGTGGCTGGAGCCATAGCGAGGCCCAAGCGGGGGTCCATTGTGCGTACCATGTGGTATCCTGTCCACTTCTTCATTGGTGAGAATTCGGAGAACTTTGGCTGTCCAAGCATTTACTTTCTCTGCAGGTTTCACTGGCCTCCAGGTCATGCTGCCACTTTGCATCTCAATCATGCGCGACGTCTTCTGGATGACATTCTTGAGATCTTTTACCGGCTGCATGGAGCTGCTACAGCTACTGCAGGAGCGTCAGTCCTGGGCAGGATTGACGCTGCGCTTGCCCTCAACTGCAGGAACATCTGCTGTGCTCCTGGGCTGGTACAATATTACGCTTGGGTTCCGCATCTACCAAGAACAATACGGCAGGATGCACGGCCTTTGGATCGCTCTCCTGTCACAGGTACGTTGACTGCTTACTTGGTCACGGCCATACTTGGGGGTTTCTCAGGCGCACAGCAGTGGCTGATGTAGCAGCATGCCACATCTTGCAGCTGCAGCATGAATCGCAAGTGGCAACACGATTGCAGCCCCACGCTGGACAACATGCATACGTGTTTGTAATAGTCGTATCAACTTCTGTATGTGCAGCTGGCAGGAACGGGCATGGCCTACTTGCTGTTATCAAGATTACCCCGCTGGAGGATGCAGGCAGTAGCTCCGGATGCGGTGGCGCAGGGCGCGTATGCTCCTCCAGTTACCAATGGCAGCTACGTTGAGCAGGGCCCTGGCACGACGCCCATGCAGGACCTTAGGTATAAGCGCCGAGCAGATGGCGAAATTGTCTAGGCCAAGTTGTCTAGGCGTGGCCAATAAAGGGTGGGCAATTATGCCCCACCTCATCTTGTGACTCGTAGGTGGTCACACAGAGCTCCATGGCACGGGCGAGTGCACTGGCACCAGGTCCGGCAAGAGGTCTGCTAGTGTCTGATCTCAGAGCTGACGCTGTACAATATTGGAACAGGATGTGTATGGACATAGCATTTCAGATGTAGGATTTGCAGTTCAAGTTTGCTGATATCCTTTATGATGTGTTGCTTTCTTGTCTAAGAAGTCCTGAAGCTGCCACTTGGATGTGTTTCCTGTGCCTGCAAAGCCCAAACTTTCCATTTGTCGAAATTGATAAGTCAGTGGCTCCTGATTTCTGCCCAAAGCTGTGGCAAAGGTCTGGTTGCACCATTTTAGCTGGTTCTAGGTGCACGTGCCAGGCCTTGAACGTAAACATATTTGTGATTAGCTGGAGTCAGTACAGCCCGCTGCAGACACCACTGCACAGATGGTGTCGTTTTAGTGTATACTAAAGTAAACGCCTGGCCAGCCTTGAGCTCTGCCGGCTTGTCATACATGCTTGCTCTGTGAAAGTGCTGCGGAACTCATTCAACTTCCCACAAAATCTGTGAGGCACGTATCCGTGCACATGCAGATATGAGCCTCAATTGATTGCCGCTGGAGGGCAGTCAATCAGTGAGCTATTGTTAATGCGATTCCATTGTCGTTTACCAGGCAGTAGAAGAAGAAAGGTGTGCGGTGCGCATGCAAGTGAAGAGGCTAACCCGAGACTTACAGAAGATACAGAAGACTTGCTACGGGGGCTATAAGCCCCACTACCAGGGGTTCACCTTGAAGATAACATGTTCGGTATAGCTGAGACGCGGGAAGGCCGTTCTTCGGGCGACATAGGGAATGTGGCTTTCACGTAAAGCAACTCCAAATGACGGCAATGGCTGTGAAAGGCCAGCCCACAGGAATGTACAAGGTCTGCAATGGCCGAATCGAAGCGTCTTTCTTCTTTCGTCTTTCTTTCGTTGGAATGGAAGACTGGTGTGATGGAGGGCCTCTGTGGCCAGGTACAAGGGCAAGCACATTGACAGATGTACGTCACCTACTCCTAAGCTGACCCGTACAGTAACCACGAATCAGCACACAGAGGTCGCCAACTAATGCCCGGATACCGGACTGCAATTTGACAAGCCCTTGTACATTCCTTGTGCATCCCTTTGTGCTGGCCTGTCACAGCCACTGCCTTATACTCTTCTTTCTTTCTCTATACTGGAACATTTGTTTCCTTGTGCCACCAGCTAAGGCTCAAGGCTCAAGGCGAAAGTTTCGTGTACTGACTTGATTGAAGGCCAAAGAGAGAAGGCGCGCAGTGCACATGAGATAAAAGGGGAGGCCAATCCTAGCCTTACATATGTCCTGGTAACGGGGTAATGAGGTGGCAAAGGGGGGCACTAATATCCTCGAGTGAGCACATACATATCTGACAAGCTAAGCTGAGGAGCCAGACGACCACCACAGAAGCCGTTAGCCTGGCCATTAGCAGGCCAAAGTGGCCGAGTACTGTACGACGGCAAGCACATCTGATGACGTACATTTATTCACTGCAAATTGACCCCCGAAAACCAGCTAAGGCTCAAGGGTTTTGGCTTTCGCCTGATAGCCCGCTTCCCCCCGCCCGCCGCGGCCGGCGATGCCGCCGTCGCCGCCGCCATGTCGTCGCCCGCCGAGTGCGCGCCGCCTCCTCCTGCCGGCCCGCTGCCGTAGGCTGCCCAGTGGGCTGCTCTGGACAAGTGCTCACCACCGGCGGCGGCTGCAGGTGGTACCAGTCGCTGCCGCCAGTGACGCGGGCGTACGGGACGGTGCTGGTGCTGGGCGCCGCGGCCGCCTACCTCGGCGTCCTGGACCCGCGCCTCATCTACCTCGACTCCCGCCTCCTCTTCTCCAAGTTCCAGGTCCCACGGCAGAGCTGCTCAGCTCGGCTCCCGGCTGTCGCGGCCGCTGTTGGGCTCCCCGACTAGCTGATGGGCGTGGGCGTGCTGCTGACGCTGCTGTGTTCCCGCTCTCACGTACCAATATATGGCGCAGATATGGCGGGCCGCGACCACGTACCTCTTCGTCGGCAGCTTCTCCTTCCGCTTCGCTCACATGCTCCTGCTCATGTGGGTGGGCCCCGCCGGCAGCCTATCGGCTGGGGCAACAGGCCCCGCCTGGCAGCCTCCACCCCTGCAGCGCAGGCGCGAGTGGTGCTTGCCGTGGAGTCTCTCGCACAGCTATCGCAAGCATCACGCCTGGATTCTACTCTAACCAGCTCCACAGCGCATCGTCGCTGCAGTGTACAGTACATGCTCAAGTTGGAGCAAACAACCTTCCAGGGGCGCACTGCCGACTTTGTCTACATGCTCCTCTTCGGCATGGCAACTACCCTGGCACGGACACCGTCCTCCTCC
Source organism: Spirogloea muscicola (assembly GCA_009602725.1). Lineage (NCBI taxonomy): Eukaryota > Viridiplantae > Streptophyta > Zygnematophyceae > Spirogloeales > Spirogloeaceae > Spirogloea > Spirogloea muscicola. The sequence continues at coordinate 137,030 of WELB01000158.1, read as the reverse complement.
CTCTTTGATTTGCTGCCAGCTTCAGGAACCCGCTTTGTCATGAGGCTTATTGGTACCCTGGCTCAGCAATCTGCAGTAGTAGTGTAGAGACGCAGTGCAGGGACTTGCTTGGGGCAAAGGCAGGACTGTTGTGCCCCTTCTCACGACGAGCGTGATTTGGCCAGGTCCTTGCTCTGGCCATCCCGATGCTCAACATGGGATTCATGGCTTCCGTGCTCATCTACATGCTGGTCTACATCTGGAGCCGCATGTTTGCTAACAGTGAAGTCAGCATTATGGGCCTCGTCACCATCAAGGTAGACAGCAGCCGTCAGGCCTTTCGGTGGTGCCAGTGACATGGCTATGCAGTCAAGTGCTAGCTTCCTGCAGCATGTGGAGTCAGCTAGCATAGAGATGGTGGCCGCAATTTCAGGTGGCAGTGCCGCGATGACAGGGGTTTTATATACCGTGGGCGAACACGGCCATCGACTTGATGTATGGCATCAGCCCTGTGGCGGGTCTGATGGGCATTGGCGTGGGCCATCTGTACTACTTCCTGACATCAATCTTGCCCCTCCAAACGGGCCGAAATATACTCAAGACGCCTCTCTGGGTGTATCCTCCTTCCACGCGCAATACAGTTGCTCTTTCTGCCGGTTTTCTATGCTGGCTTTTGAGATAGAGGTTATGCTTTGAGATTTGAAAGGTTCTGTAACTTGACTCGGCTATGGAGCAGACATGACATTGTAGCCAGGTGGGGAGTCGCTGGGCCGCAGCAGCCACCAACGGTGCCTGCTTCTGTGAGAGTGACACCTGGAGAAGCAGCTCCTCAGCAACCGTCGACTCAGTCACGAGCAACTTTCCGAGGTCGATCATATCGATTGGACAGGGACTGATTCTGGCAAGCATATATTGTAAAATGACGTCCTCAATCTTGGCACATGGCTCAGTTATGCTGGTGCAATATTGGTCGATTGTTCGTGTTCATCGACTGCACCTGCAATAAGATGCAACTCAGTATTCAGGTTGCTCACGTTAGGTTGGGTGTCCTTCTCGTGAAGATTACTGATGTGAAGTCAGACCTCATTCACAATGACTTACACATCTCCTGCTAATAAGAGGCCCTGGCCTTTCTTCGTGGTTGGGACACAGATGTAGCAGTCCTGATTTGGATGTCTACATACCTAGATACTGGGTTGAGCAGATAGTATACAAGAGTCGGTAAGCAGAAGTATCGAAGTCCGAAACACCATCTATGTGATACACTGTTACTTTGAGACTAGAGCGCATTGCCTTCCAGCCTTGAGCAAGGTGAGTGGGTGGATTGTCAGGGTCGGAAGGTGCTGCAGTGGAGCATGACATTCCTGCTCGATTCTACCGCCCAGTGGGTCAGTTGTGGTCATACTTCAGCATTGGCAGCTGGAACAAAGGACTGATCTCCTCCAAGGGTCGGTGGTTGTGGACACCAGCTACCGAGAAACATGATTGGAGCAACTGTAGAGGTGAATACCCTTAGCCCTGCGTCTGCAACCCAGGAAATTTTGATCATGCGCGAGCCCAATCAAATGCGAGAAAATTAACAACATGGCCAGCTTCTCAAATCTTAGTGAGAAGTCCTAGCTGGTTAGGCAAGCCTGCTTAAATATGACAGGTCGAGGGAACCTTTGGCGAAAAGTAACATACGGGCTAAACCATTGCGACTACCAGCACAGCAAACAACCCAGACGTAGGGATGGCCAGTTACTTGGGTGTCAGGATCTGTAATGCTCACCAGGTATTGTACATTGGGCTACTTAGTACAATGATGATGAGGGAGGGTAGGGAGAGGGGTGCACCATCGGCTGTGGCACCAAAGCAATGAACACTGCCATCGAGTTTCGTTATCATCTACCTACAATTGAGCTGCCATGATGCTGCACAAAACTACCTGCAAGATATTTGTGCATGCAAAGCCCTCGAAGCTGTGGCAGTGTAGCCCGCTGCTTCGGCGCCAAGTTGGCCCTGGGTCCAGCACTTCAGGGTTCCTCTGTAGGAAGGCCTGGGCAGAGCTGATGGCCATGGCAACCGTGAGCATCACGTCTTTTTACAACTGCTTGTCCAGAGCATTCCTCCTCACCTTTGACTCCAGTTTGTCTATGACTACTCATGAACAGCAGGTCAACTAAAAAGATCTTGAAAGAGCTCAGGCTTGGTGCCGCCAATGGTGACACCTGCTTGCCGGGCGACCGCATCCTTCTGAAGTACCGATGCTGAAGAAGGGCCGAGTACAACTTTGGTGGCAGGAGGCACACTCTGTAACCCCGTCGGCTGCACAGCAACCTCATCTGAAGAGAGAGGGTTTTGAGCAGGAATGAGAGGGCCCTGAGGAATGGCTGAGCTACCAAGCTGAGATGGTTGCGAATGCAGGAGGCCTTCCAATTGCTGGAATGGGTCCAGGGCAGACACAGGTGCTGAAAGCGGCACGCCGCTGGGCTCCGGCATGTCAGTGAAGTCGAGAAGATCTCCAACAATGGGCTGCGCCCGCTGTGCGTCTGCTGGGACATAGTCGCCGCCGTTTCGTGTCCCCTCATGCCGAGCCCCTTGGCCCCAAGCCAAGGCCCCTGGCTTTGCTCTCAAGGGGGCCCTTGGAGGCTCAGGCGCCTGCCTCGGCCCACTGATACCTCCTCCGCCAAAGAGCACAGCCGCTTTCTTCTGCTTCTCTGCAGATGCCTCCAATTCTGCCTGCTTTCTCCGATCCAGATACTTCGGCTCGTGCATTCTGGACGTCACAAATTCAGAGGCCACAGCACTGCTGCCGCTGGTGCTGCTTGCTGGTGCAGGAGGCACCTGGGACGATGAGCTGGGTAGGGGAGCAGGCGCCGAGGCTGGGGCCGTCATAGGCCGGCCCCACTTTTTCTGCACGCCGTCGAGCTTCAGCCGAGCCAACGCCTGGCCATTCTGCAAATTGCCATTGCCAAACGCCTGCGCCACCCCAGCTTCTGCTGGCAAGTCCACGAGGCGCTGGTCGCTCCCGCTGCGGTGATGAAAGCCTTCTCGGCTAGCAACCTGCCGCAAGTCTGTGGCAGACGATGATGATGGGAGGGAAGCAGTCGTGGGGAGCGTGGGGGTCTCGTAGGCCTCAAAGCGAAGGGCCTGCTGTCCGCGGCTGGAGAGCTTCTCTCTAGCAGCAGCTAGCGCTGCCAAGCCCTCGTCCTGGCTTCGAGGAGTATATGGCTGTGCCCCATGTGCCAGGGCATCTTGTACAAAGTCATCCAAAAAGTGCAGCTCGTCATCTACCTGTATGTTTACGACTTTAATCTGTTAGAGGCCTACTTGCGCAAATGATTCATGGAAATGAATGAGAAGAATCACACAAAAACTCACGTCATCCCTTTGGCTTCATGGCTTCACAGTGCTGTAGTAACACAAAGCGCAGCTAAGCTACAGGAGAGAAGAGCAACTCCCTTCTTATGACATCCTTACATTGCATACACATCTCTACTCAGACAGCTTGCTAAGCGTGGTGGAAGCCCACTATGAACCTCAATGTCTTCGCAGCTGGCATCGGGCGGCAGGGCTTGGCTGACAATGTCAGGCGGTAAACCAAGAAGCGACTGAAGCTCGTACGCCCTTTGCTGCAGATCTGTAGAGTGCGACGCTGAAAGCTCATCCAGTAGCGCACGAGCCTGTCAAAACCGACCAGTCACGCCTGTCCTCAGACGGGAGAGGATCATGCTAAAAAAGGACAGATGGTTGAAAGCCTGGTGTAGCAACCCTGCACCTAAGAACCTGTACAGTCGCACTTGTGAACGACACAAGCATCACAACCTGTAGTTGCGGGAAATTCCAAGTACCTCTGGAAGAAGCCTGTGCTTTCTGCCAGCCCCTATCTCAAACGCCAAAACTTTGGTGATGGCAGTGATTGCCATGCCCTGCAGATAGGTTGCACGAGCAAAATACAAGCTCAATGTTGTCTCCTTGATCTGCTTCGAACTGTAATATTGAAAGGTGCCAAGACTTATATATACGATCAAGCATACCTTCACAACGTCATCGCTTGAATGACTCTCAGCAACGTCACACAGACGCCCTATGATATCTTCAGCAGAGTAACTGCCATGAAGGGTGCCATATTCTCCGAGCACCCAACAGATGACCTGAATGAGAAACCAAATATTGCAGCCTGCCTGAGTCCACCTTGTATCAGAAGTGCCTGAGCCTTTGACATCATCGTGTGAAGTACGAGATTAAGTCTAGAGTGTGTCAGAGCGATTGGCACCGGCAGACAAGGCACCAACACTTCTCGAAGCCTTTGGCAAAACAGACAGAGTTGGCAATCCGTAAACGGATTGCAAAAGCTAGAAATGTCATGTAAAGAAAGGCTAGCCCAGCCTTCCGTATGATTCAGCCCTACGACTGGCACATCAGCAGACATGGAAAAGTGATGCTGGCCTGGAGAAGAACTGATGGCAGCTTGGGCTCGTCCAGCAGCTTCAGATATGAGTCGACCTATGAGGACCCACATAACACACTCACACAAGCTCAGCTGCGGATCGGCACCTTTGTGCAATTCAGCAGATGGTGCATGATATCACATTGCACAGAATCTGAGAGTCGTGTCCACAGAGTAGATTCCTTTTCAGGTGAGTCCAAGCTTGAAGCTGCTGCTCACAAGTATGGTCTGCATTGCATGTGCATATTCAGCAGCAGACCTGGGATGCAAATACGACCTGAGTAGGCCTGGCAGTGAAGATGACCACAACAAAGACATTGACTGTTGCTTCAGATTGTTCACTACTCCCCATCACTCTTTTCAAATGTGGGTACCCGCTCATCACGTTAGCAGAAACGGGTGACATACCGCAGAGGAGCGAAGAAGATTGTCAGCATCCTCATCTTCTTCTCCAGACCCCTCGGCAATGAGTCGCATCAGATCGTGGGCAACCTTTGGCCTCACAAGGTCGCCAGCCAACTCAAAGACAGAGTTCATGATCTGCACAACATGGACATGTTTTTCATACAGTTGGGCATGCTAAAGGCCACTGTCCTGTAACTTCTACAGTGAAAGCATCTGTAACAGATGTCTACCAGCCAGTTCATATTCGTTATTAAAGCCACAGACTGACCTGAATATACCACAGATTGTTTGGTGCGAATCGTTCTGCGAGCTCCATAATGCGAGAAGCGATGTCAGTCTTATTGTGTGTATCTGTCACAGTCCGCATGTAGTTGATCATCAGGTCAGCTATGACCTCCACATTATCGCCTTTGGTCATCTTGTACAGAAGATCCAATGTTTTTCTCTTCAGCGTATCATCGGGGTCCTGAAATAGATTGCAAATTTTCAGTTAAGAAGGCGGAGTAAAGCATTCTGCTTTTCTATACCAATTCAAAAATACCAAGCAACTCCTTGTGGATAACAAGACTAACTATACATTGCACCGAGGTTGCTTCACAACCAAAGGTTGTGAAGCAAGATCTTCCTGTGGCCCTTGGCAGCATGCTCCAGCCAGAATGTGACCTACAGATTAAATGGCACGGAGTAGAAACCCACCCACCTCCAAGCAATCAATCACAGCAATTTGATGCTCAGTTGCAAACTCGGGGTTGATCCTGACCACTCTTCCCAGCGCATCAATTCCCATGTATTTCAGATTGTGGCTGTCACTCTGAATGAAGGAAAAGCAAGGGTCATTTATCACTCAACATCTACTTTCAAGGTGCCTTTACAAGCTGAAAAGAGAACCTGAATGATCAATGCAATGGATTCTAAGGCCACATCTAGATACAACTTGGTCCAGGTTTTCTAGGTGCAGAAAGGAAGCATTGCAGTTGTCATAGGGGATGAAACGACTTGACGATTGCACCTTCAAGAATTTGGAGGTCACTGATGCACTAGTCTCCAGAAGCTTTGGGTTTGGGTGGATGGATGTTATGGTACATATGCACTCGTACAAGATGGCGTTTCCAATGGTGCTGCCGGTATCACTCAGTCGTAAGACATCTATCAGAACGCTGTACATGTTCTCACTTGTGTACCTATCTCCAACCCCCAGAAGCGCTAGAATCTTCAAAAGCTTGATCTGTCACATCAAAGTGTCAGGTCCAAGCATAAGGACTTATGGGCACCTCCTGTGTACAGGTGATCCAATTTTATCTGACTGGGAGAAAAGTCTTCATTCGTAGGGAGTGCCCCAGATTGCTACACTGCTTCTGACATGCAGTTTCAAGCACGCCCTTTGCAGGATAAGCTCAAAGCATGAAGGAAAATGAGGGGCACGAAATGACCTGGATAAATGGAGCAGGTGTGCGATGGTAATCATAAAGTTTAGGCAGCCGATGCTCTGCCACTTGCTTAAGTATGCTGACGAAGCTGGCTGTAAGGTTTTTGTATGGTCCCGCATCAAGAGCAATTAGGTCATGGAGAGCGCAGAGAGCAGCACTCATCACACTAGGATCCTTGTCGCACAGGACCTGCAAAGGACCAGATTGCTGGCAAGTTCAGAAACCTTCTCAGGTGAAGCACCTGTCACTTGCAATCACATGACTGACTGCCAGCATCAGCTTTACAGTCAAAAGAAGAAGCAATCTCTGTGCACAAACAGAGCACAAGAGGGGCTCACCTGTCGAAATCTGGGGACTATGTGCGACACAGTTGACGGAGAGCGTTGGAAGAAGCGGTGCAAGGCCATGACAGCCTTCTTGCGTATTGTTTCTTTTGGGTGATTCAGAAGCTCAGTGACCTGGTCGAAAATCCAGCAGATACATTACTGACATGGTAGATTTGCTGTGCCTGAATCTTGAGTCTAGCTTGCACAGCCTGTAAACATCATCTGACCTGTCTCCTGGTTCTGTTGGCTAGGCACACAGGTGTACAGACCTGAGGAAGGACAGCCGGTATAGCCTCTTCATTGATCAACTTGCAGACTGCCGTCAGAGCCGCGCAGACTATGAGGTGGTTGTCCGACTTCAAGTCTTTCTGGATCGTATTAACGATGAGGATAATGAGGTCATGATTGTCGTCAAGGAACAGTGTCACAGCAAGGTAGCCAGTCTTTTTGAGTGGTAGGCTGTCATCGTGTGTCATCTTCACAGCATGAATGTACCCGAAGGAAGCATCATGCCCAAGCATCTCCACATAAACCAGGCGGATGATGTACTCCTGTCAGTCCATGCATGAACCATGAGTTGAAGCAGGTTGATGAGATGCTTCTTGATGCAAGAGCCTGACACCAGTAAGTTCTGTGCACTACAGGGCAGACTGATCGATCTCGTGACTCTGCTAGTACAGGAGTGCCTGTGTGCAGCAACTTGACAAGCAATGAGAAGCTCTTCAGGCAGCTCAAGCACAACATAAGCTTTCGCAGAATTGGTATTCTAGGAAACCGAAAGTATCATGGAAGTGGACCTTCATCTTCTTCTTCGGCACATCCGGCTCTGCGATCCTCTTCTTCAGGATTTCAATCTCGCCTGCTACGATGCGATCCTCCTCAGCCTACGCACCGGCACAAGCTAGCAAACAAGCTCAATCCGACATGCTCGGTGCACGAACGAGGCTGTGCTTGAGCCTGTCATGGCCATGTCGCCGCGGCGCCTGTGAAAGAGCCGATGGCCATTGCTGCAGACCAGCCGAGAGAGGGCGGCCCCATGGCTGCCAGCAGGAGGGGAGCGCACCCTGGACTTGGCCTCGCCGATGCTCTTGACGAGGTCGAGGAACTCCTTGGACGAGCCCCACCCGGCCTGGGACCCGGCCATGGCCAGGTCCCGGCCGAAGGTTTTGAGCTGCTCCAGCTTGGCCGCCTGCGTCGCGGACTGGCCAGCCGGCCGCCGCCACCGAGGCCGCCTTGCCGCGGCCTCCGCCGCCGCAGTGAACCGGAGCGCCGAGGCAGCGGGCTGCGCGTCGCGGCGCGCCGCCGGCTCTGCTGCGGCGGAGTGCCGCGCCGGCGCCGGTGTCACCGCCTCGGCTTGGTGTGAACCCGCCCCCACTTGGTATGCCACCTCCGCCGGTATCATACTGATTGAACGACCTCGGGGGGCCGTGAAGGACGAGAGCGCGGCCCCAACTGGAGCTTCACCGGTTCCAGGCGGCTTCCACAATGGCCCTGGCCTTTCCACTCCATCCGACAGCCCGCCGCACCGTCGCGAAACACTGCCCTTCCTTTGGCCACTTCATTTGGCCTCGTTTGAGGAGCCGCTTTGCTTCCTCCACCTCCAGTGGGAGCATTGTCCCCCAGCCAGCTCGCCCGGCAGCCTCCAGCCCGAGGGGCTCACCGCGGCCGCTGCACTCGCAAAGCAGGCGGAGCGCGTCAGCGAGGAGAGGCGGAGAGCTTTGCGTGCGCGCGCGCTCTTCTGGAGCTCTCTGATGCGGGACTCCAAGCGCCAGCACCTTGCCCGTCTGCGGCCGCTGCACCCAAAGGCCGGCGCCCTCCCTGAGACGTCGCCTTGATGCGCCTTGGCCCTCGGTTTCTTTACGCGCCGGCTCTCATGACGATCGGCATGTTCGGTGGACGCGGCGTGGGCTTTGGTGAGCCAGCGGAAGGCCGTCACGCTCTCCTATTGCTGCTGTTGCGAAGAAGTGATAGCTTTGTGCTTGTGTTTTAGTCATTGTCAGCATTGTCTTAGTTCTCATCCAACTTATTCCTCGCAGCGGTCGCTGGAGCTCTGACCACTGCATGTCCTTGAGAGGTGTTGGATGAATGAAAAGCTCCATCTGCATTCCTTAGCTTTAAGAAGGCTGTCCATGCCATCTTCTTGACCTCCTTTGGCCAGGATTTGGAGCTGGTTGTGGCTTTGGTGTCGGCTGGGGCTTTGGAGGTGAGATCACACAAGATATCGTGTCATGGTCCTGACAGTGTACCTTTGACAGCAGCCTTCAGCCTAGGTATTATTGATCTGTTGGCCCGTGCTATGATGCCAGCCCCTTCTGTTTCTGTCAAGACAAGCTAAGACTATCTCTGACTTGCGTGCAGGCTCTCCCTTGTCGGTGCTTGGGCTTGGAATCGGTAAGTAGATCAAGAGGCAAACTACAGCTCGCCTGTGTGCCATGCCATCACCTGTATTTACTACAACATTCTGGGTATGCTGCCACCTGAACAGTATGAATTAACCCCTTCAGCCAGAACATATGCCCGATGGCAAATTGGCTTCTTTGAAGCTAGCGTGAAGTTGCAAAGTAGGTATGGTGGTTGCACAGGGAAGAGAGAGAAACAAAGCCCAGGGGGCCAGTGGTGGTAATTGACAGGAGAGATTGAGCTGGCTTAGCGGCAGCATAGCAGTCTGCATCATTCTTAAGTTTCTGCTTTTCACAAAGATCACTGTATGCAGGTGGCGGTTGTGGAGTCGGACTTGGATTGGGGTGGGGTTTTGGCATGGGCTATGGTGCTCCTTACATTGACTCGCAGCCACGATTCCAGGGCATTGACTTCCAGAGCATGAAAAGGTTTGGAGAAAGGCAAGAGGAGATCAAAGCAGCTGCTAAAGGCTCATGAAGTGCTTGTGTTCAATGCACACGGCTAGTGCTGCCTGGTTGTTACCAGCAGCTTCCTCGCGGTCTTGCCAAGCAAGTACTTCGATTCCCCTCCTCTTGCCATTTTTCCGAAGTTTCTGAGGCAACCACAAATAGCAATTGAGAGGAGACCTGTTGAGCTTCAGGTTCACCAGGTTCAGGCATTAGTATGCTCGACCACTGCAAGATGTAATACTGCTACAGTTTAAGAAGACATGACCAGGGTCGTGAGCTTGAGATCACCTTGCGCCTCGTGTTACTACATCAACATCACCCTAACTTAAATAGCTGTAGTTTTGTGCAAATTCTCCATGTACTACTTGTCACGTGACGATCTTTGCAAGCAAGGCGAATAGCAAAGGTCTAAAGCATCTAGCAGAATAGACGGCTATTGCTACCCAAAAGCATCAACAGAATGGGACAGTGTTACCATCTTAGTACTTGCAATGTAAGCCCATAAGCTGCCTGGTGTAGCTTATGGAGGGCTGATGAACCAGAGCCAGTGGTCGCCTTGGTTCGTGATGATGTTGAGCTGATGTGCCATTTTTGAAAGCCTGCCCGCACCAATACTGGTAAACAGAATGTAGCTGAAGTGCAATTGAATGTCTTTATACCTTTGAATTTGCGTTGGCAATGCTATTATGGTTTTCGATACTGGACTGGAGGCCGTTGTTTCAAAGCGCTGTAATACTTTTGCAATGTGATCAAGGAAAGGGCATATCATACTCGAAGGTGCAGTCATCCTGATCACAAAGCTGGGCGGGGCATTGACGAACGTCAGGGAATTGCAGTGCAGCTAAACGGCCATGGTGTGTGGCGGAACAGATATCGGCCTCTGCCTGGCCATGCTGTTGGCGTTTTTCTACTGGACTAACACCTGTTTATAACCCCTTGACTGGAGACAGTCTGACCAATGTAGGCAACCGTATGAAGGTGCCAGTTAACCCCGTGCCAGGCTTGTAAGTGGGTCCCATGCTTAATTATGGCAGCAGAGTACTTCAGTGGCAGACAGATCACCATCGCAGCTATTTACGTTGGTCCTCATTGATTTGAGGCTACCTCTCATGCGGCTGAGTGGTATTACAGCTGGCATAGCACCTGATTGGGTAGTAAGTTGAGCTGGACACATTTGTTGGTTATGCGGAAGTAGTCAGGCTTTGGCCTCTTTGGATTTGTACTTATCTACAAGTAGCCAAATACAAATCCCGCCTCTCATGCGGCTGAGTAGTATTACAGCTGGCATAGCACCTGATTGGGTAGTAAGTTGAGCTGGACACATTTGTTGGTTATGCGTAAGTAGTCAGGCTTTGGCCTCTTTGGATTTGCACTTATCTACAAGTAGCCAAAATTGATGTCTCTCTTTTGATATGTACAAGATACTTCATACACACTAACTATTAGTAACGGATACCCAGCACAGTTGGCAGTCTGGTGTGCTTGTCCAAGGTCTGTTAGTGCAGAAGAATGCCTGTATGGACCCCATCTGCACAAAGGTTGGAGTGTTCCAATGAGTTCCAAGTTGCAGCATTAAGCGATCTGCTTAAAGTTTGGATGGCTGTTTGCTTCCTCGGCCTGCTATGAAAGACTGCATCTTCTCAAATTCCTCTGGCTTCATGCTGGTGTAGTATTCATGTGCACATTCCTGGATGGAAGAAGATGCAACAATACAGTTGTCATTGACAACATAAGATCAAGCTAAACAGATGTTTCGCAACTGCATGACCACAACCTATACATCAGCCCTGAGCTTGATGTGAGGACCATGCAGTCAAGCGGGAAGTCAGGTTGCCGATTATGAACATGCAGTCTGCATGGTCACAAGTGGCACAAAATTTCCCACTTGTTCTACTAAGAAGAACAGTAGTTGTAAATAACACAGAGGCCCCGGAGAGCTTGCAGAGGACGCACCTTTTCAAGCTGTCTTCCATCTCCAAGAGGCAGCGCAAGCCCGTCATTCAGCACAGCTTTGTATCGCAGAACCATCTCTTGATGATTGCCAGCAATTGTAGTTGCAATACTCCTGGCTGTCGGCATCAGCTGAGATGGCTGAACCATCCTGCTAACCAACCCCCAGCGCTCTGCCATCGATGCATCAAGGGGTAAAGCTGTCAAAGACACCTCACGTGCTCTATTGGCTCCAATAAGGCGAGGGAGCTTCTGCGACAGGCCCCAAGACGGAAAAATACCGAACCTGCCATGACATGGAGGTGCCATACAATCTTCTCAGTGCACGGCGACGTACTTCACCATGCCTGCCCAGAAGGAACGTGCACGTCATGCACGCAGCCTCTTGCAGGGATCAGAGCTCACTTGCAGTGGGTATCTGCAAATTTTGCCTCCGTGCTGGCGATAAGGATGTCACATGCGAGTGCAATCTCAAAGCCTGCAGTAATTGCGTGGCCGTTGATGGCACCAATTATAGGCACTCTGCAGAGCTCCATCTGCACGACAGGGTCCTCCTCGGGATTCTTTACGTCACCTTTGAAGACCGACTGGGCCGCAGTGAGGTCCTGAGCATCAAGACCTTTCATCAGCATTCCCAGCTCTGCCACGGACAGGCGTGCAGTATGCAGAGTGTGTCAAGTGCCAGACGAAGCGGCCAATTACTCACAACTCCTGCCGAGAACGCGCGGCCAGCGCCTGTCAAGATGATTGCCTTGACCCGAGAGTCCCGACCCAAGCGCTTGAAGGCCTGAGCAAGGTCCACCATCATGGGCCGAGTGAGCGCATTCAGCGCCTTGGGCCGGTTGATAGTAATGGTGGCGACGCCATTGTCGCCTGCTTCGCAGACCAGGATCAAGTCGCCGGAGCTCCCCATTCTGCAGAATTCACGACTGTGTTGGTGTGGCCACTGCGGCACTGCCAAGCACTGCAGGCTTTGGCACTGCCAAGTGGGCTGTCGCAGATGGCAGCGGCCACTTAATTCGGACTGCAAAGTGTCACGCCAGAACGGTCATGGAGTAAAGCCGACACACTCGGACGTCTGTTCTGGCAACCGGCGGCTTGTGAGCCAGTGGGCTCTCGCCCGCAGTGAGCGGCAGGCTCAAAGAGGGTGGCTCCTTGGCCAGAGCCGGCCCGCCGCTAGCTCTCAGCAGGCGCGCAGAGGCGGAGGAGGGGCGGCGGTGGTGCGGGAGGCGGCTTCGTCTCGATGCTGCCGGCGGCAGCGGAGCTCGACGGTCGTGAGAGCCAAGTGCGTCGTCCATGCCACCGTTGGATTATGCTGGTGGAGCCGCCGTCTGGGAGGCTCATCTGCAGCGACGAGAAAGCGGCTGCTGGGTATGAAAGAATCGGCTGTGAAATGCCAGCCAGATGCGACGAGGAGAAAGACTCTCCAAGTGCGAATTTGTGATTCTTTTTGGGATGGCTTTTCGCAGCCCTTGCCCCCATTGGGAGTGCCACTTCTTCCCAGTGCGCACCGCGCGCCGTCTCCCAGTGAAGTGCGATGGCTTCGATCGGCCAGCGCCAAGAAAGAACGGCAGAAGGGAAATACAGTATCGTGTTTGATAAAACGAAGGCCCAAAAGGCCAGAAAGGCCAGAAGGCAGCTCACAGTGGTGATGGGCAAGGTCCAGTGGAGCCCGGAAAGAGAGAGAGAAGGCGCGCGGTGCGCATGAGATTAAAGAAGATGAGCTCGCCCATAGAAGAGAGGGGCTGGCAGAAGCCAGCCAAAAAAGAATGTAATAGGACTACACTACAAAGCACGAGATGGTGAGGGAGATGCAGATGGATGCCCAGTATCCACGTGGGAACAACACGAGGACGCTTCCAGCCAGGGAGCCACCTGGATTAAAGCTAGGCCAATTCAAGCCAATACATTGTTCAGGCAGAAAATGCAGAAAGTGCAAAGAATGCAGCGCAAAGAATGGAAAGGCGATAGCGGGCCAGTCCGCCGCCATCCGCCGCCGCCGCCGCCGCCGCCGTCAGCAGCCGCCGCACCCGCGCCGCGCTCCTTGCCGCCTCTCCTGCGAAGACACCTCTCCAGCGCCGACAACCTCCGTCAGCCGCGCCACAGCTCACCAGCCTGCGCCGCCACCTTCTGGCGCTTCGCACCCCTCCTGCTAGCCATCACCGCGACTGGACCCGATCACGACATACCCTTTGCCTCCTTCTGCGCCTCATCCTTCGCTTCCCGTCGGCGGCGCCATGGAAGCCGCGACGGATGGCAGCGCTGGCAGCTCGGCCGCCACAGCTGCAGCTTCGACGCCGCCGCCGCCACTCATCCGCCAGAGCTCGACAACAGCCAGCACCTCGGGCAATGCCCCCTCATCGTCGGCCCACGCCTCCACCGAGACGGGCCAGGAGGCTCAGAGCAGGCCGTCTGCGCCGCCATCAGCGCCAGCGCCAGCGTCGCCCCCACCGCCGCCGAGCTTGCAGAATGGCCCGCCGAGCTCCTTCTTACAAGGCACGTCGCCGCTGAAGCTGCCATTGGCGTCCTCCTACACTCCGCCCGGGCCGCCATCCTTCGCGCGCTCGGCGCAGGAGCGCACAGTGGCCAGCCACCCGCTGCCGTTCAGCCCCAGATCAGCGGCGCCTGATGCTCCCGCGGCCTTCCAGCCGGCCACTCCCCTGCGGACGCTCGCCCCCGGCAATGCCTACGAGCGCGCCACGGCTGTGGACGACACCGTCCCCATACACACCTGCGACCTGGAGAAGGACGACAGTGGCGCGTCTGCGCCTTTCGTGCGGTTCAGCTCCCACAAGGTCCAGCCACCACCTTGTGAATGCCGCCTTCCTGTGCACTGGCGTAGGCAAGCCCTTGGCTGCCAGTCGGCCATCTCCGGTCCGGGTTTGGCCAGCTTCTCAACATGCTCTCCTGTCCCATTACATGAATTCTAAACTCTGAAACCTACACCCCTAAACCTTAAACCCCCTAAACCCTGAAACCTAAACTCCATGCCGTCCTCTACTTGACCAGGTGGCATCCGAGATGGCCATCTTGAACGTGGCCAGCCTCGGCTTTGGCGCCCTGCTCTCGCTGGTGACCGGCGGCGTGAGCGGCGGCGGGGCCGCCGCGGCGCCGCCCCTGGTCCGGCGTGCGCCGCTGCGCTGCCGCAGGTGCGGCGCCTACTCCAACCTCTACTGCCGCGTGGCGCCGCGCACCGGCGAGTGGACGTGTGTGCTGTGCTCCATGGCCAACTTTGGCGATGGCGAGTATATGCTGACGCCAGGGGAGGACTTTGGCGCCTGGCCCGAGCTCGGGTCGCGCGTGGTCGACTACATTGACGCCGGCGCACGACGATACTCGGCAGCATCGGATGCAGCCATGGCCGCCCCCGTCATCTTTGTCATTGGTGAGCATGTTGCTGCTGACCAGCGCGCTGGCAAACTTAGGATGGCCATAGTAGTCTATCACTAATTGGGGTACAATCCTGTCTTTGCCCACAACGTTACATAAGTATGACAACCACTGCTGGTTACCCACAAGATTTCGCCCGCAGCGCAATCGCTCAAGACCACTTCGTCACGTGCCTGACAAAGTGGCGTCATCTGGCGATCCGCAGACGAGGCGCTGGATGAGCCGTACCTGCGGAGCCTGCAGGCGTCGCTGCAGGGGGTGCTCGGGGCACTGCCGCCGTCCACGCGCGTGGCGCTCGTCTCCTACGGCGCCTCGGTGTCGGTCTACGACCTCTCAACAAGCGGCGCAGCATTCGCCGACGTCCTATCGGGCACCGAGCCGCCGTCAGTCGAGGCGCTGGAGTCTCTTCTCTACGGCTCCGGCGTGTACCTAGCGCCGCTGCATGCCTGCCTGCCCATCGTCTTGGCGGTGCTGGCATCGCTGCGGCCCTCCCGAGCTCGCCGTGTGGCAGAGGCTGACCGCCCCCGCTGCCTAGGTGCCGCTGTCGAAGTGGCGCTTGCGCTCGTGCGAGGGCCCGCCACGGACCTCCCGCGTGCCGCCATGAGGCGGACGGGCGGCAGCAGCCGCCTGGTCGTGTGCGCAGGCGGGCCCGCCACGCGGGGGCCCGGCGCCGTCGCCGTGCCAGAGGGGCATGCGACTTTTGCACACGCGGAGGAGCGCGCCATGGTGCACATGGAGCGGCTCGGCCAGGAGGCCCGCCGCTTGGAGTGCGCTGTCGACCTGCTGTGTGCAGGGACCTGCCCGGTGCGCGTGCGCCTCCTGCAGCCGCTTGCGGCGTGCTCAGGTGGCGCCCTGGTGCTGCACGACGACTTTGGCGCCACGTTCGGCGCCAACGTCTATCGCTCGATCGCACGCACTGAGGGCTCCCGTGGCACGCTGGAGGTTCGCGCCTCCAAGGGCTTCGCTGTGTCCCGTGTCATTGGCCCCGTGGACACCGCTGCTGAGAACCGGAGCACCTCCTCATCCTCCTTGGCCTCCACCTCTAATCAATTTTCGGACGTCAACCGCAACACGCTGTCGCTCGGCCTGCTGAGTGTGGAGCGCAATCAGGGCATAGCTCTCGCCATGGAGCTTGTGGACGACTTCTGGGAGGTGGGTATGCCACTGGCTCCACTCCTGCTTCCTCTTCTAGCTTCTTGGCTTGCCCTTAGCAGCTTGGCTGACCTTGGGAAGAAGCCACGGCAAGCTCTTCACCAACTCAGGTAGAGATGCAAATTCGAAGTCGTTTGTAGGATTAAGCTCCAGAAATATGTTCAAAGAGCGACAGTGCATTTATGCTTGCATTGCGCGCACTCGGGAGCTGTAATCTACAGCCAACTTGAGAAGATTTTTCGTGCGCCTGTGTAGGAGTTTGCCTACTTCCAGTTTGTCGCGCGCTTTACGAGCACAGGCCAGGCAGTGGTCACACGCGTTGTTACTGTGCGGCTGCCCTCCACCGAATCCGTCTCGGCATACCTCGCCAGCGTTGACAACAGTGTGGCGGCGTGCCTGATTGCCAAGAAGGTGGTGCTTGAAGCCAGCACTGCAGTTGACGCAGTTGACCTGCGGGGGAGCCTTGACGAGCGTGTGAAGGACATAGCTGCCAAGTTTGGCAAGGCGATGCCGAAAGGCAGGCTGTGGCGCTTTCCCAACGAGTTGTCATCGTGCGTTATCCCTCCACGCCTGAGCCTTGGCCATTGTGGCACTTGAGAAGCAAGCATCTTGAATGTATTTGTAGCCTTAGCAGGATGATGTCATGATTGAGGTCTTGGTAGCCTTTGGATCAAATTCAAGCCATAGAGATTGAATTTGGATATGCCTATATGTTGAAAGTCAATCGCCTTCCATGCTTCAGTGCCAATTCTTCGGCAGATCAGAAATCTCTTTAATTTGCAATCCCTACTCAAAAGCACCAGTCAGGCGCTTTGCAGTGATGATGGGATGTTGTGTGTCTTTGCACAGTCTGCCGGAGCACCTGTTCCACCTGCGAAGGGGCCCATTGCTTGGCTCGATCGTCGGGCACGAGGACGAGCGTGCAGTGCTGCGAGCGATTTTCCTTCAGGCAGATTATGACCTGTCGCTGCGCATGATCGCTCCGCGGCTACTCCTGCACCATCACGGCGGCAAATTTGAAGAGCTGCCGGCTTCTGATCTTGCCCTGCAGTCTGACGTAGCTTTTGTGCTCGACCACGGCACAGACATATTCATCTGGCTGGTGAGCAGATCTCTGATCCTTGAGTCAGAACCCTGTGTTGTCAAAGCTACACGCCCGAGTTCTTCCAGACCGGAGTCTATTGTTTCAACTATAAGAACCATATGTGCAAGGTTTCAAGTTGTGCAAGTTGGGATGGCTGTCTGCTGACGCCTTTGTCAATGAAGGTAGTGGAGTATTTGGATTCTGTTGTGGGCTCTGTCCAACCGCTAGTATGCTTCTACGATGGCCAGCAAAGCACGGTCTGAATAGTTGACAGACTTTGTTCACCTGGTCTACCGTCTCTGTTCCCTTTCTTTGACAGGGCTCAGCGGTTGCCTTTGATGAAAGCAAGACAGCTGCTGCAACCGCAGCGTGTAATGCATTGGCCCAGGAGCTCTCTGAGAAGCGCTTCCCAATGCCACGAGTTCTATGCTTCACTGTAAGGCCACACAAAGGGCCAACCCCTGTCTGACAAAGGTTGCTCTGTCACAACAAGCTTTCACAACAAGCTTGCACAGCACCTGTAGGCAATGAGCGCTTCTCTGCTCTTGACCAGGCCTGCTCAAGTATGACAATGTTGTGCAGGAGGGAAGCTCGCAGGCGCGCTATGTGATGGCCAGGCTCATCCCAGCACACAAAGATCCCCCATACGAACAGGTCTGCAGTGGGTCAACACCCCTTATTGTTTGGTGCTCATGGCTCCCTTTTTTCCCAATCTGCTTCATAATCATTACCAAGGCCCCGCTCTCTTCCTCAATGAAGTACAATTACCATCACCTGTTGTGATGTAATTGCTGAGTCCATTTCTGCATCCACTTGAATGCTCTCGGCCATTGAAGTGGAAGTTTAGGTCATGTTGTCAACTATGGAAGAAAACTTTGCTTTATTAGGTTGCATCGTTCTTCACTCCTGATGTATCCTCACAGAAACCTGTCTGGAGGGGCTGCTGTTACTCTTAATTTTCATGAAGCTTTGTGACATAAACTCATCCTTGTGCTGCACAGGAGGCTCACTTCCCCCAGTTGCGCACGCTCACACCCATGCAACGTGCACAGCTGAAGAGCAAGTTTCTGCCGACTGACGCGCGGAGCTTGAGCGAGTGGATGAAACATCTGAGATTGAGTCGGCCGCAAGCTGAGATAGCTGATATGTAGCAAGTGGCAATGTGCATGGTGCTTATCATTCGTCCTCCATTAGGGTTGCAGCTTGTCAACCTCTTGCACATGTATTATTTACTATGTCTTGCAGGTAGCAATCTCGGTGTATTAGATAGCATGTATTGCATGGGGAGTGCATTGAAGACATGCAGCTTTCTCATGCCAGGGTTGCTTACTGCGTCTCAACACCATGGTCGCTTCTTAACAAGTGAAATCACACTGGTGACGTCTCAGAACTGGCAACCTGGTAATATTGCATGTCCTTGAAACGTAAGTGCAATACTCTGTGCTCATAATGAAGCTGCTGCTGACCATTCCAGTGGTAGTGAAGACACTTCTTCGAGAGGGAGCATTGAGGGGATGAATTCTGTTGAAAGATGAAAGAGTAATGACCTTCTCTGCCACATTGAGGGAGGTATACCTGCTGATGTCGCAGAGTTGATTTGTTAATGCCTGTTGATGCTGGCGGTACTGTCAATTTGGGTGGCTAACAAACCAGAGTCGCACATTTCAAGCGGCCAGGGGAGATGAGGAAGGTAATGACTGGTGGTGTTGATGACAAGTGCATAGCAGAAGCTGTAATAATGCTGATGATTACTGCTTATAACAACAACTCATCAACTTGTTCACTTCTCTTTTATTTACTGCAAGTGGCAGGCTTGAGTATTCGGAAAGAGTGGCTGCTGACTTGAGTATCTGGAAGAATGGAGTGTGAAATTTTCATTTACAGCTGAAAGGTATTTCCTTGCTGCTGTGACAAGTGCTAGTGTTAGGTCCTTAGCATTAGTGGCAAATATCTGCATAGATAGAGTATTGGAAGTCAGATATTCATATTTCCAAAAACGGTAAAGGTGCTAGGGATTATCTGATTTGCCTCATTTCAAGATGGTAAAGCCAACAATATGTATTTGCAAATACTGCTGTAGTTGGCAGAGGTAGCGGTCTACTGAGTTGTACAATAGCTAATTACTTTGGTCTCACGTTTTATACACGTCATACTCAGATTCTGCATGCTTATAAGTTGACACAGTGTTAGTTTAATTTCCAGCAATAATAATGTTGTGCACATAGATTGCGTGTTGACTGAGATACTGAGAGCTTGACAAGGCAATGAATGGATTTGCATGTTGTGCAATAACGAGGTAGTTCTTGTTATTTACGTATGCAGTGGTCAAGCATGATACAGTTTCCCAGTTTTTAACTTGCAGACCATTTGTTTTCCAGAGACCGACTCAGCCTTACAAGCATGCAGTATATGTCATACACAGTGATGGATAAAATAGTCTTTCAGAGTGCAACACAATTTGATGTGAGAAAACCAGCATCATAGACCATAGCATCCTCAATTTCTGAGGTGCTGAGGTGGGTCGTATACAAACCAATAACAATACAAGGCCAAGTGCGCAAAGGGCAATGGCAACAACAAACAGAAAGAATTTATCCTAAGCAGGCCTTACTAACAAGTCAGACATTGGGATATTCTGCCTTTAGTTCTAGTTTTCCTTGTTCTGACCCTCTTGACCCCAAATGCTCTCTTCCATGTCCTCGACAGCGGCATTTGCCAACAAGAATCGGGCCTTGGGGGCTGTGCAGACTGCATCCATAGGACCAAAACACAAGTACATGTAAGAGCCAACAACCAGCGCCCTTCGAACGAACAAGGATGGAATAGAAGTAACACTGGTGCAGGAACGGCTCTCTCTACTTGTCCTCGATACGCTGTATGACAATCTTGACGTTGCTTACCTGGACAGTTGTATGTGTCAGGCACCTCCTCGAATGGCAGCTCATCCTTGTAAATGTAGCCACAGTCCTGGCAGACATAGGCCATCCGCTGGCCCACAGGCACCTCCGAGCCCTGCTCCAAAGGGGCGTTGGTGGTCCTGGCGCCAGTTGGTACAGGGTTACCGGTCATGCCTGGCGACTTGTTCTCCTCGCCAACCATCATGCGGACAGCCTGCCTCCTGCTAATGGCCCTGGAGGGCGAAGTCCTGGCCGCGAGGGCTGCACACAGGCATGCAGCAAGGCATCTCCATCAGACCACTTTTGGGCTGTGAGAGGCCTTTGAGCTCTTCTGACCACCTGGAAGGTAGAAAGTACAACCTTATGAGGGTAATCAATCCGTGATTTCAAAGGGGCATCCTCACAGACCAGCGTTCAATGTGCACATGGCAACCACTCGCCTGCAGCCACACGCAAGGCATTCTGCGAAGTCTAGACGGGCAGACCTGGGAGCTGCACAGTGCGGGAGGCCGAGGACACGGACGCCGGGCTGAGGCGGAGGCTGGCTGAGGGCGGCGCGATGCAGGCGACGCCCAGGGCGGCGCAGGCGGCGGCGGCCATTCTGGGCAGGCTTGTGGCTACTCAGCAAGCGCCGGTGCTTTGGAAGGCAGTGAGGTTGGCGGTTGGCGGCGAAGGTAGACAATGGGAGTACACGAAGTGAACGATAAGTTTGTGCATCGGTCGCTGGGGGGGTACTTGTAAGGCGAGGTGCTGCTAGCGCCGGGGCCAGCCCACCAGCGGCAGCGGGCAGCTGCTTCCCCGGCCCAGCCAAAGCGCCAGCCGCCACGTAGTCTTCCACGTGGCGGTGCGGCGCTTGGAGTCGGGCGTCCACGTAGGTGGGTCCTGCCGCGTGGCATCGACACCGTAGCGGACGGGGCGGAACACCGGCCCGGCGGGGAGGAAGGCGGCGGCCACAGTGGCCACGTGGCGCAGGCACCCTTCCACGTGGCGAGTGAGACGGGCGGCCACCGCGGCCTAGTGCCGGCTCGGCGCCGTCTCCAGGGCCGGCTTCTCGAGGCCGTCTCGGGGGATGAGAAACAGTTTATCCAACGTATGGCAATGGCTCTGAGTGGCCCAGCCTAAATGAAATGAATGTACATAAAGTACTGAAAGGGGCCGGAACGTGCAAGAAGCAGGATGCTATCCGCTATAACTCCTGCAAGTGGGCGCTTCTGCAAGTGGAACGAGAAACAGCTATTCCTATGTAAGGCAATGGCTTTGAGAGGCCAGCCCAAAGGAAACAGCTCTTTCAATTTAAGGCAATGGCTGTGAGAAGCTCAGCATAAAGGAATGTTATCAATATTCATACTGGGCTGGCCAATTACAACCATCGCCCTCTGCTGGAAGAGTCTATCTAAACAATAAGGTCTGAAAGAAGTGGGTCTCCCAATGGGGGCAAGGGCTGTGAGAAGCCAGCCCGAAAAGCTTCTGAAAGAGAAGTGGCACTCCCACTTCTGAAAGGGCCGGAAGGCGCAAAAGGTGGCACCGATCAGAAGTGCCGTACTTGTACGGCCACAGCACTGCAGATCTGCTTTGAGCAGAAGGCTGCAGGAAACAAGGTTCGAGTATGCAGCAGCCTGACTTTTGCACTTCCATCGCAATTTTGCCATCATGGTTGATAAAAGACAAAGACTGCCAGAGAATCTTGAGCTTCCCAAGACACTGTGGTTACGTAGACATCTGCCGTTTTGTGGCTATGACAGAACAGGAAACTTGATGTCATGTTACCCTGCTTCTCTGCCACGTAATTCCACGTGCCTGCCGGGCTCAGCTGGCTCAGCTTGCAACCCCTAGCAAGAGAGTCTCAAATTATGGAGGCCGCCATGCTCCAGGCTGGAATTTGTCCCCATGCCCACTAGGTTCTGACCTGTGAAGGATCATAGAATCGTTGCGCAGATTTCACAGAACGAGTTAGTGAAATAGCACAAGCAGAACAATGCCAGCCCATACAGAGCGTAAATTTCATGATCAGGCAGGAATAGAATGATCGACGTCGAGAATATAATTCAAGCGCCAGAAAAGCGTCAAAGGAGTAACGACTGACGGTAGAGTATCCTGTATAGAGTGCTCTTGCTGGTGGGAGCTCGATCTCCTCCTGCAGCAATGAAGGGTCATGCAAAACTCAATCAAGAGCAGCAGCAGGAAGGGCGTGGCACTTTAGGGTTGGCTGCCGATCCTGAAGGCATACTTCTTAGTCGGTTATTGTGCGTGGCAGATCAAGCATTGCATACCATGTTGGAGCATGCAGAGGTGGCTGCTCGGCATGTTGCTTGGAGGGTTCAGCCCGATCCATAGGTTCGCTGAGGCTGGATGCCTCTCCTCGACTTTCGGAACCTGCAAGTAGTCATCTTCACTGCAGTAGTAAGTCATACTTGACCACCAACCTTGAAGCAGAAGCTTGAGTACACAAGACAATTGTACAAGGAACTGCGAGACATTCCGGCCCAAACTGCAGGGCAATTACAACAGAGAGAAAACCTGCAGGATGCACCGGATATGCTCACTGGTTGCCTTGTGCTTTATCAGCCGGCGCTGTGCTTCCATCATGTCTATCTCCTGTCAGAGGTCGTGAGAAAGCACCCATCAATCATCTGCCGTCAAGCACGACGCAGCCAGGCTGGGCACAAGCTCAAGTAGGCCACTGCAGAACTCTCAGCTGTCCAGGCCAGCCAACCTGTAATCAGAGCACTATACAGAGCACTGCTGTTGAGATTGAGACAACACCGAACATCTGATTCCAAAGACATCCGTTTCGATGGCACCACCTTGGCAGTCTAGCCTGGCGAGCGCAGCCCAAGCAGGCGCAACAATCGCCATCCAACAGCATGACGGAAGTCAGACTGAGCTGCACCTGCTGAGTGGGAGCAGACGCACGTGTACAGGCCAACCAGCTGGCCCACTCCACCGGCAGGCTGCGGGGGTCCGGGATGCGCTCCTTGAACTGCACCCACCTCCTCTCGCCCTCGGCCGGGGTGCATGAAGCAGGCGAGGCAACATCAGCATCTAGCTCCTCCTTGCTTCACCGGCTCTTATACCCATAACCGAGACCTTTGTGACGCTTCAAGCCGTCCATGTCACGTCAGCTCTGCCAAACGCCTCTGCAGAGCGGGAGGGTCGGCATGACATCGGGCGCTGTGTAGGCTTGCGCCTACACAGCTACACAGCTAAACCCATAAACCTCGACACTCTGAGTGCGTGCCGAGGTCCACCATGAGCGGCACGCTGAGACGGCTCCACGCCGTCTCCGCTGCTGCAAGTGGCCACGGTGGTGGCGCTCGGCTGGAGATCGAGGAGCCGGAGCTCACCGGCGCCGCCGTCGAGCGCCCGGGGCGCCCGGAAGTACTGGTTGCCGGCGGCGTCGCGGCCCACGAGCTCGCCGCGGGGCGACAGCCGGCCCGCCAGCTGCCGCAGCGATGCCGCCACCCGCGACAGCATGGCGGTGCACTCGCGGAGCCCGAGCTGGTGGTGCGGCCAGCCTGGGAGTTTCGGTTCTCCAGGGTTTAAGGGAATAGAGCTCTTCCAAATAAGGCAACGGTTTACAAGAGGCCAGCCCAATGGAGTGTACAGCTTACTGGGGGTTTAAGGACTCGGGGTTTATGTGCTTAGGGGTTCCTCGGTCCACCTCTGACAAGCCCGGGTTCCGCAGTGAGCACTGCGGCAGGGGCAGGCCCGCGCTGTGGCCGCGGCCGCTGCGGCGGCGGCGGCGCCGGCG
>WELB01000158.1:53992-113331 GCA_009602725.1 Spirogloea muscicola | reverse complement strand
CGCCGGCCGCGGAGCTGCGGCTGCGGGCCACGCCGCTGGCGGCGGCGGCGCCTCCCATGGCCGCGGCCAGGCCGTCGCGGCGACGACCCCTGCCGTGCTGTTGGAGCTGTCCAAGTCAGTCGACGGCAGGCCGGCCCCAGGCGCGCATGCACGAGCTGGCTCGCGTCAAGTCGATGCGGCGGCGAGCTGAGGCTGAGGCTGAGGCTGCGTGCGGCGGCGGTGCTGTGGACCAGGGCCATCGAGGAGGCTACAGCAGCAATGGCTCCGAGGCCCAACGGCAGGAAAGCTGGTGTCCCCGCCAGGATCCTCAAGGTATGGTGTTGGCGGCTCAAGCCTTGACCGACTCGATAATTCCAAATCTCGACCCCTAGCGCTATTCATCTTGCGGGGCACACTGACAAGAGCTTTTAGCTGGGACCCGGGCCGAACATTGAGCCAGACAAAAGACACCCATATACAGTGCCAACCACATAATTGCTTGGAGTTCTGAGTGCATGCCGCTTCTGCTGCAGCAACCTACGGCCTCCAAGCCTCGAGCTGCTGAAGCAGCTGTAGAGTGCCTTGATTAAGAGTGAGGCCGGTCACTGAAGAGAGAGAAAGAGGCCATTGCAAATCCTTGACAAATTACGTGGTTGCTGCAGAGTTACCTGTGCATCGGTGTAAATAGCGTCACACGGGCTCTGGAGATAGCCGGCTGCAGTGAAGCTGTTCTGACGGCCTGCAGCGATGGCCGCCAGCCCGAGTATGCAGCAGCCTCGAGGCACGCATCACAGGCAGCAGCTGCATGGGGCACTTCTCCTGACGGGGGCTTGGAGCTGCCGGCTTGCGGCCCTGCTTCTGGGCGAGAGCCTGACAACCACCAGGACAGTGGTAGTGAGCAGCAAGGCGGTCCTGGAGGAGCAAGAGCTCAGGAGGTAGCCACAATGCAGCAATCACTCGATGCCGGCGACATGGCTCTTTCATTGGACGTCGCTGTCTCAATGGCGGCAGCACCAGCCAGCGCAGTGGACTGCCCAAGCGTGGCAGCTGCAGCTGAGATGGAGGGTCGTCAGCAGGGCAAGTGCTTGAAGCTCCTGATTCTGGCGGCAGACGTGCAGCCGAAGCAGCTGACAGCGCACCTGCCAGGCCTGGCGGCCGTGGCGGGGGTACCAGTTGCCTCCATCAATGGCCCCAATCGAACGGGCTCCGCCCTGCTTGGAGCGTCCCTGGGCCTGCGCACCGCCATGGCGCTAGCCATCAAGGTAACATGCCTACACTCTGGAGCTCCATCCTGCTTTTCTTGCAGCATGTCAAAGGGCAGCTTGTTACTTCGCATGAGGTTGCAGTGCGGTTCGTGTTGCCACAGAATTGCTGATTTGTGGAGTTGCATGCTGCAGTCAGGTCACCCGGCACTGGATAAGGGCGTCGAAGCCATCCTCTCGCATTTGACCGGCATGGTGGCACTTACTCCTTGAGGCATCCCAGGCATGAAGGACTGGCTCTTATGAGAAGCATTCTCAGGAGCAAAAGCTTACAATTGGCTTTAGGGGTTGCTTTTAGCAACTTAAGTCATTGAAGATGGCTTGTGCTTCCATTGGTGCTGTTGCAGCTATCTCACTGACCTTAGACCAGCGAGAGGGCAGGCTGGCACCATCGTGCCGCCCTGCCTACCTGCCAACCTGTGCCGGCCTTCAGCTAGCATGCAAGTCATCGAATGTGGCAGAAGAGTAGGTCTGTCGTAGCAATACTGATCACACCACACCCACGTACAGATCAAAGGCAGCAGGGGCGAGCTTCCCCCCCAGCCTCCCTCCCCAAAGGAACTGTATCTAGTAACATAATCATGTGCCTGAGGAGAGGGAGGGCTTCTGAGCGAGGGAAGGGAGGAGCGTGCCGTCGTGGAGGGGGGGAGAATGCGGGCGCCTCATTGGTCCGTCTCCCGAGTAATCTCGCCTCCCAAGGGGCGCATTTGTCGACCGATCATCGCCCGCTTCCCAAACGGCGCGGTGCTGACGTGGCAATTCTGCTGCCGCAGGATCGCGTGCCGATGCCCTGAGCTCGGTGTGTGCTTCGCTCACTTTCCGCCTAGCTGTGTGGTGTTGTGTGGTGTCAGCGCCGTTCAACAAACAACAGCTTCTTCCACATCTGAGGCAGTGGCTGTGAAAAAGAAAGTAGCTCTCCCGAGTGGCTGTGAAAGGCCAGCCCAAAAA
The DNA here is from genome assembly GCA_009602725.1 of Spirogloea muscicola. Classification (NCBI taxonomy): domain Eukaryota; kingdom Viridiplantae; phylum Streptophyta; class Zygnematophyceae; order Spirogloeales; family Spirogloeaceae; genus Spirogloea; species Spirogloea muscicola. The sequence goes on along the minus strand of WELB01000158.1, from coordinate 111,142 downwards.
GGATGGACAAGGTCCAAAGAGCCCCAGAAACAGCCTTCCTGGATTGACAGCAATGGCTGAATGCAAAAGCTAGTGCGTGAAGTTGGGCCTACGTAGAACAAAGGAGGGTCCTTCCACAGCATGTGGTGGCTTCAGAAGACCAGCCTAAAACTTCGGACGCAGTCTCGAGGATGCCCCATACCGAAAACACCAAGCACTTATCACTCCTCACAAGTAATCAGCGACCAACGCACCAGGCAAGGCCGCCAGAGCTTAGACATGGAACGAAACGCAATAAGCAAGATATACAATCGTTTTCATTATCAGTGAAGCTAGGATAGTCAACAGGTCATCTTGGCCCAATCAAGAATGTCTCTACTGTACCCTGGTATGGGCACCAGTGCTTGCCATCGTTGATTGTCTCTATCCCAATTTTGCAGGAGCCTAGTACCCTCATCATCAAAGTCTTCCTGATTCCCACCCACTAAGTGTACATCACCTTGAACATGGACTAATCTGGCCCCACGGAACTCGCCGAGACCTTCTTGAAATACACCTCGAAAAGTCTCTTTCTGAAAGCGTCTCTCACTGATCTGAGTACAGATGTGAAAATCACAGCGCCTGTCTACAATGTAGAGAGTGTCATGTGCACTTGCTAACACACCATGCTCAACAGGGAAAGCCGGCCCTTGCCGCCACACGTTCACCTCAGGATCGCAAATCTGATCCCCAAGGCTTTGTCCTTCAAGATGATGTCCTTCATCATCAGACGCTTGATGCAACGTCCACAATTTCCCATGTAGGCAGAAGGCGTCCCACACAGGATCACACAAGTCATCCAGAAGTGGTGAAAGTATGTGCCACCTACTGTCCTCATCGGCGCAGTCCAAGCTTTCCACTGAGCGTAAAGGAGGTAATTCGTCAGCGTAACCACCACCCACAAGAATTTTGTTATTCAAGACCACTCTGAAGAAATCTCTTCTTCGCACTCGCATTGGAGCACCTAACATCCAATGATTGGTAGTCACATCGTAGATTCAGACCTGCGCTCGAATGATCCAGCTCAACTTACTGGCATGTACCCACAAGTAGATTCAGCCAAGCGGAGACAAGAAGAAGCAATATCGTGCACAGCTAGTGCAAATGATGTCGAAGAAGCACAACCTCAACGCTAGTGATAGTGATGCTATATGCTGGTGATGGTCATACCTCATTTGTAACTATATATTCGTCATTCACATTATCCGCTTGTCGGTATATACCACCCATCACATACAATTTTCTCTTCACAACTGCTGCCCGGAATTCGCGAAAGGCTTTGCTATTGTTTGGAAGACACGGCAATCGAGACCATCTCCTGAGAGCTACACATGGATCCACCATAAGAAACATCATAGTTAAGCCCCATAAGCAGCCAATCAGTCTCTCCAGCAGCAACCTGTATCACCAACATGGTGTTCACAATATCTGTTGCTCAACTCTTCCTCGGAAGGAATCAAGCAGGAACTGGACCCTAATCTACACCTTCACTAAGAACATTCAAAAGAAAGGTGGAGCTAAACAAGGCTTGTACTTACCAAAGTCATAAGCTAGCCACTGAGTGGGGTGCGTTTCATCAACCACATAGAGCCACTCCTCCTCGTTCGCAAGTCTCTCCCGGGCACTGTCGAATTAGCATCACGTTCTCAAAGTTCCATTGCACGCCACATCTTCCATCAATCATTTGAAGACCCCACACATACTAGCACACCTTCTGCGATGTACAGGAGCATGCATGAGCTCAGAGGCATACACGTATATCTCGTCACTCTGAAGAAGCTCCCGCCACGAGCGGCAAACACCTTGAGCTTCTCTGCTCCATAGATGCACAGAGTGGCAATATAAGTAAGCTGACACATGAACCCGCTCCTGTGAACCAATCTGGAGCCGTTCCGAAGGCCCACCGCTGTGAATGGCCATGGCCAGCCCGAGATGGATGCGAGAGATTCTCTACTGGCTTCCTGCCTACGCCACAATCAACCGCCGCAACCAGATCTAAGAGCGTTAATGTATGGAGCCCATTGAGGAACACCATCGAGTATCCAGGACGCTGAGAAAGCAAGCTATACTTCCAGTCATGTCCTCCACCTCAGTCGCCGGTCTGTGATGGGAGGCACAGATCTTGGGCGACACCTGGCCCCCTTGTGGAGCTTGCGGCAGCGGTGTTGGTCAAGTTGAATGCCAGAGCTGGACGGCCGAAGGGGCTGGAGGAGTAGAGATACGACGGGGCGTCCTGAAGTGGGCAAGTAGGGCGCGCCCAGAGTCGAGGGCTCCGGAAGCGCAGGCGCTCACAGGTAGTAGCCCCTGGGGACGAGCGCCAGGCAGTGCACGGCGACGTCGCGAGGGAGGCCCGGGATGAGCTCCGCGGCCGCCTGTTGCTCCTCCTCGCGGCGCTGCCTCTCGGCGGCGGCGGCGGCGGCGGTGCAGATCCATGCGAGGCGCCGGACTCGGCCTCCGCTAGCCTGCAACTGGGTGGGTGTGTGTCAACTGACGGCGAGCCTGTGTGGCCAAGATCAGAGAAAAGGGCTCGCCCCTTGGGGATGGGGGATCGAAGATCAACGGCACGCACAACTGCAGCGGGCGCGGTTTGCCAGTTGGCCACCGCAAGACAAGGCCAGCCCACATCTGTTTATTCTTTTCTGGGCTGGCTTTGCTAGGCCCTCTGTTTTCCAAAGGCGAGCCATTTCTTCTTATCTTCTCAGCGCCCCCCCCGCCCNCCCCCCTCGCACTTGCTTCATTCCCTATTGCCCAGTCACAGCCATCGCCCTCCAATGGAAGAGATTTTCTTCTATATAGAGAAATAGCGCATCCGAATTGATAGCAATGACAGTCTTCCTTCTCTTATAGCTCCCGAAGCTTAGTCTCTCTGACCTGCGGCTGCTCAACGAAGGAAATTGAGCACCCAGAGGCCACTAAAGTCGGCTGTGTGCTTTACCGCTCTTCTGGCCCTTCGGAGTACGTTCATTCTTTCTTCTTACCAAGTTAACAGGACATTTGTAAGGCTAGAATTGGCCTCCCTTTCAATTTCATGCGCACCGCGCGCCTTCTCTCCGGCAGCCCAACCACAGCCATCGCCCTCAAGCAAGAGGAGCCTGGTGGCCCCTTGAGTTGCTGTGCGCTGTCCCGCTCTTTCTGGCCCCTTCGAACCCGTTTTCATTCTGTTGTCTGAGCTGGCCACTCACAGCCATCGCCCTCTACTGGAAGAGGGCGATGGCTAAACCCTAAACCCTTCAGCCGGCGTCCAAAGTGCTTGCCTTTGTACTTGGCCACACATGGCCTCCCCATCTATTAATATACACGCATTCCTCTTGGAAGAGTCTTTTGTTGTCTCCCTCTTTCCATGTAGCCTTGTTTAATTTGCTGGACTCTGCCTGAACAATGTATTGGCTTGAAGGGGCCTTCGTTTTATTTCATGCGCCCCACGCGCCTTCCCTCTCCTTTAAGCCTTGTCATGCTTTCTGGGCTGGCTTTTCACAGCCCTCGCCCACTGCGGAAGAGAAATAAATTTTGGACAGAGTTTCATCTTTCTGTTGGCTGGCTGTTCACAATTTTTGCCCCCTTCTAGAAGTGCCCGTTCTTTCGTTCACAGCCCTCGCCCCATTCAAGGAAGTGGCTCTCCCATGCAAGAGAGCTGCTTCTTTCACTGAAACAGAGGAAGGCCCTAGGTGCATATGAGATATAAGGGAGGCCAATCCGAGCCTTTACACTGTTCAACAGCTAGTGCGTCAATTTGGGGCTATGGAGAACGAAGAAAATAGGCTCTTCACAGCATGCGGTGGCTTCCAAAGACCAGCCTAAAGTTTGGGCGAAGTCTTGAGGACGCCCCGATGCGAAAGCACCAAGCACTTATCACTCCTCGCAAGACTTCAGCGAGCAACGCACCGGGCGATGCCGCCAGAGCATACGCCATGGAACGAAAAGCAACAAGCAGGATATCTCATCGTACTCATTAGCAGCAGTGAAGCTAGGATAGTCAACAGGTCATCTTGGCACATTCAATAATGTCTCTACTGCAGCCTGGAATGGGCACCAGTGCTTGCCATCGTTGATTGTCTCTATCCCATTTTTGCAGGTGCGCAGGAAGCTCATCAATAAAGTCGTTGTCTGGACGTATGATAGACCCACCAACTAGGTGTACATCACCTTGAATATGGACTAATCTGGCCCCACCGACAAGGCCAAGACCTTCTTGACACCCACCTCGACAAGACTCGTGCACAAGGCCGCTTTCACTGATCTGAGTATATGTGTGGATAATACGGTGCCTGTCTATAATGTAGAGAGTGTCGTTTGAACTTGCTGACGCACCACCCTCAACTAGGAAAGCCGGCCCTTGCTGCCACTCTTTCGACTCAGGATTGTTAAATCTGAGCCCCAAAGCTTCGTAAATAAAAATTAGCCGTTAAATGCAACGTCCACAGTCTCCCATGTAGGCAGAAGGCTTCACTCAATTTGTATCTAAGGTATCCAGAAGAGGTGGAAGTGAGTGCCACGTACTCTCTTCCTTGGCACAGTCCAAGCTTTCCACTAGGCGTGCAGGACCTAGGTCATGGGTACTCCAACCGCCACCGACAACAATGTCATTTTCCAAGACCACTTTGAAGAAACTTGCTCTTCCCACTTGCATTGGAGCACCTAACTCCCAATGGTTGGTAGTCACATCGTAGATCCGACCTGCGCTCGAATCATCCAGCTCAAACTACTGGCATGTACCCACAACTAGATTCAGCCAAGAGGAGACAGACAAGAAGCAGATATCGTGCACTGCTAGTGCAATGGATGTCGAAGAAGCACAACCTCATCACTAATGATGGTGATGCTATATGCTGGTGATGGTCATACCACATCTGTAGGGTGATATCTGTCAGTTTTCAGCGCATGTAGAATAATTGATTGACCACCCATCACATACAATCTTCTCTTCACAACTGCTGCTCGGAACCAGAGCAATCCTTTGTAGTTGTTGGAAGAGGCAGAAAACGAGACCATCTCCTAAGAGCTACACATGAATCCACCATACAAAACAGACCAGTCAATCTCCATAAGCAGCATAAATGTTGCATTTGATTGTGGAGGAGCAAGAGCTGTTCAGTACAGTGTTGCAGCCTCTGGCAAGCCTCCTTGACAGGTCACAGCAATGTGGATGTTGGGCAGGCAATTACCTGCAACACATTGTCACCGCCCATTGGCTCTTTCTGTGTGGTTCTGTGGGGTTGTGATAGAGTGTCGAGGTCCTAAACCAGCATGCCTTGAATGCCGGCCAGCCTGAGAGCCGCCGCCGCCGTTCGGTGCTTGAGGTGTCCCCTCGAGGTGGCCTGCCGGACCTGGAGGTGGGTGCCCGGGGCTGGGACGGCCATGCTGCCAAGGTGCATGGCCGTCTGCTCGAGCCTGATGGTGCTGCAGATGCGGCGGAGCGTGAGACTGCGCTGCCCTACTGTGGGCTTCGACGTGGTGCCATTGCCCAGTCTCAAGGTGTTGAGGCGCTCGCAGCCAGGCGCCATGGTTGTCGGGATTGGGCCTTGGCTCAAGATGCTGTGGCCCTGTATTGTCTGCAGCAGCAGGCCGGTTGGCGGCCGCTCCCCCATACATCCGCATGTACATGTCCTCCACGCTTGCTGCAATCTCGGCGCCAACGCCCGTGTCAGACGCGATGAGCTCCCACGCTGCCTGCGAGACGCGCTCCAACACCGGCGGCCTGCACCATTGAAGTCCTGCCGCTTGCTTCAGAGTTCATCGTGGCAAGTCTGTTGTCAATCTAAGCTAAGACTGGATAGACCTAGACTAGTGCAACTTGGTTGCGTCAGTGTGAAAGTAGCAGCCCGCTGGGTTGCTCTTCTTGTGTCTTGGCCGAGGCCATGGAATGTGACCGCAGACTTGCAGCCTGCGGACTGCAGATTTGTCACTGGATGTGACAGCCCCAGCTGAAGGAATGACTACGTCAATTACCTACAGGATGCAGCAATTGCAAAATCTATAGATGTCAGCCTTTACAGTCCAAACACGTACTATGGAAGCAAGAGCCCGTCAAACCAGGCCTTGTCCATGCTGCGGGGCGTAGCATGGCATAGTGCAGAGAAGTCCAACGGGTCATAGTGATGTCAACCCTAGAGATAAACCCTGACACACAGCTCCAGAAGGTTGTCCTGACAACAGCTGCGACTTCGTATCACAGCGAACCGGTCAACTGCAACTTGGTCAGGAGAATGGGTGGTAGCTGGATGACCAGCAGGGCAGGCGCGACTCACTCGACCTCCCGCTTGAGCGCTTCAAAGAGGTCCCGGCGGCTGCTCCGCTCAACGCCGGGAGCGTGCAGCGTCTCGCTGCGCTCCACCAGCTCCACGGTGTATTGCTGCAGCTCCTCCTGCCGCGCCGCGAAATTGGCCATGGCAGTGGGATCGCAGCTTCAGCTCAGCAGCAGACCCACGAACTCCAGTGTTTGCGCTACGCACAGAGGCTCTCCTCCGTACGCCTGCGCTTCTTAAGTGCAGAGTGCACAGCAGCTTGCAAGCTGTCACCCGGGGACATGTACAAGATGGACGAGTCTATAGCTTGTAGTTGATGTCAGAGTAGCGGTTGGGAAAGAGGCCTTGGCATTCAATGGAGCGAAGGTCGTCGACGTCGGCCAGGCCTGGCGGTGGCCAAGGTGGAAGCTGGCAGCGTGCCACAGAGACTGAGACTCGGGAGGATAAGCTGTGAGCGACTCACGTTCTGCCTCAGCTGCGCCGTGATCTTGGCGCGGAGGCTGTCGAAGGTGCCGTCGTTCATGAGCGCCGCCAGGACGGCGTCCATCGCCGGCCATGACGGCGGCGGCGGCGGCGGCGCCGCCGCCGCCATGCCTGCTGCAGCGGCGCTGCTCGCTCGGCCTTCGGAGGAGCCTTCACAGCAGGCGCCTGTGCTGCCGCACGAGCTCGGCTTCCTCGCAGCGCGTCGTCAAGAGCTCGCCAATGGCGCAGTTGCGCAGCCGTCCTCGTCGCTCTCGATCAGATGGGCCGAACACCTTTCCGCTTCTTGAGGTCAGAGGTTCCTCGGATGAAGCAGCTCTTCCACAAGGGGCGAGGGCTGTGAAAAGGCAGCCCACAGATGGATGCTCAGAGGAAATGTTCGTGTATTTGAAACAAAAGAAGGCCAAAATCGCCAAGTACAAAGGCAAGCACATCTAATGCTCAGAGGTGCTAAACTCATGATATTCTCGGAGGTCAAGTTCAGGTTGCAGGGCTGGTGAGGCGTACAACCTTCAGAGGTTGAGAAAGCTAAATTGTGGCATGGTGGAGAGTTATTCTCGGATCCAAAGTCTTCCAGTATGCACCAGTCTTCCATGTGGTTCCCCTCATCACACATGCGCACGAGGCTATCAATTTGCACCGCACCGAATATGGCATTGGGAGTTTGGGTGAGCTACTGACCCGTTGCACAAAACTCCTCAGGAAGGAGACTAATATCTCAGTAAGATTTGTCAAAAAAATTGGTTCCATTTTTCTTCTGTGAAGACGGTGAGGGTGTGCGCTGAAATGAAGCCCACATTCCTATCCGATCATCGTTGCAAATGTTGGTTTGCTTGCACTTTCATGTCTCAGGTGTGCAGATGGTGGCTGCAGGTGCAATCGCCATTGCTTTGCCATTATATGCACGTAGTGAACATCTTTTGCATGAGAAGGATAGACCACCACAAGCTTTTGGGCCTCAATTAATGAAGACTGCCGTCAACCCCCTACCCCAAGGAAGTCATCTAAATGCTCGACAAGTCAATAGCAGAGCCTGCCAAGCCTGCCAATTTGTGGAGAATAATGTGTCTACGGCTTCCAACTGCCAATCTCCTCCATGATACCAGCTGCCAAAGCATCGGCGGTGTAGTTTTTCCCAAAGAACTTTACAAACGACATGCTGGGATCCATCAGGTACCTGCAAGCATTCAAAACCCAATGTGAAGACGCGTATATCTGCTGGCACCTTGGCTAAGCGCAACTTGGCCAGAATGACAGCAGGAATGATAGGCTACTCATATCATTAGGTCTGGTCCTAAAGTTTGGTTGTCAGAAATTTGGTTGTTAGTTACTGGCATCGAGGTTAGCACCAAGAAGAGCAAGGACTTAAAAGGGACGGAACAGTACATGATGATGGAATGGTCAACGAGGTAATCATCACCCTCCTCCTCGGTCTTCATGTAGTACACACGGTACTCACGCGCCGCCTGCCGCACGGCCTCTGGCGTGCCCGTGAGGCCCATCAGCCGCGGGTGAAATTCTGCACTCCCCAGCAAAGAAGACATTCTGCTCACATACGTGACTATAAAGTTTGTGCGAATTGACGTGACTCTAATTAATGGAGAGGTAAGACGTATTTATGATCTCGTCCACAATAGGTCGAACAGACATCGAGTGGTCCCGACATCGAGTGGTCCGGGTGCCGTCTGGGGTAGATATCAAACACGCCCCGCAGATGCATGTAGTGGAGCTCCTCACCTTTGACATACTGTCGCACTTGCTCCACAGTGTCGCGTTCGGGATCAACTGAGATGAACACGGGCCGCACCTGGATGCCCGCCTTCTTCTCTGCACCTCCGATCATGAGCAAGGATAAGCATCTGTCTGCATGTTGTAATCCATCTAAGTGAGAGCTGACCCTTCATGAAGAAAGTAGAACCACAGACAGTCACAGCGCATCATTGCAGCACAAAGAGAGGTTGTATGAAGAGTGAACGTGGTCACACACCGATGATGTCTACGGCCTTGGCCAGCTTCTGCAACTCGTCGGGGCAAATGTCTGGGCAGTACGTGAAGCCAAAGTAGAGAAGATTCCAGGTGCCCGCGAGGTCCTTGTCAGTTACTGGCCGGCCGTCCTGATCGACCAGCGCAAATGGGCCCCCGATTGCGGCCTTACCGGCTGACGGGCCCTGCTTCACGACTGTAGCAGCAGCAGCAGATGGCAGCTTTGGTCATAGACGTTCATGGCCCAGCCATGGCCCACCCGAGCTTGAACAGAGGGAGTATGTCTTAGGGTACCGAGGAAACAGTTGAGTACCTAAGGCATACTTGGCGCAGAGAGTCCAAGCAAACGATGCTGAGTAAAGGTCCGAGCTAGCAGAGAGGTCGACAGTGCGCTGCAATGATTGTTACCAAGACTGTGGCGCTAAGCAGATGTCGATTAGGTGTACCTTCAATCTTCTTCTTCTTCTCATAATCAAAGTAGGCAATGAGTCCCACGCCGGTGGCCACGAGCAGGCCCAAGCTCGCCCATGAGACGGGCTGGCCAGCCATTAATGAAAGGGTAGGGGTCAATGCCACAAGTCATGTTTGCAGACCTCCCTGCCTTTAAGCCAGGCGATCTCAAGCACAGTTTTCACTCCGTTCCCTGCATCATGTAGCTTCATGTCTATGGTTGCTGGTGGCGACTTAGTGTCCAGACACTACCATCAGTGTGAGCACAGGTCTTGAGATCAGAACTCAGTTGCCAAAACTTTGAGACTCAAAAATGTGGAAAATGTTGCTGCACAAGAAGCGTACCCCCCTTCTCAATGGCCTGTTGGGCTGCGGCGGCCCAGCCGTCTCTGGCAGCGCCTTCGTAGCCGCCGGCTCAGAAGATTCGACTCCGCTGACAGCCGCTGCCCTGGGCCTCAGTGTGGTGAACTGCCTAGCAGCAAATGCGCCGCTGGTGTGCTCCTGCACAGCCACGTATGAGCTCGTGAGGGCCTAGCTGGTCCAATAAGCTGACAGCTCCCACAACTCGAAGAGTATAACACGCGTGCAAAGATGTTGGGCTGACGGGCGGAGACTGCCAAGCAACTGGAGCTGCCACAACCCTTAATTGTGGCATCTGCAGGCAGGCGCTGCAGGAGCCCTTGCTTTGCAACAAGCGAAAGAGGCGTCATGGAGCTGCTGGTGCGAGTTTGCCTAATGAGGACATCTCGCAGCCAGCACCCCTGGCAAAGCAACAGAACTCTGAACCCAGACCCCATGTTACGAGCCTTAAGATGTTGAAGGACATGGAAGCCGAGTCACGATGCTCGGTGAGGGTGACTGGCGTTGAGCCGAGCCTGCTGAGTCGAGCATGCCCATGGCAAACGATTTGGTGGGAGTGGGTATTGAGGCAGAGCTTCGAGAAAGGGCTGCAGTGGGCTTAGGGCTTTGGGCCCACGCAGCGGAGGCGTGGCGCAGGGGGTTACCAACCGAGACGGGGCTCCGTTGGCGGGAGGCGCGGCCGGCGCGCCCGTCGAGCCCCTGCCGACTCCGGCCCTCGCATCAGCGCACGCCCCCCGTGGGACGGCGGGCCTGCGGTCCCGCAGGGCCTGCGCCTGGCCCTCGCGGCGGGCGAGGAGCCGAGCTAGCACGTCGCGGCACCGCGCGGCGGGCGCCATGGCGGGCCTCGGCACCCGGACCTCCGGGGCAGGCCAGTCAGCCCTGCGAAGCAGCGGTTGCAACAGCAGCGGCGACTGTGGTGACGGAGGCGACGAGCGGCTCTCGGGCGGGGTTCCGGCCGCGGAGGCGGGCAAGCCTCGTGGCCGCGAGGGAGGGCAAGGCCGGAGGGCGGACGCGGCGGTGGCGACGGCGGCGCAGAGGGCGGGGCGGCGATGGACGCGCTCAGCGGACTCAGCGCGCGCATGGAAAGGCCCTTCTCTCTGGGTTTGGGGTTTTGGGAGTAGGGGGGTTCCACCACTGCCATGTCAGCATCTTAAGTATCATCATGAAGATGTCCTACGTGATGATTTATATTTGCATGCAAATATGACACTGTTATTCAAATACCATAGATCATCGAATTTGTTGTTGTTAACCCGACCGATGCTCAATCATTTGATAGAGTGGCACTTGCTCTGGAGTTCTTCCTTANCGCGCCGCCGCCGCCGCCCGACGCCGCCGCCGCCGCCGCCACCACGCGCCTCGCCTGCCTGCGTACGCCCCGCTCCTCCCCACACCGCCCCTTCCTCCCTGCCCTTGCCTGCAGCTGACCGCCGTGGCTCTGGTCCCCCTGGCGCAGACGTGCTGCACACGCAGTGCCTGCTGCAGCACCTCCAGAGCTTCCCGCCCTACACTGCGCCAGCGGGATATGTCTGCCCTGCGTGCGCTGCGCCGGTCGGTCGCCTCCTCCTGCCCCTGCGCACCTGCTGTTGGCCTGCCACCCAGCCTGCCATGCTGCCACCGTCGATGTGGCCCCTGGCAGTCTCCAGCCTGCGGAGCCTGAGGAGAGCTGCACCTTGCATCCTGCAGATCTGGTCAGCCAAGAGCCACAAGGACGCGCATGCTGCCCTCTACACCCAGCTGCAGGCCGTGATTCTCCAGGTCTGTGTGCTGGCCTGAGAGCACAATGGAAGATCATGGCCTCTGCAGGCCCTCATTGTGGAGAGCGTGCAAGGAGCCTCTGGCCTGCAGTTAAGCGCGCCATGCAGTTTCGGCAAAGCACTTGGGCCATCTACATCTTGGGAAGTGCCTGAGAGGCCACTATCACGTGTGCCTGCCTTAGGACAGATATTATGCTTGTCCTTTTGCAGAGCTCTGCTGCTGGAACGCTCCTGGGCTCAGAGGGGGCTTCTACTGTTGACAGGGCTGAGCCTGCACTTCCAGATCCTGCTTCTGTTGCTCCACCACCGACAGCAGACCGGCCGCCCGCAAGACCTCAGGCCTCGGACAATAACCAGTCTCCAGTGGCTGAGAGCTCTCTTGCAGGCAGGCAGGATGGTTACATGCCAACGTCCAGTGATCCACCTGCGGCAGGGTCCGCTCGGGATGTGGGTCAGTCGGTTGCTGCTGTAGTGGCCAATGCTGTCCATGACAAGCCTGTCGTGCTGGACGCTGCGACCAAGACGAGTGCTGATGCGGAGGCTGGACCTGCAGCCCTACTTGGTGGACAGTTGCCGCTCACGCCTTCCGCCACAAGTGCATCACCCAATTCAGCCAGCCACTTGAAGTCATCAGCCTCTACGGTATGTTCCTAAATTGGTGCTTGTGTGGTGCTTGTGTGTCTCATGACATAGAGGACCTGGTCCTGCATTTTGCTTCTGCCGCTAGGAGCTGCTGTTGGTACGCTCTTAAAGTGCACTTGTCGCAGCGTTGGTGGCGCCTTCTGGTACTGTCCACAAGTTCTGGGTTTGCCTGACAAGATCCCTGCCCTTGGCGTGGATCGCATGCCGTGCAGTCTCACCACCCTCAGCAGCAGCAGCAGCAACAACAACAGCTATTTGCCATGCCAAGAAAAAACTCCTACAGGTCTGGCGATTCACGCACGTCTTTGGACATCACTGAAGATTACAACGAAGATGACGAAGATGGGACTGATCGCAAGTACGCCCGCCGAGGTGGGTTCACTGCTGCTGACTGCTTATTGTATTTGCAGGATCTAGGTGCTGAATAATGTGGCTGTGCTATGTAACTATGTACCCACCTCGTTCACCTCGTCAAGTACAGCCAGCGTACTGCTCTGCATGATGTGAATGCTTGTTTGACAAATGTCAAGAGACCTTGTCGACTGCAGTATGTCATCTGGTCACTGCACGATGTGCCTCACTGTTCGAGCTGTTGCCGCTTCAGGCCCAGCATACAGACAGCTCTTACGTCACCTTGGCTTGTCCTGGAGCACCTCGCTGCCTGGCTTGCCAGTGACCAGGGAAGAGGCAGATGGCACTGGAGAGAGCCGACCAAGGCGCCGCTCCCATCGTCGGCCTACTGATCCCCGCAAGCTCCTGTTGGTTCTTGCCATTCTGTGAGTCTCCATCGTTCAAATTGCGACGGATAATGAGATGTGCGTCTGTCATTACTGCTCTTTCTGCAGCAGCATATTTGCTGCTGCAGAAATTGATCTACGGTGGATACAGTGGTTTCTTATGTCCTTTGAATCTACACTTTGTGTTCGTCGGCAGGTCGTGCCTAGCCACGATGGTCCTCCTCTACTACAGATTGGCGCAAGCTCTCAATGCAACCAGCCAGGAGGGTACAGTAGACCCTTGAAGCAGCCGACGAGTTGACCGGGATCCTGGAACTTTTAATATAGGTCAATGTCTGATTTTCATTGTTTAAGCAAGGTCAACCATAGGGTGAAGTCGTTGACTTCGATCTGGTGCCGTACTTCGTATGGATTGTCATGCCACTCGGCACGTAGTGTAGTAAGGTACGTGCTTTACCAGCCCACTGCCTTGTTTCACAATGTTGACAGATCTGCCTGCACTCATGCGATCCTTTATGACATATGAACAATCATATCTTGCATAAAGCATACATACTGGCTAAGGCCCACGCTTCCTGACTTATTGGGCACCATATTGGTCTTTGCAGTTCCCCTTGCAGAGCGGCCCAGAGATAGCGGAAGCTTGGGCTTGTAGTCTTGCCTCACTCTCTAGGTCCCTTGAAAGCAAGCATTGTGCCCCTTGATACAACTTAATGGTAACAATTGGCACAGTGCCACTTGAGTTCATCACTGGTTGCATGATTGTCGTATAACACTGACGATTTTGGCCTCCCAAATTTCTCCGCTGTCCTCTGTCTGCCTTACAAAATTGGTCCTTGTCACTCGAACACCAGTTTATTTACATCCAAGACACAGTATTTAAATTAGCAATTCTGTACGGCTCCCTGAACACAGTACTCCTTCCCTTTGCAGAAGTCAAGGAGAAGTAGTTTAGTCTTATGGTGTCCTCCGGCCCTTTCAGACCTCATTCGTTCCTCTGGACTGCCTCAGCGATAGCCTTACATTGAAACAGCTGTTTGCACACTATGACCATTCTCGTCTTGGCTGGCATATTTTGGTCAATATGCCTCCTGGAGGAGCCACTGTATTTGTTGAAGATTGGTAGAACAATAGTCATCTGCAACTTGCTCCGGCAAGTTTGCAATCTGCGAGCCTTGGAGCAGTTATCACAGCCAATGAGCTGCTCCGTAGCTGATTAGCAAGGTACAAGTGAGTGAGCAGCTTGATCTATAAATTCATTTGAACCCTGCCAACGATGTATGTGGAAGTATTCAAGGTTCTACTTGCTGTCTAATGAGAAAGGGCATGGCTCTGCAGAAACGTTTTTGTGGAAATTGGTCCTGCTTCAGACCCTTGGTTGACTCTCTTGAGGTTCTGCATAGAAATAGGGCGCAGCAAGGAGAGGACCAAGGTTATGCTGCGTAGCGAACGCACTGAAATCAGAATGATCCCTCTCCTTGGGGGAATCGATATCAACTCGCTCGGCCTGCCCAACAACCCCAGCACCAACTCCGTCAATCAAGCAAGAGTACATGCATGATCTGCCATCTGCGACCCTTTCCGAACTTTCCTCAAATGCACCGGCTACGATACTGACCTGAGATGGAGCAAGCGTATGCTCTTTGAAAGCCAGCTCAGCTCCTGCAAGGCAAGGACATGACTGCATGTTGGAGATGATAAGGAAAACGAACCTGCTTATACAGAAGAAATATGTAGCGATGGCGCCCTTCTGCTGGAGCAGGCCCTTTGTAAGGCAAGACCTCTGTGCCCTTCTTCGCGGTGTCTGTGCTGACCATCATGAGCAGCAAAATTCAGTTCATTGATTCAGGAACTGGGGGGCTGCCGCGATTCGCGCTGGCAGTGCGAGTTTAGAGCCTGATGCGCGCTTGAGAGGAGACCAGGAGGTAGGCGGCACCATGCCTCTGCTGGCCCCAAATAAGACGACGAGGAGCATGTACACGCGGCAAACTGGAACCCTTGGAAGGTGGCGAATACAAGCACGGCCAACAGCAAAATGCGACCGGGGACAGCAGAGGAGGCCGGCAGTGCGCCGCGCGGTAGCACGTCCGCCAGCGCTGACTCCGCGTCCGCCATGCCGGGCCGCCGCCCGAGGCCGCGGAGGGGCCAGAGGGTGTGAGAGCGCGGCAGGATACGAAACTGGCTCTGGCCACGGGGGCGAGGTGAAAGCCTGCCCGAAAACAACAGCTCGTCCAATGTGTAAGGCTGGCTTTTCCAGCCTCTATCCTCAATGGGCGAGCCCTTCTCCCCCTATAAGGGGACGTGTATTCGAAACAAACGTAGGCCAAATGGCCAAGTACAAAGGCAAGCACATCTAAAGATCTAAATAACCTACAGCAGATTGACCCCCTCAGTAACCACGGGTCAAAACATAAAGGTCACTATTCGATGCATGTATACTGCCCGGCTGCATGTCCCTGCAGCCGGGTCGCTGGCGCAAGTGTATCGAATGCGCCTGGCCGTCTCGCTGCAGAGGTCCATGCAGCGCCCGGGCGCTGCACCTTCGTGCCGGCAGAGCCCTCGCTGCTGCCTCTGGCTCTGGCCAGGGGAGCCACTTCCAGGAGCCCAGCATCTCTGATCTGCGGCTGCTTAGCAGGGGTTACTGAGTGTCTCGTAGCTGCTTTGTTTCTGTTACTTAGCGCTTCCGCTGGCCCCCTTCTCGTACTCTGTTCATTCTTTTTCGGGCTGGTTGTCTCAGCCCCTATTCTCAATGGGCGAGCACTTTCTTCTAATCGGAGTAGTGCTGCAGTCTCCTTCGTTCCCGTTGGCAATTGACACCCATGGGGCGCTGGGCGCTCGGTGGCTCGAGCTGCTCACTCAGCTCGCCCGCCACACCATCGCCCGTCGCTTCCAAGGGGAGCCGGTAGACTTTCCTGCAGCCGGGTCGCTGGTGCAAGTGTATCGTATGCGCCTGGCCGTCTCGCTGCAGAGGTCTATGGCCCGCGCGCTGCACCGTTGTGACGGCAGAGCCCTCGCTGCTGACTCTGGCTCTGGCCAGGGGACCCACTTCCAGGAGCCTAGCATCTCTGATCTGTGGCTGCTTAGCAGGGGTGACTGAGTGATTCGTAGCTGCTTCAATTCTTTGTGTGCCTTGTTTTTATAGCGCTTCCCCTTCTGTCAGCTCCTCTTTTCTGTGGGCGAGCTCCTCTTCCCCTGGCCCCCTTCTCGTACTCTGTTCATTCTTTTTTGGGCTGGCTTTTCCAGCCCCTATCCTCAATGGGCGAGCACTTTCTTCTTTTCTTCTTTGTTCTGCACCGCCCACTGCGTGACCAGCGATGTGTGTCGATGCTGAACCTTTACATGCCTCCGTAATAACAATGTCGAAATAAGGCAGGGGCTGTGAACGGCCAGCCCAGAAAGAACGAACAATGTCCAGAAGAAAGGGCTCGCCCATTGAGGATATGGACTGGACAAGCCAGCCAAAAAAAGAATGAACAGAGTACGAGAAGGGGGCCAGAGGGCCGGAAGGCGCTAACACCACACAGCTATGCAAAAGAGACTACGCGGATTGGAGCTCAGTGACCCCAAGTTAGCAGCAGCAAGTCGGAGTCACTTGGAGCTGTCAAAAGGCACCTCGACGGGACTTAGACTTAGAAGCAGCGAGACAAGAGAGGAGGCTAGAAGAAGAGGGGTCTAGCAAAGCCAGGCCAGAAAAGAATGGACAATACCTGCAGGCCACAATGGGCAAAAATTCATCAGAATCACTCGAAGCAGGAAAAGCGGCACTCAGCCGAGACCCTGAAGCAGCAGCCACAGCGCTGCCTGCCCGCGAGTGCACTGCGTGAGCTATGGAGCGTTGGAAGGAGACAGACAGAATTCGCTCCTTGCTACTAACCGCCGTGCCGACCGCGTGCCCTGCTTTCTACGCCAATTTGGTGGGTTGGCGGAATCGGAAAAGCCAGTAGTGATGATGCAGGGACCTCCTCCAGGCGACCAGGTCAGCGCGACACGTATGGAGACAACCGTCCGCCCCCAGCTGGATGGAAATTATAGACGTGTCCTCCATACACAGACGTGCTCTGTGTAGCCGGCCTCTAGCCACACGCCATTCATGCCGTCCAGTAGGAGGTCGTGGGACCCGGTCCGTGTGCACAGCGGAGCATGTGCGCATCCAACTCCGCAAGGCTTGCGCAAAGGCGGATCCACTCTTTCTGGCAGTGGTAAGGACGAGCCCGAAGGATGTCACTGCTCCTAAAACGCATATAGCGCCGGAGGTCAAAGATGTAAGTGTGGACTTTAAGGACGTATTTCCAGACGACCTCCCAAAAGGTCTTCCACCCGAGAGGGCGGTGGAACGAGATTGATCTTGAAGATGGAAGCCACCCAAAAGTTCGAGGCATCTATACAATGTCATTTGAGGAACTCAAGGAATTTGAAGCAGCAACTCGAGGACCTGTTGGACAAGGGTTTCATTCAACCGCACTTTCTACATAGAGCTCCTGTCTTGTTTGTGAGGATGAAGGACGGGTCGCTGCGCATGTGTGTGGACAATCGCGCATTGAACAAACAGACGGTGCAAAATAGACACCCGCTGCCCCGGGTAGACGAATTGCTGGACCGATTTCGTGGGTCACGGCAATTCAGCAAACTCGACCTTCGGAGCGGCTACTTTCAAATCGGCATGGCAGACAAGGGCATACCCAAGACCGCACTTCGAACGCGATATGGGCACTATGGATTTCTCGTGCTTCCATTTGGCCTAACAAATTGCCCGGCTACCTTCCAAGGCCTTATGAACGAGCTATTCAAACCTTACTTGGATAAATGTGTTGTGGTATTCCTTGATGACATCCTCATCTATTCCAACGTCAAAAGAACATCGGAAGTAGCTGAGGAATACGGTCGAAACTCTTGGAGAGCATCAGCTGTATCTTGAATTGTCTAATTGCGAATTCCTGAAAGGAGATGTGGAAATTCTGGGGCACATCCTGTCTGAAAGCGGAATAGAGGTTGAAACATCTAAGGTTGAGGCCGTGGAACAGTGGCCCAGCCCACCAAAGTCAAGGAGCTGCGATCGTTTCTTGGTTTGGCCAACTACCACCGAAAGTTCGTGAAAAACATGGTTAGCATATGCAAGCCCATGACGGACCTTTTGCAGAAGGGGATTGATTTTGAGTGGGGCATGACTCAGGAGGAAGCCTTTGTGAAACATAAAAATCAAGCCCCGATTCTGGCACTTCCGGACCCAGACTTACCTTTTGAAGTCACCACAGACGCCTCGGATTGTGGTGTTGGGTCGGTACTGTGACAACCCAAGGGTTATGGTCCACAACCGATTGCGTTTGAAAGCAGGAAGCTGAAGCCTGCTGAAGTCAATTATCCAACCTGTGACATCTCTGCTCTTAATCACACAGTTAGAGTCAGAATGTCCTGGTTTGGATTCGAGTATAGGGTGTTTTGGAGACAACCCTCATACAGGAGAACGCCAACGCACATACGCGCACAGAGCGCAGCGGAAGTCTTACCCTGAGGCACCGCCCTAGAGCGGTGACTCTACCAATAGACTTACAGAGAGCCGGCAGGGCCCGCAGCGATGAGCTGCGGCGACGGGCTGGCAGCAGCCGGCAGCAGCAGAGCTGTGGCGGCGGCGGCAGCAGCAGGCAGCAGCGGGGCTGGCTAGGCAGCCGCAGGGCTGTGTCTCTCTCCGGCGTTGGTCAACTGAGGAGTCTGACCAAGGCCCACTACTTATAGCGGTTCTCCTGCCACCCCTCCCCTGAGGGTGTGACGAGGGTCGGCCCCAAGGCCCTCCCTTGGAGGGGCGGGCCTGACAAGGGGACACGACAAACACAACAGGCTGGCACACAGGGCCAGTGGCCTTTAGCACGAGTCCAAAGGCCTAGCGCCAAGAGGCCGGCGCGCGAGTCCAAGGGACTGGTGCGCTGGACAGTGACTAGCGCCAAGGGGGTGGCGCGCCAGGCCAATAGCCTGGCTCACGGGGTCAAGGGACTGAGGCCATGCAGCCATGAGGACTGGAGAGCTGGTCAATCCGGTCGGCCCGCGGGGCGCCGGCCTGAGGAAGAGCTGACCCACCTGGCCGGCCTGCAGGGCGTGAGCCCGAGGCGTGCCGACAGGGTACGGAGCCCGGGACCCTCGAACCGTCCTTAGCTACACGGAGTGCAGCCAAGCTACCCGCACCGTTTGGGACTCCAAACGGTAGATACGTTACGCTCATGTAAAGTTATCGCGCGCCGTTGGCACCTTCAAACGGCGGAAACGTTACACAACCAATGAGAAGGAAGCACTGGCCATAGTAGATGCCTCAAAGCACTGGCCATAGTAGATGCCTTAAAGGTTTGGAGATGTTACCTACAAGGTCAAAGTACAGAGATAATGTAATGAAGTTTATATAGATGGAACATATTTTCATGGGAATGATAGCTGGAGGTACTGAGGAGGCCAATCACCTCACCAGTTGGCCGATGGACGACGCGAGACATTGGAGAGAGCGCAAACTGAATCAACGGCACGAGACACTGAAAATCTGAACTTCCAGCGCGCGACGACGGCAGAAGCCCCATTTCGGAATGTGGACTCCTAATGTCAGTACTTCACTAGTGTTATTAATAGGCACGAGTCCCCGCAATCGGCGGCGACTCCAGCGGCGGAGGCGGCGGTGGCCACGGGCGGATATTCTGTGAGGGCTTGTAGCAAGTGGCCGGGCGCTTAATAACCCCATGAGTGCTTGCCTTTGTACTTGGCCATTTGGCCTACATCTCTTTCTAATATACGGCCTTTTCCATGAGGCCGCAGGCAGGGCTCCCGCGAAACCTTGATGGGTATATAAGGGCCAGAAGCACTCCATATTGGTTCTCCTCCCCCCTTCTCCAGACGCTTGTATGACGGATTGTTTAAATTTCAACCGTTAACTTGTTGCCTTGTCTTGACCATTGATTATTTGGCTCGAACCTTTGCTTCGCGACACTAATGCCTTCGGCCTCAGGCCTTGACGATCCTCAATTCTTACAGATAATGTCTGACCATCTCTTGTCGGATTACTTACGAACGCAACTACAATTGAATCGAAGGCAAGCCAGATGGTTGAATTCCTGCAGCAGGATGACTGTGAGATCAATCACCTCAAAGGCAAGGACAATGTTGTGGCTGATGCCTCTCCCGAAGGCCTCAAAGGGAACTAAACGTCATGACTGCGATTGGGCCAGACCCGGCTTTCCTCCTAGAAATGGCAAGCCATTATCCAGTAGGCACTCCCATTGATTCAGAAGGACCCAAATATGTCCACGAAAGCCCCTAGTGGTATCTTGTTGACAAAGGGAGGCGAAGACTCTGTATATCACAAACGGCTCAAAGAGAGAGAATGTCAAAATACGGCAATCTCGGGACACATGGGCGAAGCTAAGACAAGTGAGGAGGTGCAAAGGTAATTTAATATGGACAAGAGGGTCAAAGAATATGTCTCAGCATGTGAGGCACGCCAAGCTAACAAACACATTCATCGAGCGGCTCAAGGCCTTCTCCAATATCTCCCAATACCGGAGTATACCTGGGAAATTGGTGACCATGGATTTGTCACAGATTTTCCTAAGTCCAGTGCAGGAAATGATGCAATATTTGTCGTGGTTGATCTGTAAAGGAAGCTGATGAAAGTCGAAGCGATAAAGACTGCCATAGATGCAGTCGACCTAGACAAAGTGTTTTTAAAGTCCGGTGTTCAGAATGCCGGTCTTCCAAAGATCATTGTGTCGGATAGAGACCCACGCTTTACAAGCCGATACTGGAATATTCGAAGCTTTGGGAACCAAGTTGGTTTTGTCAAAGGCGTTTCATCCTCAGACGGATGGCCAGACTTGAATGGGCAACAGAGCACTCAAACAAATCTTAAGGTCAGCAGCAAATGGCAGCAAAGACTGGGACGTCATTCTTCCAGTAGTGGAATTCGCTTACAACAACTCGATCACTGTAGGGAACCGCGCCCTACACATGCAGTCAGGGTGAGCTGTCCTTGTTGAGTTCGGCTGTAGGGGGTGTAGAGGCCAACCCACTACACGTGAAGCACTAGCGCATATGCGCAGCGGAAGACAGGCCCTGTGGCGCCGCCATCCGGCGGAGACTCCACCTCCTGGGCGCAGGATGGCGCAGCAGGCCCCGTAGCGGAGTGCGGCGGCGGCTGCGGCGGCGAGCAGCGGCAAGGCTGCTCCTGAGCTTCACGGGCTTGAACTGCTTGTCGAGCCTCGGCCCCCAAAGCTCCTCGTGCTTTCCCGTACCACCCCCCCTCCAGGGGTGTGAGCGGGTCGCCCCAAGGCCCGCCTTGCGGCGGGCCCAAGATCCTCTGTTTGAACGGGCGGACCCTCGAGGGGTGTTTCGAACGGCGGGACCCACCTCCGGGCGGGCCTTGCCCAGCCAGCCAGCCCGCCACCTGGCGGGCCACCTGGCCCAAAAAGTCGGTCATGTGACAATAACAGAGCCGTGTGGCTTGCCCAAACGGCTGGTTCATTACAATAAGCGCTTCGCGGGCTTCACACCATCCTTCCTTAACTAAGGGAAGCATCCGAAGGATCCTCTGAGCTTTGTCAACACTGACCAACAGCCCTCCCTCAATCCTGTCGGTCAAGCGTTCTTACAAACGTCGAGAGAAGGCAAAACACCACATCCGTGATGCACAAGCCACGGGTGACAAGTGGCGTGAGTGCCACTTGTCACCCACATCAAAGCGTTGCCATACCATGACACAGCTTTGTACATACATCCAGGGGATGACACATCTTCGAACGTGATTTTGTCCAACTAGGACATGATTGCCACGCACTGCTGGAAACCCGCCTTGAAGCGTTACATTCCATGTTTGGCGTCCATCGTACCGCTTTCATCAACAACAGATGAATCTGCCGTGCATACTCCTCGACATCATTGCCCAATATGCAAATGACGTCGACCTTATTGCGGGCATTGAGCTCCGCAAACAACTTTCCGTACTGGATGGTGAGTGAGCGGGTGAGGAAGTCCCACGTGATCAAACACTCTGGGGTGGAAGGACGACTTCGTGGATTCTCGACCAGATGCGGGATCCGCCGTGAGGTACGTGGTCGCGATCCCCACAAGGGATGGTACAGTTGATTCACACAGCACGAACCACACGTTCAACTCACGGAGCCAGGCGGCGAGGCTGATCTGCCCATTATACTTGGCAGGCTGGCATGGCTGGACAGGCCCAGCCGCGCGCCAATGTGTCCTTGCTTGGCGCTAAACGATTTGTTCGATTTCGTCAATGTCGTGATCGTCGCTCGTGTTTCACAAGGACGCTACCTGTGTGACAGCTATCCAATGTGCTGCTATTTAGCACGGGCTTGCCGGGACCCATCAAACTTGTGCGAGTGGGGCTCTCATGTAGTAACGCCCAACCCAAGCTGGCCTAGTTGTGGCTCTATGCCCGTGGAAGTTGTGGACTTTGTCGTGAGATCGGCACAGTGTGATGCCTCGGCATGGGTGCACCTTGTTTTAGAACTCACCTTGTCGAGTATCTGGTGTTGGCGGCTGGTGCGCCCTCACCCTGGTTTGTGCATTGGCACAATCCATGATGTACTGGAAGTGGTATGGTGCTATTGCATCGTAGTGAGATGAGGAATGTGGCTGGCCGCCATCCTCATTGACCTAGAGGCGTGTGTGGCCCTCGTCAGTAGCACCTCCGTGTCATCTACTTCCAGTGCAAGTCCATGGCTCTCCATAGCTGTTGATGATATTATCACAGCTACGGGCTATGTGGGTGTGCTGAGGTAGGGTTGGCGAATGTTGTCAATGCCCCCTGCGACACCCGCTGCCTGAGCTGCATTGTAAGGAACCTCGCCCTAATCACGCACTTAGAGAGAGCAGTCCTTATTGAGTTCGAACGTAGGGGGTTTAGGAGCCAACCCACTACACAGGAAAAGCACTGGCGCATAGGCGCAGCGGAAGACAGGCCCTGTGGCGCCGCCGTCCGGCGTCGACTCCGCCTCCTGGGCGCAGGCCGGCGCAGCAGGCCCCGCAGCAGAGTGCGGCGGCGGCTGCGGCGGCAAGAAGCGGCAAGGCTGCTCCTGGGCTTCACCGGCTTCGCACTGATTGTAGAGCCTCTGGCCCCAAGGCTCCTTGTAACGTTTCCTCCGTTTGAGAGTGCTAACGGTGCGCGATAATCTTACTGGAGCGTAGCGTATCTACCGTTTGGAGTCCCAAACGGTGCGGGTAGCTTGGCTGCACTCCGTGTAGCTAAGCACGGTTCGAGGGTCCCGGGCTCCGTACCCCGTCCACACGCCTCGGGCTCAACGCCGGCGTCGGCAGCAGGCAGCAGCGGGGCTGGCTAGGCAGCAAGCAGCAGGGCTGTGTCTCTCTCGGCGTTGGTCGGACTCCGGAGCCGGCCAAGGCCCTACTTATACCTGCCACCCTTCCCCGAGGTGTGACGAGGGTTCGCCCCCAAGGCCCTCTATAACATGACTGCCCCTAATCACACAGTTAGGGTCAGAACGTCCTGTTTGGGTTCGGTCATAGGGTGTTTTGGTTTGGTGACAACTCTCATACAAGAGAACGCCAACGCACATGCGCGCCCGGAGCGCAGCAGAAGTCTTACCCTGAGGCACCGCCTAGGGCGTGACTCTACCAATAGACTTACAGAGAGCCGGCGGGCCCCGCAGCGAGGAGCTGCGGCGACGGGCTAGGCAGCAGGCGGCAGCAGCAGAGCTGTGGCGGCGGCGGCAGCAGCAGGCAGCAGCGGGGCTGACTAGGCAGCGGCAGAGCTGTGTCTCTCTCGGCGTTGGTCGACTGAGGAGTCTGGCCAAGGCCTACTACTTATAGCGGTTCTCTTGCCACCCCTCCCCTGAGGGTGTGACGAGGGTCGCCCCCAGGGCGATCCCCCGGAGAGGCGGGCCTGATAAGGGGACACGATGAATACAAGAGGCTGGCGCACAGGGCCTGAGGCCAATAGCCTGGCTCATAGGGCCAAGGGACTGAGGCCATGAGGACACAGGACAGAGGCCATGCGGCTAAGAGAGCTGGCCAACTCGGCCAACCCGCAGAGCACTGCTGAGAGAGAGCTGGCCTACCCGGCCAGCCCGCAGGGATGCTAGCTTGCGGGAGAGCTGACCCACCCGGCCAGCCTGCAGGACGCCGGCCTGAGGGAGAGCTGCCCACCTGGCCGGCTCGCCGGGTGTGGGCCCGAGGCGTGCGCACGGGGTACGGAGCCCGGGACCTCGAACACGTAATAAACTACACGGAGTGCAGACAAGTTACCCGTACCGTTTGGAACTCCAAGCGGTAGATAGAATACGCTAATGTAAGGTTATCGCGCACCGTTGGCATACGCAAAAAGGGAGGAACGTTACAACGTGCCCCGGAGGGGCGGGCCGGACAAAGGGGATACGAAGGGCAGCGGCTTGGGCGGGTCCAAGGAGGCGCAAAGCGGCGCCTTGGCAGTTCCAAGGAGACGCAAAGCGGTGCATGACGCGATGTGTAACGACCCCCCCTGTTTGGAAGAACCAAACGGTACCGTTAAGCGGCTTCACGTGCGGCTTCATGCGCGCCACACGCTAGTCACACGCTTCACGCGCCCGTCACGCGCGGCCCGCGCCAGTTACGCGCGGCACGTGCCAGTCCCCAGGACTCGTGTACCATTCGTCAGGCTCGCGCCTTGCGCGTCACGCGCCATTCGTGTCCCCATTGTGCGGGTTCGCTCCTCCGGGGGCTGGACCTTGGGGCTACCCTCGTCATACCCTCAGGGGAGGGGTGGCAGGTGGAATTCTGTTAGTAGTAGGCCGAGGCCAGACTCCTCAGTCAGACCAGTGACGCCCAGAGAGAGGCACAGCCCTGCTTGCCTGCTGCCGCAGCCGCCGCCCCAGCCCTGCTGCTGCCGCCTGCTGCCCAGCCCGTCGCCGCAGCTCGTCGCTGCGGACATCGCCGGCTCTCCGTAAGTGTAAGGTACCTCGCCCTACACACGCAGTTAGGGTGAGCAGTCCTTCTTGAGTTCGGCTGTAGGGGTTTAGGGACCAACCCACTACACAGGCAAAGCACTAGCGCATAGGCGCAGCGGAAGACAGGCCCCGTGGCGCCGCCGTCCGGCGGCGACTCCACCTCCTGGGCGCAGGCCGGTGCAGCAGGCCCCGCAGCAAGGTGCGGCGGCGGCTGCGGCGGCGAGCAGCGGCAAGGCTGCTCCTGGGCTTCACCGGTCCGAACTCCCTCAAGCCTCAGCCCCAAGGCTCTTCGTGCTTTCCTGTGCCACCCCCTCCTCCAGGGGTGTGAGCGGGTCGGCCCATGGCCTGCCAGACGGCGGGCCAAAGATCCTCCCTTGAACGGGCGGATCCTGGCGAGGAGTATTTCTGGACGGGCTGGACCCGTCTCTGGGCGGGCCACTTGCCCGTCAAGCCAGCCCGCCACCTGGCGGGCCCACTTGTCCCAAATAGCCGGTCATGTAATGCAAACAGAGCCATGTGGCTTAACCAAACGGCTGGTTCATTACATACCTCCCCACTTTGGTGTGCACGTCCTCGGGAACAACGAGAAAACAGCCGACAGGTATTATGATGCCCGACGGCTGCTGCCTCTACCAAGCCTAGGAGGATTACCACCCTTGGCCAGGTATTCCCTGAGAGCATCTGGGCAATTTGCCAAATTGGCCGCAGGCTCCCACGTGTTGTGCTCAGGCCCATACCCGAGCCACTTCACCAAGTACTCACGGGTCTTACGCCCTCGAGGCTTGTCCCTGTGAGACAAGATCTCTTCCACCTCAAACTCAAGATCATCCTCGATGACTAGTGGAGGTGGGGGCGGTTGGACACGACCATCCGAAAGGAAGGCCCTCAGCTGAGACACATGGAAGACGTTATGGACCTTCCAATGCACCGGTGTCTTCAACTCGTAGGACACCTTGCCCACAAGGCGTACTACTGCAAATGGTCCAACCCACTTGGGCAGCAACTTGCGCGTACCCACAGCCCGCAAGGATAAGTGCTTCGTGCTCAGCAGCACTTGCGCACCAACATCGAAGGACACGTCCTTCCGATGTTTGTCAGCATAAGCCTTCTGGCGACTCTGGGCAATTTCCAAGAAATGCCGAGCTCGTCTCTGAGCCTCCAAGAGGGTCCCAGTAAAGGCTACCGCGGCGGGAACCCGTTCCGGCCTCCCCACCTGAAGTGGAGCTCGGGGATGCTGACCATAGTTGAGGAAGAATGGAGTCTCCTTGGTGGACGCATGATAGGCATTGTTCACAGCATATTCAGCTGGAGCCAAATAGTCATCCCAGTCAGTGTGGCTAGAATTGACAAAGTGCCTCAACATGTCCTCAAGAACTCGATTCATTCGCTCAGTTTGGCCATCCGTTTGTGGATGAAAGGCTGTGGACATGGACTGCCTCGTGCCAATAAGCTTGCAGACTTCTTTCCAGAAGTGACCTGTAAAGCGAGGATCGCGGTCCGAGACCAGCCTCTCAGGTACTCCATGTAGCTTCCACACCTTATCCACAAAGATGCCAGCGAAATCCTTCGCAGATGCCCGCGTAGTAGTGGGAGCAAAATGCACCATTTTACTCAGGCGATCCACAAAGACGACAATGGCATCATAGCCATTCCGCGTCTTTAGGCAATTGTGTGATAAAATCCACACTAACATCAGACCAATTCCGCTCCGGAATCTGCAAAGGCTGAAGTAATCCGGCAGGCTTGCCAGAGATTGCCTTACTACGCTGGCATGTGGCACAGCTTGCCACAAAAGCGCGCACCTGGGCTGAAAAGCCCTTCCACCAAAAGAGGCGTCGCACAGCCTGTTTGGTTTTGCTCACTCCCAAATGACCACTGTAAGGCGTATCATGCAGCTCCTGCATAATGTCTGTGCGCAAGGCATTGCAGTCGGGGACCACAATAGCGTCACCTTGCCACCAGAAGCCTTTGTCATCGGTGAGGGTGCGTACGTTGGCGGCGTCAGCAAACCATGGGTCTGTGCCATACCCTTTACGGATACGCACATAGAGCTCAGAGAGCTCAGCCGTGGTGTGCCGAGAAGCTTGACGAGTCGGACGCAGTCCTGTAGCCCGCACTCCAGAAGCATTCAAGGAAGCCAACGCATCAGCGCCGCGAATGTTGCGACTCACAGAATCTGCAACATTAAGACGTCCAGGGCGATAAACCCACTGGAAATCGAATTGTGCCATGCACTCAGCCCATCGAGCTTGACGCCTAGTCAAATGCTGCTGCGTGTGGAAATATGTCAACGGGCAATGATCCGTGATTTCGCTCTGCAGGGAGCAGCAGGCGGCTCTCAAACGCTAACGGGTGACCCTCTTGCAAGAGCACGGCACCAATGCCGGTCAAAGAGGCATCGCAGACGAGTTCATATGGCACGCCTTCACGAGGAAAGGCCAGCACAGGCGGAGATGTCAACGCCTGCTGTATTCCCTCAAATGCCGTCCGGCATTCGGACGACCAATCCCAAGGTACGTCCTTACGAGTCAGCTTCGTAAGAGGAAGTGCCAAGTTCTCATAGCCTTGTAGGAACTTTCGGAAATAGTTTGCGAATCCCAAAAAGGAGCGCAATTGAGGCACAGTTTGTGGCACAGGCCAATCCCGTACGACCGAAGTCTTCTTGGGGTCGACACGTATGCCGTCTTTGCCCACGACATGCCCGAGGTATGTCAGCTCTGGCTGGTTAAATGTGCACTTGGACCGCTTGGCATACAATTGATTTTCACGCAGCAACTGCAGCACTTGGCGCAGGTGCTTCACGTGATCTTCAGGCGTTTTGCTGAACACCAGTATGTCATCCAAGTATACCAGCACAAAATCGTAGAGCAGGGGGCCAAAGACCCTCGACATCACCTCCTGGAACGTAGCCGGTGCATTGGTCAAACCAAAGCTCAGCACCTTGAACTGAAAATGTCCAAGCGGCGTACGAAATGCCGACTTTGGAACATCCGCAGGCGTGATTCGAATTTGGTGATACCCACTTGCGAGGTCCAGGGAGCTAAACACCGTAGCCCCTGCGAGCCAATCGAATAGATCATCTATCCGAGGCAATGGGTATCGGTTCTTGATAGTCAGCTTATTCAAAGCCCGATAATCAATGCACATCCGTAAGAGTGCCATCCTTCTTTTTGACAAAGAGGATGGGTGCTCCGTATGGCGACTGAGATGGCTCAATGTAGCCCTTCGCCAGCAGGTCCTCGACCTGGGATTGCATTTCTCGAAATTCGAGAGGGCTCAGCCGGTACATGGGACGGAAAGGCGGGTTGGCGCCTGGCTCCAATGGAATTGTATGAGCCACACCTCGGTGAGGAGGTACACCGTCCGGAAGAGAGTCGGGAAACACATCCGCAAACTCTTCCAGCAGTTTATCAAGAACCCCGCCATGTGAATTCGCAGCATTCACACACAAGTCAGGCTTAGACTCGTCTTTCAACGCCACCATCACAAGAAATGCCATCTGGACAGTGCTCTTGTGAATCAATCGCTTCATCTGCATGGCGGATAGCAGAATGGAAGCCCCTGCCGCCAGCGGCGGTGCACAGGGAAGCTGCTTGCAAAGGACAAAGCGCCGTGCGCCACGTTGTACCGTGCAAGTATGGCGTTTAAGTTCAAGGCATGCTGATGTGGCGCAAAACCAATCATCTCCCAATATCACATCAAAGGCGACAGTCAACGCAATGGCATAACAAGGCACCTCGGCTTTGTATTGCTGGATGCGAATGGGAACCTTGCACAGGCCCAACACAGCGGTTGGGTGACCATCGGCCAATGTCACTCTAGGCAGGCAATCTGCTTGCAAATGCAAGCCAGCGGAGCACACCAAATCCCTTTTGACGAAGGACACTGAAGCCCCTGTGTCTATGAGGATCCTCGCTGGTGCCGCAGCAACCAGCCCCTCAAAAAGCATAGTGTGTCCCCCATGGACACTGCCAAGTAATGGGGTGCGAGCGACATATACCCTGACCGCTGTCGGGTAAGGCCTAAGCCGAGTGGCATCAACACTACGCCTAAGGAGTCTGTGTCCCGCCTTGTGCGAGCACAACAGCGACATCCCCAGCGGAGCTTGATCAACCACGCCGCGCTTCTGTGGCACAATGAAAACAGCATTTCTTCAGGCCGACTGCACTCAGGCCAGCTCAGATAGATATCTGCAGCCTCTTGCAAGTCATTGTGGGCAACCCACACAAACAGAGGCCCTCCGGCCTCCAGACCTTGCAATAAAGCAGAAATGGAGCGCACAACTGGTATGTTGGTTGACGGGCCAGCAATGCCAGCAAGATCAAACAGCTCAAGTGCGTCTGGCTGAATGAGATGCCTTGCAGAGGCAGGGGTCAAGCACTCACGCTTGCCCTTGGGATTGCCCTGGTCCCGGCCCATAGGGCGCTGTGGACGTGGCCGTAAGGGACCTGCCGCCGGGCAGTCCCTGAGCTGATGGCCCTTGGCACCGCACTTGAAGCAGCCAGCGCCTTCCACCCGCGGCATGGGGAAGTCGCCTTGAGGGCGAGCGTTCGAGCCGTGTCGTGGGGTCGAACCGCTTCTTGCTTCGCTCTGCATCAAAGCCGCCTGCCTCCAGCAGGGGGCGCTTGCTCGGACCGGCAATGTCCGGCGTGCTGAGCACCTTGCGGGCGTGCTCCACCATCTTGGTGAAGTCCGTGACCGGTTGTGCCGTTGCGGAATCCACCGCGACCCAATTGCGAAAGCGAGAAGGCAGTCCAGCCTTAAATCGCTGGCATTGGTCGATTGGCCTCATCGGCTCGCTGCGTAGCTTGGACAGCAGCAGCCGGAATCGTTGCACTTAGGGCTCAAAGCCCTCGCTTCCCTCGCCCCTCATGCGGAGAGCATCCAGCTCATCGCGGGCGCGCAGCTCTGCGTGTGGGTCGCCATACGCCGACATAAACGAGCTGCAGAAGAAGTCCCAGCCACCGGACTCCTCGGGCGTAGCGCTCTTCCTCAACGTATTCCACCACTCCCGGGGCTCCCCAGAGAGGTAAGTGGCAGCGAGGCGCACGCGTGCCCCCGCGTCCGTGTTGGAGCAGACGAATTATTCGTCCATCTCGTCCAGCCATGGCTGCAACCCTCCCCGATCATCGTGACCGGAGAATTGGCGGGGTGCATGGGCCCTAGCAAGTCCATGCTCAGGGTTGCCACTGCTCTTGCGCATCAGGTGCAACGAGGCATCCACCTCTTGCATGCGCCGCTCTTCGGCGCGCTGCCGGACGAGGAGGGCGCGCTGCTCCGCGCAGATCCTCGCAAGGAGGCGATATTGCGCTGGGTCCGTCGTCGACTGGGCTGCTGCCAGATCCCGAGTGAGGAGTGCAACGCGTTGCAAGTCCCCAGCCGACAGGCCCTCCTGGCCTCCGGCTCCCAGCTCGACGTGCCCCTCGTGGGCGTGCCCCTCGTGGGCGTGCCCCTCGTGGGCGTTCCCCTCGTGGGCGTGCCCCTCGTGGGCGTGCTCCGCAGCAGCCACTGCCGCAGCAGCTGGCCCTGCAGCAGCCGCTGCCCCAGCAGCCGACCGCTCTACCTCCCGAGGAGGGCTGGGCCGCGCACTGGAGGTGTGCGATACCATGCTGGCTGAAGGACACTGAGTGATCAATTCAGGCTCCGACAGTCAGCAAATCACACACTCCATACCGCAGTGCAGGACATCGCAAGACTGGTGCACCAGCGAGCGAGCAAGCAAGGCAGCGCGCAACTTCACACCTCAATCAGCAGGCAGGAAAGACAGCCGCAGATATGACCAGGACCGAGGCACACGGTCACTACTGGCCACACGACTGACCTTACCACATAAAGGCTGCAGGCTCAAGCGACACCTCAAAGAAGCGAACGCAGCAAGTGGCCCTCAAGGATCAGTCGGCGTTGGTCGTTGCTGGCTCACTGCGCAAAGAGGGCTCCGCACCCGGCGCTTCCGCTGAGCCGCCTCACGGACCAACGTCTGGCAAGCACTTTATCTTTGACAGAAAAAGGTCAGGCCAGCGCATCAGGGTGATCCTTGCATCATCAGCGGCGAGCACAATAAGTCACAAGCGCGATGGATGCAAGACCGCCTCTGATACCAAATGTAAGGAACCTCGCCCTACACACGCAGTTAGGGTGAGCAGTCCTTCTTGAGTTCGGCTGTAGGGGTTTAGGGACCAACCCACTACATAGGCAAAGCACTAGCGCATAGGCGCAGCGGAAGACAGGCCCCGTGGCGCCGCCGTCCGGCGGCGACTCCACCTCCTGGGCGCAGGCCGGCGCAGCAGGCCCCGCAGCAAGGTGCGGCGGCGGCTGCGGCGGCGAGCAGCGGCAAGGCTGCTCCTGGGCTTCACCGGTCCGAACTCCCTCAAGCCTCAGCCCCAAGGCTCTTCGTGCTTTCCTGTGCCACCCCCCCCTCCAGGGGTGTGAGCGGGTCGCCCCATGGCCTGCCAGACGGCGGGCCAAAGATCCTCCCTTGAACGGGCGGATCCTGACGAGGAGTATTTCTGGACGGGCTGGACCCGTCTCTGGGCGGGCCACTTGCCCGGCAACCGGCAAGCCAGCTCGCCACCTGGCGGGCCCACTTGTCCCAAATAGCCGGTCATGTAATGCAAACAGAGCCATGTATGTGGCTTAACCAAACGGCTGGTTCATTACAGTAAGTGCCATGGTGCGCCCCATCTGGGGATAGCTACTTAACCAGACTCTCTGTAAAGTCGCCGCCTTCTGGCGGTGCCTCAGGGTACGACTTCTGCTGTGCCATGTGATGCACGTGTGTGCTGGCGTTCCACTATGTAGGCGGGTAGTTTCTAAAACCCCCATAGGTCTGAATTTAATAAGGACGTACTAACCCCTGACTGCGTGTACAGGGATCAGGACGTCACATTTCTTATCAGAGGAGTCCTTGCATCTGGCTAGCCTCGTATATGTCGTGTAATACGACTGACATGCAAGGGTCCTTCTGATGCTCTGGCACTGAGTAGTCTGTTGTGACTTAAGGCCCTTGTCAGAGCCAGGAGCCCAGCATCTCTGATCTGCGGCTGCTTAGCAGGGGTTACTGAGTGTCTCGTAGCA
Source organism: Spirogloea muscicola (assembly GCA_009602725.1). Lineage (NCBI taxonomy): Eukaryota > Viridiplantae > Streptophyta > Zygnematophyceae > Spirogloeales > Spirogloeaceae > Spirogloea > Spirogloea muscicola. The sequence continues at coordinate 79,472 of WELB01000158.1, read as the reverse complement.
GCTTTGTTTCTGTTACTTAGCGCTTCCCCTGGCCCCCTTCTCGTACTCTGTTCATTCTTTTTCGGGCTGCTTGTTCCAGCCCCTATTCTCAATGGGCGAGCACTTTCTTCTCTGTCAGAGTGTACCCGTGGATCTGCATCGGCTGGCTGAGTGGTGCTGTGAACACTCGTCCGCTGCATCCACGCATCCGGTGTAGCGTTCGGACCTAAACAGGCAGGTTAGAACCGAATGCGTCCATATTGGGATTGAGTGCTTGGGATTTAGGGACAATCACCCGCCACGTGGGAGCACTCCGACACAGCGGAAGACTTGCCCTGTGGTGCTGCCGCCAGAAAGCAGCTCCACCCTTGGGCACCGGCTGCAAACTTACCTCCCGCGGAACGCCACCAAGGTCTCCACAACAGAGCTGGCAACGAGCCGCGCGCGGCAGCGGTCTGCAGCAGCAGGCAGCCGCTAGGCTGCGCCTCTCAGTGCTTCACTGAGTCCCCAGCCGGAGGTCGGGTCTCTCTCTGCTCTTTGCACTAGCAAGTAAGTGCTTCTCCGTGCCACCCTCCCTCGAGGGTGTATGGGGGTCGCCCCAAGGCTTGCCCGCGAGGAGCCTGCCTCACGAGGGAACCATGAGCTGTCTCCAGCAGGCGCCATGGCGCCGAGCATGACCGCAACGGGGCATGCCGCCAGGCATGGCCGCGGCTGGACATGCCGCCGGGGGCGTCCGGGCCAAAACATGCCGCCGCATGTCTGACTGAGCCTGACGGGAGCATGCCAGGCCACCCGGACGAACCCGGACGGAACGACAACGGCACGAGTGCCAGGGCGGGTCGTACCATACGGTACGAACGGCCAAAAGAACATCATGTAAGCGTTAACGACACCATAAGGCGCTCACAAACCGGGGAAGGTTACATCCGGGGTCGGGCAATGTCAAGTGGGTCCTCCACCCCGGCGGAAATCGCTATTGCCAGGTCAGTATCTCGCCTGCGTAACCCCCTGCGGTCGGCGGATTGCCATGTCATGGAGACAGACACGTATTGTGTGCAGGTTCGTAGCCTAAGCACTATACATGACGCCATTGGACGCCGCGAAAAGTCGCCTTGAAGGAAGCAATGAGATACGACGGGGTGCCTTGTGCGGCATCGAGGAGGCGCAAAACAGCGCCTTAGGCGGCAACAAGGAGGGGCGACGCGGCGCCTCGGGCTCCTTGCCTTTGTACGTGGCCATTTGGCCTACATTTGTTTCAAATACACGGAATTCTTTTGGGCGGCACAACGCGGTCCCTCGGACGGCGCCAAGGGGGCGCAAGGCGGCGCGCCTCCTGGCGGTGCCAAGGGAGCGCGAAGCAGCGCCTCCTGTGCGTTACCCGTGCGGTACGGACCCAGGGCTTCGGACCGTACTTAGCGACATACAGTGGAGCAAAGCTACCGATACCGTTGGAGACTTCCAAACGGTAGATACGATAGGCTCAAGTAAATTCACCGGCCCCGTTTGGCACTCTCCAATGGGGGGAACTTTTAAGCCATCGTCCTCTACTGATTTTTTCTTCTTCCTTCAGACCTTGTTAAATTTATTTGGCTGCCTTGGCTTCTGCCTCCGAACTTTACCAGGAGAACTCTTTTCCGGCCTCTATACATGTATTCTGCGCTGTCTCTGGCCAGAGCTTATTGAGCACTATTAAGCAGTCGGTGGCTGGACCTCCTGCAGCGGCTCGCACGGGGGCAATCAAATGTCGCCAGGGACAGCAAAGCGAGATGCCCGGCTCCAACGCCGCCGGTCGCTTTGCCATGTGTTTCGCATGTGGCTTTTTATCCCCTTTTACATCTCAGGCTCACACAGTGCACGTGCGAACATGCGCTTGGCTGCTACTTTCCGAATTCGTCGGGGTGACTCAAGTCAACCTGCGAGGCATTCCAAGTTGCGGCTTCTGGATGTAAGTGAGCTCCCATTCCTGTGGTCACTTCCAAATCTGTGTGACTTTAGCGCCTTGGGCTTTTGGACCTTGTCCAATCTTCTTGGGCTGGCTTTCACAACTCTCGCCCTCTTTGAAACAGCCACTTTCTTTCTTCCGAGCGTCCCTCGCACGGAGAGTAATTTTGGAATTTCCGCACCTTCTGGCCCTCTCAGACTTCGCAGATTTTGTAGACCAGGGCTGGCTCTTCACAGACATTGGCTTAGAATGAAAGTAGCTGTTTGGGCAGGCCTCTCACAGCTATTGCCTTTCCCATAAGAAGACATAAGAAGAGCAGATTTCAAAGCGTCGTGAATGGGCCAGCTTCTTAAGAATTGCTCTACCACCAGTCGTTGGTAAGCAATCTGCTGAGCTACCATCTGCCGAAGTAATGGAGAGGAATTATTATTGGCCTTGTTTATTCGATTTTCATGTGCTATGCTAGGTGTACAATGTAACGTTGCCAGGTTTGAACGCCAAACGGTGTTGTTAACGCACACATTGTATTCTTTGGCCGTTCGTGCCGGACGGTACGAACGGCCCTGCACTCGTGCTGTTGTCGTTCCGTCCAGGCTCGTCCGGGTGGTCTCACGTGCTCCCGTCATGCTTGGCCCAGACATGCTTAGCGGCATGCGTGGGCCCGGACGCCCCCGGTGGCATGTAGGGCCGTGGCCATGCTCGGCTATGCCCGGCCTCGGCCATGCTCGGCGGCATGCTATGCCGCGGCCATGCTCGGAGCCATCTGTATAAGAAATAGGGTTTAGGGTTTCAGGGTTTTGGAGACAGCTCGTTGTTCCCTCCTCAGGCACGCTCCTCGCGGGCGAGCCTTAGGACGACCCCCAGACACCCTGGAGGGAGGGTGGTACCAAGAAGCACTATTGCACGGAGCAGAGAGAGACCCGATCAGAGGCCGGGACTCTAGTGAAGCTCTGAGAGAGGCGCAGCCCTGCTGCTGCCTGCTGCTGTAGACCGCTGCCGCACACGGCTCGTTGCCGGCTGGCTCTGCTGGGAAGTTTTTAGCGGCGTTTTGCTAGCACAAGTGCAGCGCGTGCCCGGGAGGTGGATTTGCTGCCTAGCGGTGGCACTACAGGGCAAGTATTCCGCTGTGTCGGAGTGCTTCCTTGTGGCGGGTAATTGTCCCTAAATATCCAAGCACTTTTCCCAATATCGACGCATTCGGCACTCACCTGCCTATTAGGGACCGGAAGCTTTATGCAGGATGCGTGTAACGTACTGTCGATGCAGCGTGCCAACGGTGCCGGTACATGATCGTAATATTATTACCGTGTGGGAGTTCTAAAAGGTGCGGGTGGGATGCTGCACTCCGTGTAGCTGAGTACGGTCCGAGGCCCCGGGCTTCGTACCGCACGTGCAGGCGGCCTCGCCCGCCAGTTGAATTGTCCGAGAGGCGCTGCTGTGCTCGCGCGCGGCATTGTCCGGGAAATTTGCTCCATCCGCCAGGCGCTGCTTCGCTCGCGCGCAGGAGCGTCTGGCAGACCCGTTCTGTTCTCTGGAGTCTCAATCCAGCCGCCACGTGCTGCTTTGCCCGCGCGCAGCAGCGTCTGGCATATGCGTCGTCTGTAAAGTACTTCACCAATACACACGCAGTTATGGTGAGTCGCTTTCTTGGGTTCCTCTGTAGGGTTTAGGAGCGAACCCACTACACAAGTGAAGCACCAGCGCATAGGCGCAGCAAAAGACAGGCCCTTCAGCGCCGCAGCTCCGCCTCCTGGGCGCATGCCAGCAGCTGTTCCCAAGGGGCGCAGCCCAGACTTCCCGCAGCAAGCCTTGCAGCAGGTTGCGACGGCGGCTGCAGTGGCAAGCAGCGGCAAGGCCGCTACTGGGCTTCAAAGGTTGGAACTGATGTTGGATGTCATGCCAAGGGTCGTAGTGCTTCCCCCGTGCCACCCCCCCTCCTGATGTGTGAGCGGGTCGGCCCGTGGCCTGCCCTGCGGCGGGCCAACGATCCTCCCTTGGACGGGTGGATCCTGTAGATTTCCTCCTCTTTGGGAGTGCCAAACGGTACCGGTCACTGTAAGTCCAGTCCGACGCCACGGGGCCTCGTACCGCGCGTGCACGTGGCATCGTCCGGTGCGGTGCTCGTGGCATCGTCCGGGAGTCGTATTTGCCCCGGAAGCGCTGCTTCACTGCACGCGGGAATTGAACTCCTGTATGTGAGCGCTGCCTCGCTGTCAGCGACACCGCCCGGAGCCGTACCCTTGTCGGTCTGCGCTGCTTCCCTGCAAGCGGCATCGACCTGGAGTTGTACTCCATCCGCCCAGCGCTGCTTCGCTGCAAGCGGTAGCGTCCGCAGTCAATGGGGGCCAGCCCCCTGAATCCCGTATCCCCATCGTCGGGCCCGCCCCTTCGGGGGAGGACCTTGGGGCTACCCTCATCACAGCCTCTTGGGAGGTGGCAGGTGGAACGCTATTAGTAGTAGGCCGAGGCCAGACTCGTCAGTCGGACAAGTGACGCCGATAAATGCACAGCCCTGCTTGCCTGCTGCCGCAGCCGCTGCAACAGCTCTGCCGCCATCGTCTGCGGCTCAGCCTGTCGCTGCGGCTTGTCGCAGCGGACATTGTCGGCTCTCCTTAAGTGCCATGTTTGCGCCCCATCTAGGGACAGCTATTTAGCCAGAACCTCTATAGAGTCGCCGCCTTCTGGCTTTGCCTCAGGGTAAGACTTTTGCTGCGCAGTATGCGCAAGTGTGCGCATACTGTGCGTCGGCGTTCCTCTTTGTACGGGGGTGGTTCCTTATTCCAACCCCCTAAGGGGGAGTTCGAATCTAGGGGGTAACCCCCTAGGTCCGAACTCAATAAGGACATACTAACCCCTTATTGCGTGTACAGGGACCAGGACGTCACAGATCTAGGCGAGGGGTATTTTAGGACGGGCGGGCCCTGCCCGCACCTGAGCGGGCCACTTGCCTGACAAGCCACCCGCCCGCCAGCTGGACGGGCCACGTGTCCGTCATACGGCCAGCGGTCATGTCACCCTAACAGCACCATTTGGCTTGGTTGAACTGCGGGATCGTTGCATACCTCTTCACTCTGGTGTTCACGTCCTCGAGAATAACGAGAAAACAGCCGACAGGTATTACGATGCCCGACGAATGCGGCCTCGACCAAGCCTAGTGGAATCACCACCCTTGGGCAGGCATTCCCGGGAAGCAGTTGGACAACTTGCCAAAATGGCCGCAGGCTCCCACGTGTTGTGCTCAGGCCCATCCCCAAGCCACTTCACGGGTACTGACGGGTCTTGCGCTATCGGAGACTGTCCTTGTGAGACAAGATTTCTTCCACCTCAAATTTAAAATCATCCTCGATCACCGGTGGAGGTGGAGGCGGTTGGTGAAACGTCCTAATTCCTGTACACGCAGTTAGGGATTAGTACTTTCTGATAGGAGTTCGGACCTAGGCGGTTTAGGGACTATTCCCCCACAGAGAGGAAACGCCGGTGCACACAGAACACGTACGCGCATACCTCGCAGCGAAAGTGTTCCCAGAGGCACCGCCAGAAGGCGGCGACTCTACTGCTGGTCTAGCTTAGTAGCTGTCCCCAGATTGGGGCGCAACCATGGCACTTTCCGAGAGCCGGCGATGGATGCAGCGACGAGCTGCGGCAACGGGCTGGGCAGCAGACAGCAGCAACAGGGCTGGGGCGGCGGCTGCGGCAGCAGGCAAGCAGGGCTGTGCCTCTCTCTGGGAGTCACTGGTTTGACTGAGGAGTCTGGGCTCGGCCTGCTACTTTTAGCGTTCCACCTGCCACCCCTTCCCCGAGGGTGTGACGAGCGTCGCCCCAGGGCCAACCCTCGGAGGGACGGGCCCAACAGTGGGGACACGAAGTAGGGTGGGTGACGGGGGGAGCCCCAGGGGCCCACCCTCGGCGGGACTCGCCGATATCGGGAATAGCTACACAGGGTGCAGCGGATTTACTGACACCGGTGGGGACGCCGCAAGGGTGACGAGACGATAATGGAAGGTTACCGGCCCGTTGGCACGCCCTAACGGCGGGAACGTACATTTGGACGCGGCCGTCCGAATGGAAACGATCGGCTGAGACACATGGATGACGTTATGGACTTTCCACTGCACCAGTGTCTGCAGCTCGTAGGACACCTTGCCCACAAGGCGTACTACTTCAAATGGTCCAATCCACTCGGGCAGCAACGTGCGCGTACCCACAGCCCGCAAGTATAGGTGCTTCGTGCTCAGCAGCACTTGTGCACCAACGTAGAAAGACACATCCTTCCTACGTCTGTCAGCATAAGCCTTTTGGCGACGCTGGACACTTTTCAAGACATGCCGAGCCCGTCTCTTGGCCTCCAAGAGGATCCCAGTGTAGGCTACCACGGCAAGCTACCACTACTCGTTCCGGCCTCCCCACCTGAAGTGGAGCTCGGATGCTGACCTGGCCTTAGTCGAGGAAGAAGGGTGTCTCCTTGGTGGGCGCATGATAGGCATTGTTCACAGCACACTCAGCTGGAGCCAAACACTCATCCCAGTCAGACTGGCTGGGATTGAAAGAAAAGTGCCTCAGCATGTCCTCGAGAAACCAATAAAACCAATTCCACTCTCGGTCTGGCCATCTGTTTTTGGATGAAAGGCTGTGGATATGGCCTGCTCTGTGTCAACAAGCTTGCAAACTTCCTTCCAGAAGTGACCTGGAAAGCGAGGATCGCGGTCCGAGACCAGCCTCTCATGTACACCATTCAGCTTCCACAATTTATTCAAGAAGAAGCTAGCGAAATTATTCGTTGATGCCTGCGTAATCGTGGAGCTGCACCATTTCATTGAAACGATCCACAAAGACGACAATGGCATCAAAGCCGTTTCGCTTCTTAGGCGTGTGTGATGATACCCACACTTACGGTAGTTCAATTCCGCTCCGGAATTTGCAAGGGCTGCAGTATTCGGCAGTTTTGCCAGAAATTGCCTTATTACGTTGGCATGTGGCACAGTGTCATGAATCGCGCCCTAGCCCGAGCTCGAGCCGGCGCCCCGCGCCCTAAGCCTAAATCCAGCCTAGTCAGCCCTAACCCTAATCTGGGCTCCACTAGCTCCTCTAGAGGGTTCCCGAGGGACCCCGGGCATGGGAACGTCCTCCTGCAACTTCTAGATCTTTACAGAGGCCCTAGTGAGGCTAGGCTATATAAGGAGGGGGGCCCCTCTTGGGCCCCCATCTCCAGCAATCTGTATCCTGCCTGCTCACCTCTCGAGCACTCTGTACTCTTGCCCCTCCAGTAATCCAAGACGCCTTGTGCATCGTGCTTCCAGTCTCTTGATCCTCGCTCGCAGTCCAGCTCCGCGTCCTAAGGCCCCGGGCCTCCGCCCGCCGCCTTACACACAGCTTGTCACGAAAGCATGCACCTGAGCTGAAAAGCCCTTCCACCAAAAGAGGCGTTGCACAGCCTCTTTGGTCTTGCTCACTCCCAGATGAACACACTAAGGCATATCGTGCGGCTCCTGCATGATGTTAGAGCGCAAGGCAATGCAGTCCGGGACCACAAGCGTCGCCTTGCCAGCAGAAGCCTTTGTCATCGGTGAGGGTGCGTACGTTGGCTGTCCCGGCTAGTCCTAGGTCGCTGCCATACCATTCAAATAAGTCCCACGTACAGCTCGGAGAAGTCGGCCGTGAAGCCGAGAAGCTTGCCGAGTCGGACGCAGTCCTGCAGCCGGCACTCCAGAAGCATTCAAGGTAGCCAACACATTAGCCCCTCGAGTGTTGCGACTCACGGGGTCCGCAAAAGTATGCCGTCCAGGGCGAGGCACCCAGTGGATACGGTATAATGCCATACACTCAGCCATCGAGCTTGACGCCGAGTCAAATGCTGCTGTGAGTGAAAATACGTCGACGGACAATGATCGGTGACAACTGTAGGTCGTCCAGGTAGCAACGCCAAACACGTAAGGCGTGCACCTCTGAGACTAATGTAGCGTTCGGTCCCTAACAGGCAGATTAGAGCCGGATGAGCCCTTTTAGGAACTGAGTGCTTGGTAGGGACAACCACCCGCCACGAGAAAGCACATTGCCGTACGATAATTATTGGAAGCAGGCTTGCCTAGCAGGTTAGGGATCAGGCTTGCCTAGCCATGACTTATTAAAACGACATTAAATGGACTTCATCGGTACATGCAAGGAGGATTGGTGTTTAGATGAGAGGCAAGAACCCCCTGTAGACCGCATCTTGGCTTCGTCCGTAGTGCCTTGTCCAAGGGCCCTTGTGCACCACGAGTTGCTCACATTCCACACACGATGATGCCATCATGGTTTCCTCATACAGGACACATTGTTCGTCTGTGGGGTGGTAATCCCTTCATCTTGACCAGAAGCTCCACTCCACACGGAAAGCCGTCCACTGGTTGCGCCAGTGGGCATGTCGCTTCTTGGGGCAGCCACATTGGCTTCTAAATCCGGCAAATTGTCAAAAGTGGACCTTATCCTTCAACATCAACATCAAGGCAGGTTGGTTCCAGCAGCAACAGCCATGGTGCAGCAGAAGCAGCAGCAGCAGCAAGTTGGCACCAGCAGCTACTTCAGCGGCTGCAGCATGAGCACCAGGAGCAGCAACAGCAGGAATAAAGCCAGGAGACACAGCATCACCGTCATCCTCTGACTCTTTAAATCGCTCCCATGCCGAGGGGCTCACCTTCGCCATCCCTTGCCATGCTCGCCGACGCGTGCCAAACATCGCGTCGATGGCGCAGTTCGCACCGCAGGGCTCCATAAAATTGACCTCATCACGTTTGATGTAAAGCAGGTACGCTTGCCCAAAAAGAGCAGAGCCAGTACTGCACTTTCCTCCAGCCCAAAATACAGAAGCTGCTCTGGCAGTGGTGCCACTCTTAGCACAGTCCAGCAACGGAGCAAAAACTCATACAGCAATCTCAACAGCACAAAGACATTCGGCCACAAGATGGCCGCACACACATGCAGACGCCACAGAGTCTTGCACAGGCTATTATCTTATCTCTAGGCATCTGTCAAGCCTTTCCTGCAGAACTGACGGTGAACTTATTGTCAGCCGGACGAGGTGTCTCGTCTCCAGGCACCTATCAGTACATCACTGCTGCATTGACATTCCAGCCATGAAAAAAGCCATGAAAACAGTTACACCAAGCCCGTACTACCGAAGTTTTCTTGGGGTCGACTCGTATGCCGTCCGTCTTTGCCCTCGACATCACCACCGTATGTCAGCTCTGGCTGGTACAATGCGCACTTGAAACTTGGCAAACACAGTTGATTCTCAAGCAGCAACTGCAGCACTTGGCGCAGGTGCCCCACGTGATCCTCCGGCATTTTGCTGAACACCAGTATGTCGTCCAATTAAACCAGCAGGCCTGGTGAACACCAGTATGTCGTCCAATTAAACCAGCACGAAAAAATACAGAGCAAGGGGCCAAAGACTCTCGTCATCACAGCCTGGAACGTAGCCGGTCAAGGTCAAAGCAAAATCAGAACCTTGACGTCAAAGTGTCCAAGCGGCATACGGAATGCCGACATTGGAACATCCGCAGGCGTGATTCAAATCTGGTGAAAACCATTTTGCAGGTCCGGGGAGCTAAACACGGTAGCCCCTGCGAGCCAACCGAACAGATCATGTCATGGCCCGACCCCTCTTCACGGGCAATTAGGCGGTCAAGTCTTGATTGCTTCGGACGTAGGGACTTATAAGCAAACCCCTACACCACGAAGCTCCTCGCTCCTTGGCGCGCAGCGGAAGTCTTGCACTGTGGTGCCGCCGTCAGGCGGCGTCTCCACCACTCGGGCACCAGCCCGCAGCTAGCCCAATAAGGGCAGGCCGCAAACGTCTTGCAGCGAGCCGGCAGCGTCTTTCCGGCGACGGCTGCAGCAGCAGGCGCGGCAGCAGGGCTGCGCCGCTCTCGGGGCTTCACTGATCCGAATGCTGTCCGTGTCTCTGCCCCCAGACTCCTAGTGCACCCGGTGCTGCCCCCCTTCCAGGGGCGCCTGGGGTCGCTCCATGGCCCACCCCGCGGGGCTGGCATGCGGCCCGCCCCGAGGGGCAGGCCTGTCGAAGGGAAGGCCCCGCTGTCGGGGCCGACGTGTCGAGGCGCCGGGGACAACGCGTGTGACATCTCTGCATCTTATCACACAGTTAGAGTCAGGGTGTCCTGGTTTGGATTCGAGCATAGGGTTGTTTTGGAGACAACCCTCGTACAGGAGAACGCCAACGCACATTCGCGCACAGAGCGCAGCGGAAGTCTTACCCTGAGGCACCGCCCTAGGGCGGTGACTCTACCAGTAGACTTACAGAGAGCCGGCAGGGCCCGCAGTGATGAGCTGCGGTGACGGGCTGGCAGCAGCCGGCAGCAGCAGAGCTGTGGCGGCGGCGGCAGCAGCAGGCAGCAGCGGGGCTGGCTAGGCAGCAGCAGGGCTGGCTAGGCAGCAGCAGGGCTGTGTCTCTCTCGGGCGTTGGTCGACTCCGGAGTCTGACCAAGGCCCACTACTTATAGCGGTTTTCCTGCCACCCCTCCCCTGAGGGTGTGACGAGGGTCGCCCCCAGGGCCCTCTCACGGAGGGGCGGGCCTGACAAGGGGACACGACAAATACAACAGGCTGGCACACAGGGCCAGAGGCCTGTAGCACCAGTCCAAGGGACTAGCGCCAAGAGGCCGGCGCGCGAGTCCAAGGGACTGGCGCGCTGCACAGCATGAGTCCAAGGGACTAGCGCCAAGAGGCCGGCGCTCGAGTCCAAGGGACCGGGGCCATGCGGACACAGGACCGAGGCCATGCAGCCATGAGGCCGAGAGAGCTGGTCAATCCAGTCAGCCCGCGGGGTGCCGTCCTGAGGGAGAGCTGACTCACCCGGCCGGCCTGCAGGGCATGAGCCCGAGGCGTGCCGACAAGGTACGGAGCCAGGGACCCTCCAACCGTACTTAGCTACACGGAGTGCAGCCAAGCTACCCGCACCGTTTGGGAGTCCAAACGGTAGATACGCTACGCTCATGTAAGGTTATCGCGCGCCGTTAGCACGCTCAAACGGCGGAAACGTTACTGGTGGTGCTTTGCGCTGCGGCCCCACGGGTAGGCCGCACGTCTGCAGTCCGATCCCTTGTGGCACACAAGACAGGCGCCACAGCAGCCCCTACAATGTTGCGGCTCATCGGGTCCGCCACTTTGATACGTCCAGGGCGGTACAACCACTGGAATCGGAATTGTGCCATGCTCTCAGCCCACCGAGCTTGACGCCTGCTCAATTTCTGCCGTGTGTGAAAGTAGGTCAACGGGCAATGATCCGTTACGACCGTAAATTGGACACCCTCGAGATAGCATCGCCACACACGGAGGGCGTGCAAAAGAGCAAGGAGCTCCTGCTCACCCGTAGTATAATTTCGCTCTGCAGGACTGAGCAGGCGACTTTCGCATGCTACGAGATGATCCTCCTGCAGGAGCGAATCCCAAAACGCAACGGCGGCACAGTCCGCGGCACAGGCCAGTCCTTCACTACTACTGTCTTTTTGGGGTGGACGCGCACCCATCTTTGCCCACCACATGACCTGAGTACGTAATTCGGGCTGGTTGAATACACACTTGGAGGTCTTGGCATACAAATGATTTCACGTAGCAACTGCAGAACTTTCCACATAATCCTCAGGCGTTTCAAACATCAGCATGTTATCCAGATAGACCAGCACGAAGTCATACAAAGGGGGGCCAAAGACTTTTGTCATCACTGTCTGAAACGTGGCAGGTGCGTTGGTCAGACCAAAACTCAGCACCTTGAACTGGAAGTGTCCGACAGGCGTACGAAACGCTGACTACGGAACGTCCTCAGGAGTGATACGAATTTGATGATACCTACTTTGCAAGTCGAGAGAGCTGAACACTTTAGCTTCCGCGAGACGATCGAAGAGAACATCGATACGAGGCAACGGGTATCGGTTCTTGACAGTGAGCTTCTCGAGGGCTCGGTAATCGTTGCACATCCGGAGATTACCCTCTTTCTTCTTACGACGAAGAGGATAGGTCCTCCACACGGGGACTGCGAGGCTCAATGTGCCCTTTACGCAGCAATTCCGTCACTTGGGATTGCATCTCTCGTCATTCGAGAGGACTCAGTCGGTACATGGGACGGTATGGCGGCACAGCGCCGGGGTCCAATGGAATTGTATGAGCCACGCCTCGATGGGGAGGCAATCCGTCTGGAAGTGCATCCAGGAACACATCCGAATACGCTGCCAACAACTTGTCAAGAGCCGGACTCCGTGAGGCCACGATACTGTCATGAATCGCGCCCTAGCCCGAGCATCGAGCCGGCGCCCCGCGCCCTAAGCCTAAATCCAGCCTAGTCAGCCCTAACCCTAATCTGGGCTCCCTAGCTCCTCTAGAGGGTTCCCGAGGGACCCCGGGCATGGGAACGTCCTCCTGCAACTTCTAGATCTTTACAGAGGCCCTAGTGAGGCTAGGCTATATAAGGAGGGGGGGCCCTCTTGGGCCCCCATCTCCAGCAATCTGTATCCTGCCTGCTCACCTCTCGAGCACTCTGTACTCTTGCCCCTCCAGTAATCCAAGACGCCTTGTGCATCGTGCTTCCAGTCTCTTGATCCTCGCTCGCAGTCCAGCTCCGCGTCCTAAGGCCCCGGGCCTCCGCCCGCCGCCTTACACCAACCCACTACACAGGCAAAGCACTAGCGCACAGGCGCAGCGGAAGACAGGCCCCGTGGCGCCGCCGTCCGGCGGCGACTCCACCTCCTGGGCGCAGGCCGGCGCAGCAGGCCCCGCAGCAAGGTGCGGCGGCGGCTGCGGCGGCGAGCAGCGGCAAGGCTGCTCCTGGGCTTCACCGGTTCGAACTTCCTGCCGAGCCTCAGCCCCAAGGCTCTTCGTGCTTTTCTGTGCCACCCCCCCCCCCTCCAGGAAAATGCGTGTATATTAAGAGATGGGGAGGCCATGTGTGGCCGGCCAAGTACAAAGGCAAGCACATTGGACAAATGTACGTCACCTGCTGCTAAGCTGACCCGCTCAGTAACCACGAGTCAGCACATAGAGGTCGCTAGCTGACGCTCGAATACCGGACGGCAATTGACTAGCTCTTGTGCCAGCAGCTAAGGCTCGACCAGCTTTCTGATGCAGAGCATACGCCTGAGCTCGTTGCAGACAGGTTGACAGGGGTGTGAGCGGGTCGCCCCATGGCCTGCCAGACGGCGGGCCAAAGATCCTCCCTTGAACGGGCGGATCCTAGCGAGGAGTATTTCTGGACGGGCTGGACCCATCTCTGGGCGGGCCACTTGCCCGGCTGGCCAGCCCGCCACCTGGCGGGCCCACTTGTCCCAAGTAGCCGGTCATGTAATGCAAGCAGAGCCATGTGGCTTAACCAAACGGCTGGTTCATTACAGGCAGTGCCGCAGGGAAGGCTTGACAGATGCCTGGAGACGGACATTTCACCAGGAAGGCGAGCGTGGACTTAACCTTCAGCTAAGAGCGGCCCAACCGGGAGTCGGGACGCGCGAGACAGCATGGTGCTGGCACGGCGACGGGGAGGCGGTAGCGCTGTAGACTGCCTTGACGACGTCGTTAGCCGTTAGTGTTGACGGGAACGATAGACGGCTCACGATTGCCCGAGGGTAGTAGACCCTCAGTAGCAACTGACGGGGGGCATTGATGGGGACCGTCAGTATGGCGGTGGTGGCCGATGGATGGGTAGATTGTCAGCGGTAGCCCCTTGATAGCCGTCGACAGAACGTGGACGGGATGTCAACGAGAGACTGGTTGCCGATTGTCCCACCCGGGCCCGTATGGCCGGGCTTGCAGTCCGTCGGGCTATACAGGGGGATCCTGAGATGGAAAGGGGGTGAAATCTTCACCCAACCTCGGACCCCTGGACCCTTGCCCCTGCAGTACCCGTTGCTCATTTTACTGTTGCAGCCCCATCCCAATGCCTTCCCCGCTTTTCCTCGCGCCGCCGCCAGCCCGGGCTTGGCAATCCACAGCGTTCCTTACACCTGGCCTCTTCACAGCCTCGCCCCCTTTGGGAAGCCACTTCGATCTTTTCCGTGGAGGAGGAGCCCACATCCAGACGTCGTCTGCATCATAGTCCCTTCTCAATTTAATCACACCACTCGGTACATTATGGTCAAAGAACGCGCAGAAGTCCCAATATTACATCACCGTGGTAGATGACTGCTGATTCGCCACTGGCCAATCCTCTAGAACGATGGGATGGACTCGCTTTGTCGGAGCCTCGTGGCAAAGTGCAAGCCACACCACCGTCTCTAGCATATTTGGCGCCCCCTGGTTGCAGGTCGCAGGTTGTTTATATAGGCAGGATAAGAGCCGCATTAGCTAGTTAAAGTTCCAAATTTGCAAATTGCTCACGGACGTCCAGGATGTCATCTTTGCTGGCAGATCGGGTCACGAGCAATTATCATTCACATTAGCAGCAGTCATTTATTGCTACAATGTACTGGCAAGCAGGCCAGGTTGCATTGCAAATATGATCCCGTGTGTTCTTGTGACGCCTTAACGGGGCTCGCTTTCACACCTACAATCATGACTTGTAACACTATGTCGTTGCAATCCACTCGCACGCAATCGGGGCCAATTCGTGCATGAGGTTGGTCCGATGTTGGCTTTACGCTTGCGACTCCTGGCAGCCCTTTGACCATCGAGGGTCGAGGCACGCATGAAGCAACTACCTAGTGTCAACGACTACAATTAACGGCCCTATCGATCGAAACCTCCACAGAAGTTGCTAGTCCGTATTATCACCAGCAGTGTGACTTCAGTTGGGCCGAAAATATGCAGATGGTTTCCCTTGTGCCAACCCGGCGAGGTGGCCAGCACGCATGACCAATTTTGTGACGGTTGACGTCTGAATGTGAACACCTCTATGGCTCTTTAGGTAGGCTGGCAGGCCTACATATATGCGTATGCACGATCAGCAGATCGTAACGTGGGCAGAGGACGTAGTCATCGATGCGCAACTGCTGCTAAAAGGCATGCACCCGGGTAAACAGCATAAACTATTTCATGCAAGCCCCCATTATGTGAAAACTGTCTGAATGAGCGAGCCATTATCATCATCTGACTGACTTTAGACTGGGAAGCACTTACTTGGGCTTTGCGCCAATTGATATGGGCCATCTTATGTCAGTGGTGGCAGACCTTTGGGTCTCACTGTTAGTAACATTGCTTTGCAGGAAGAGCAGGAGTCCACTACTTATTCGCCAAAATTATCCGATGGGGGAAAAAGATGGAGGTAAAGTTGGCTCTCCTAAAGGGGCGAGGTCTGTGGACAGCCAGCCCGAAAAGGATTAACAAGGTGCAAAGGGAGGGAGTTATACTCTTCATCCAGCCCAGATCCCCCAGGCTTGGCCCTCGGCGTCCTCCCTCCTATTTCTATAGCAGTCACAATCTGTTGCCTGACCAACATTGACAGCTTCCGTCGTGCCCGGGGTTGGTGATATTGTTCCCTTCAACGAAATGGATATAGTGGAAGTAGCGCAAGAGGTGAAAGTGGAAGGCGACCTCTGCGGAGGCTCACGCCAATCGCTACCCCGAAAGTTGGTCCAATGTGTTGCGCTGGTCTTGTGCAGCCATAGCATTCACCGGAAAGGCCATCCCCGTATTGGTCATAATAGCCAGCAGAGAGTTGGCCCATTGTGCCAAGCTGTGCTTTGGCATGACCGACGGCCTACTGGGGAACCGGGGAAATGTAAGGCAAGTATGGTTTGAGGCTCGCTGCTAGGATAACTGGGGATCTGAATGAGTGTTTCACGATGGCCGTTAGCGTCTCAAAGCTCAGCCAAAACGCAAAAGCGAGTACAACAACGACAAAGCTTGGAATGGATTGGTCGACCAGGCGTGTCACCTGGGAAAAGTATTTAGAATAATCACGTCCTTCTCAACCCTAGGCTCATAACCCTGGGCTCACATCTGCCCTTGGTGTGCCAAACGGCGAATCCGTATTCTGAGTAATTTTACCCAATACCAAATGACGGTTTGGAAATAGCAGTGCTCGCCCATAGAGAAGAGGGCTGGCAAAGCCAGCCCAAAAAGAATGCACAATGTCCAAAGCCAAAGAAAGAGGTGTCTAAAAAGGACTACACTACCAAACACGACAAGGCACTAAGGAAGCTCAGTACCCTCGAGTGAGCAACATCAGGTCGGAGTAGCTCGTGGCAGGGAAGGAAGGCACTCCGCCGAGACCCGGAGGCAGCGGCCAGAGCACGGCTCGCGCGTGGACGGCGTAGTGGGCAGCGCCCCTGGCCTTCGACGTGAAGAATGCCTTCAACACTGTGGAGCGTGCTAGTATCGCGGAGGAGCTCCGCGCATCTTTCCCCTCCCTGGTACCCTTTTAAACCTCTGGCTCTGGCCAGGGGACCCACTTCCAGGAGCCTAGCGCCTCTGACCTGAGGCTGCTTAGCAGGAGGTCACTGAGTGATCCGTAGCTGCTTTGTTTCTTTGTGTGCTTGTTTTTCTTAGCGCTTCCCTTGGCCCCCTTCTCGTCCTTCGTTGATTCTTTTTTGGGCTGGCTGTTCCAGCCGCTATTCTCAATAGGCGAGTACTTTCTTCTTTTTCCGCTTGGGGTACGAACAGCCCGGCGACCTCCTCTGGCGGACAGGGGGTGATCAAGTGGAGTTCCTGCAGTCCGAAGCGGGCACGCGGCAAGGGACCCCCTCGCCAGCTTCTACTTTGCGCTCGCTCACCACCGGGCTCTGCATGCTACTGCGGCGGCACACCCAGGAGTCCTACTCCTCACCTTCGCGGACGACACCACCATAGTCGGCCCTCCGGAAGACGTGGCGGCGGCCTCCATCACCTTTAAGCTACAGCTGGCCACCCTCGGCCTGTCCACCCGGGCGTCAAAGTGCGCGGCTTGGTCTCCCTGCGGCCTCCCATCCACCCTGACGCTGCCCACCGGCTGCCAGACTCCAGCTGATGGCTTCACCCTGCTGGAGCTGCCCCTCCACTAAACCCTCCACGAAGTGGAGGTGCAGCTGCGAGCCCGCCTTGCGGAGCATCTTCAGCCTGCGGCCCGGCTTCCCGAGCTGGACGATAGGCAGCTGTCGTTGGCCATGTTGACCAAGGCCATTGGGCAGCGGCCCCAGTACTTGATGCGGGCCACTCCGCCGTTCCCAGGGGCGTTGGCGGCGTACGCGGATTTTGACGCAGGCATGGTGGCGAGCTTGGCGGCCCTGGTCAGCCACCAGGGCTTCCTCCAGTCGCCAGCCGCTATCCACCAGGCGGCGCTACCCCTCAGCCACGGTGGTCTCGGCCTGCGCCCGCTCGCCCGTTCTTGCCGGGCTTGCATACCTCTGCAGCTGGGCGCAGACTGCCGCCTCCGTGGCCCAGCGCTTCATGGTCCAGGGCCGGCGTGCACTGGAGCAGGCGGTGGTGGAGGTCGACATGGGCGCGCTGCCGTTCCAGGTGTCGCTTCGCTCCGCCCTCCAGGAGCTGCTCGCGGCGCACCCGGACCTGGCAGGCCAGGCGGTCTCCTCTGCACACCTCGCGCACACCGCTGAACCTGCGCGTCCTCGCGCGCTTCGCGGCTGTGGTCGACAAGGCCGCCTACACCACTGCCGTGCTGCAGCTCCCCGAGGCCGACTGCGCGGGCGCGCGAGACTTCAATCGGCCTCCTCCCCGGGGGCAGCGGCGTGGCTTCAGGCCTCCCCATCAATGACGACCTCACTCCCCCCGATGAGGTATTTCGCACTGCCGTTCACCGGCTCCTGGGGCTGCCGCCTCCATGTCTCCAGGGCGTGCGTCAGTATGTATGCGGCGAGCGAGGGGCCGAGTCTGGGGAGCTGGCCGCTCATGGTCTGCTCTGCGCCCACGGCGGCGAGCGGACAGCGGCCCAGAACCGCCTCCGCGATGCGATGCATGGCATCCTGGTGGAGGCTGGCTTCTCCGTGGCAGCGGAGCACTCCGGCGTCATGCCGCTCCAGGAAAAGGCCGACGGTCTCCACGGCCGTCGCGTAGACCTGGTGGCCACCTCACAGGCCGGCGGGCCACGTCTTCTCCTGGACGTGGTGACCGCCGACACATACGACTGCTCACACCCAGCCCAATGTGCCACCAAGGTTGGGTATGCGCCGCTCGGGCTAAAGAGCTCGCTTGGGCTGAAGAGCTCAAGTACGCCGCCCATCTGCGGGGAGACGATTTCTCCCCGTTGGCAGTAAACACCCATGGGCGCTGGGCTCGGTGGCTCGAGCTGCTCACCCAGCTCGCCCGCCACTTCCATGGGGAGCCGGTCGACTTTCCTGCAGACGGGTCGCTGGCGCAAGTGTATCGTATGCGCCTGGCCGTCTCGCTGCAGAGGTCTATGGCCCAGGCGCTGCACCTTCGTGCCGGCAGAGCCCTCGCTGCTGCCTCTGGCTCTGGCCAGGGGACCCACTTCCAGGAGCCCAGCATCTCTACTCTGCGGCTGCTTAGCAGGGGTTACTGAGTGATTCGTAGCTGCTTTGTTTCTTTGTGTGCTTGTTTATCTTGGCGCTTCCCCTGGCCCCCTTCTCGTACTCTGTTCATTCTTTTTTGGGCTGGCTTTTCCAGCCCTTATCCTCAATGGGCGAGCACTTTCTTTCTTCTCTCCCCTGGCAGACCCGGCCGCCGGTCAATGGCCTGACGGGCAGCTGCCGGAGGATATCCAGCCAGTGGCTGCCGAAAGCCCCGTGAATGTCGATCGCCAGGGCCGCGAATTCGTCGCCAACCAGATGGTCGGCATAGTTTCGCTCTTTAACCCGGCCTGCCAGGCCGACCGCATGCCCTGCGAACGACGCCGACCTGGTGGGATTGGCGGTGGCGAAGCAGTCGGTTGTCACCACGTCGGCGATGATGCGGGAACCGCCGCCGGGCGGAATGGCGACCAGGTCGGCGCGGCGAGTATGGGGCTGGCCGTCCGCGCCCAGCTGGATGGGCATCACTGAGGCGTTCTCCACCGCCACCTTGAAGCCCGCCTCCATAAACACCCCCTGCATACTATAGCGCAGGAGATCATGGGAGCCGGTCCGCTCGCCGCCGTGTGCGCAACGGAGCATGTGCGCGGCCAGCTCCGCAGGGTCGGCGTGACGGGCGCCGCACTCGCACTGAGTGACGCTTACGAGGCAGGGAGGGAGGAGGCCCGAGAGCCGATGGACCACCGTCCTGTAGACCTCATCCGGCAGAGTAAATGCGTAGAGTGGGAGCGCATTTAGCCACGCCGCCGCCCCAGGGGAAGAGGCAGAAAGAAGCCGGGCATGCCCGTGAAGGTCGGACAGAGGGAGAAGCTCCACCACCTGGTCAGAGGCCGCCTTCTCAACCAACGCCGTGAAGCGTGCCTGGGCACGCAGGTCGGGGGTGTGGGCGAGGTGCATGAAAGGAACAGCCTCCTCGGACATGGTGGGTTGGACCGCCAGGAGCCCGTGGCGGAAGAAATGCGGCTACTGATAGGGTTTAGTGGAGGGCGACCTGGAAAGCATGCGGCTGCTGATATTAAAGATCGGCTGTAAACTGCCAGCCAGTTGCATACAAGGTGTGCATGACGGAGCCAAAGGCTAGGCAGACAGGGTTACCTCAATACCCCCGTGTCAGCAGTAGGAAGTCAGATGAGCTGAGGGGAGGAAGAGCAACCCCGCTGCGCAAACCAGAGGCTGCTGCAAGGGCGCGACCAGCCCGGCGATGCAAAGCAATCGCCTGGGACCGCTGTAGGCACATGGATAGACGCATTCGGTAGCAGGAGCCAAGACCCAAAGGCACTGAGCCACCGGGAAGGGCTGAACCCTGTTCCCGGCGCCGCTGGTCAGCCTGAGAGGCCAGCAGCAAAAGTAATGAGGACCACCGATCCCCGTAACACCCATGGATGTCCATGGCCAGGGGGTGAAAGGTATCACCCGCCGGGTGGTCCTTGTACTTGTTCAACTTCTTCTGCTCGGACACCTTCACGACATAGCCGGTCTCAGAAGTACTGGGGCCCTTCGTCCGGAAGCTGTCGGTTAGGACAACGTCCATGAGGAGCCGCTTGCCACCTCCCAGGGGGACGCCAACCAGATCAACACGCCTCGTCCGAGGGACCCCGTTGCGGAGTTGGACGGGCAACACCTCGGTGCTCTCCAACGCCACTTTATATCCCGCCTCCTTGACGATGCCATACATGGCGTCACGTAGGAGGTTGTGGGAGCCCGTGCGCTCACTGCCTCTGGCACACCTGAGCATGTGGTCACCCATGAGCAATGCATCATGCTTAATAAGCCCACATTCACACTGGGTCACCCCTGCCAAGCACAGGGATGGTAAGCCAAGGCGGCGGCGCATAGCATCGCAAAACAAAGCAATTTCCACACACAAGCCCGCATGCAAAGGCAAAGCGCGGAGCCACTCAGACGCTCTCAGATACAAAACAGATAGGAGCCGAGCCTGGCCTCGAGCAACCCCGTGGAGTAGACTCCGGATATGCTCCAGTGGTTGCTCGTCTGCAGCACGGGAAAACCGCGATTGAGCCTTAACATCAGAAACGTCAGCCCAGGCAGCAGAACCAACAGGCTCATTCACCAGAGGCGGGTTTATGCGGCGAAGAGGTCCTGTTGGCATGCTTTGAGAGTCACTTGGAAAGGCAGACTCCCCTGAACCACGTTACTGCTTTGAGGCGACAATACACGTTGCTCAAGGAGGAATCATCCAGATATGGACGAAGCCACTTGAGCCCAGCAGCGAAGGTACGCTGGTCTGCATAAGCGGACCAAGGGGCGACAACCAAGCCCACCGTGGCGTATGGGCAGCGTACCTTGCACCAGTGCTGCTCAGGCGACGGCGGCGACGGCGGCGAGGACGGCGACGATGGCGCGGCGGCGGGCGCCGCGGGGCGCGGTCGCTGCGGCCACCGTTGCCGTCGTCGTCGTGGCTATCGCTGTGGCTGGCGTCGCGTTGGGGGAGGCCGGCGGACGCGTCCGCCACGGCGGCGGCAAGGGCGTCCGAGGCCGGCGTGACGGCGGCGAGGACCTGAACGACGAGCGCCGACCGCGGCGCGGCGGCGGCGGCGGCAGCGGCGGGCAGGGCGTGGCTCAGAGAGAGACTGCTCCAGGAGTGGGTGAGCAATCAGATCAGCAAGGCAGTGCTGAAGCTTGACATCAATGGATGCATAGATAGCATCCAAGCTGACCGATGGTGGGACCGTACGCAGGAGGTAGCACGGCCGCTGTGCCACACTCCTGGTCAAAATGGCCACTGCCAACTGAGAGTCCCCAAGGCTGGGGAGCTCTGGCAGGACCTGCATGTGTCCTTGGAGACGAGCAAGGACAGCACCCTCCGAGAAAGACGGGTCCCCTAGTGGCACTCCGAAGATCCTCAAGCCGCCCTCTGGAGTCTGACAATATGTCGGCAACGAGGGGAAGAGGGAAAGAGGGATGCCAATGGGGGACCAGGCAGAGCACTTAGCCGGATTGACCCCAAGCCCGATAAGCTGGAGCTGGTGCTGAAGCGTGCCGAAAGCTCGCAGCACCTTCTCTGGGGGGCCGAGGAGCGCTCACAGTGTTGCGCAAAGCACGGTGATGCGCTAGAGCGAAGAGGAAACCACCTATTGGATACCTTGACGTCTCCCCGTCTTTGACTGCAGAACAGCCAAAGACGTCCCTGCCCCCCAACAATGCAGATGGCGAGCCATGCATCAGCGGAAGTGAGGGAGGAGGGTGGGAAAGTACTGCCTTAGCTCCTCGGCAATGACCTGTCGATCCACGGAGTTGAAGGCATTCTGTACGTCCACGCTCAAGGCCAGCCAATGGGGGTTGACATCCAGTGCCGCTCATACCCCGTGCACCAGGGTCATAGCGCCAGCACGCATCCCAGCCCCAAACTGGTGGGGATGGAAGTGCGCCTGGGCGTCGTCCTGGATCTGCATGATTAGGGTGCGCCCCACGAGGCGCGACAGATCCTCCCCCATCGAGATAGGACGCACTCCCCCGCTGTCCTTCTGCAAAGCAATGAGATTACTCGTGCAGAGGACTGCGCCTACATGATGGGTGAGGTGTCCACGCGCAACATGTTGCGTGACCCTAAGCAGCAGATCCTCCGAGTCGTCCTCCCCATACAGCTCCCGCAAGTGCTCAAAGAGCATGCCCGATGGACCCCCGGCGACGGCCTTGCGGCTACTCACAATCGCCCGACGGAAGACAGCCGGGTCCAGGTCCACCGGTTGAGCACCGGTTGGAAAGTGAGCTGGCCTGTCACGTCGGCTGCCGCCCGCTCCGGGGGCGCGCTGGCCATGTATGAGGAACCGCTGGCACATGGGGGCTGCAACCTGAGCCCAGCTCCCCATGTAGGCCGCCTCACAGACGCGGGCAACCGAGCGGCATCTCCAAGCCGTCACGACTGGTGGCAGGCTGGCCTGCAGCTGCGCAGCTGGTGTGGTGAGGAACACGGGGTGCTGCACGAGGGTGGCTGCGGATGCCAACATGCCGGAGTCGAAAGCCGCGTACGCTGCCTTCACCTCCGGTGAGGGAGGGACGGTGCGGGCCAGGTAGTGTGGCCGCTGCGCAATGCAACGTGTTAGCATCGCGATCGCCAGCTGCATGTCTTGCAGCGTGTGGAGGCGGGACGCCGGCCGGAGGTGATCCTGCAGCCGCACCTGCAGCTGCTCTGCCACAAAGGCTGGTGCGCCCTAGGGGGACGCCGAGGAGAGTGAGGCCCTCGGCCGGTGTCTGGCAACCCAAGGGCAGGCACAGGTGGGCTGGCAGGCCCGCCGGGGATCAGGCGCTGCATTTGTCCGCCCTGATGTCCAGGCCGATCGCGCTCAGCTGCACTCGGAGGGTGGCAAAGGCCGCCACGACGTCCGCAGGCGGTCCCACCAGAGTGGTGTCATCAGCGTACGTCGGCACCAGAACGCCAGGGTGAGCCGTGGACGTTGCCTGGAGCGCGCGGTAGTGTGCCAGCGCATAACAGAAACCCGCCAGTGGATCCCCTTGGCGTGCGCCCCTGGTGGAGTGGGGGATCTCCACCTCACCACCCCCCGCCCGCCAAAGTAGGTCGCATGGCTGACCGTACCCCAGCCTGAAGAAGGGTAGAAGGCTGGGGATGTCCTCTCTCAGCTCCTCCGCGACGACATCCCGATCAATGCAGTTAAATGCATTTGCGGACGTCGACTGCCATGGCCACCCACTCGGGGTGCAGGTCCAGGGCGGCCCGTACGCCGTGCACGACCGTCTCGCCGCCGCTCTGCAGCCCCGCGCCGAACTGTTGGGGCGCCAGGTGTGCTTGGGCCTGCCCCGCGTGCTGTTCCTAGAGTGCGCGCCCCACCAGACGGTAGACAACCTCCCCGATGGCGATGTGCCGGACCACTCCGCCGGCCTTGCTGAGCGCCAGCTGGTGCACAGCTGTACTGGTGCACAGGACGTCCCGACTGCTGGCTGGGACCTGGTCGCGAGCGAGGAGCTGGCACAGGGAAGGGCTTTGATTGTGCTGGAAGGGAGTCGAATTGGCAGGAAGCTTGCGCCTAACGGACGTGAGCAGAAGCGGCAGAACTGCTCAGTGCACCGAGTCGATGAGGGGTCTGCGCGCGTCACCCTCCTCACATACTTACCTAATGTCAAACCCATGGCCAAAATCAGGGCGGTACTGGGTGCTAGCCCGGCTAAATAGACACTGTGCAGGGTACTTGAAAAATAAGATGTCGAGCTGGGAGTAAGTGCGAGAGCCAGAGCTCGGTAATTGCACATTTTACTTGATGCATCATGGAAGGATCATGGGCAACGGCAGGCGGCTGCAGGAGGGCATCTGCAAAGATAAGGGCTGCAAACGTATATCAGAGACTCACTGAGCGGTCAAAGGCTTGGATGCCATGAGAAGGTTGCAGTCCCCATTTCGCATCGTAATCGCAGCAGATGCATGCAATAATGGCGGGCCCACCGGAGTTGCATGGGCCTGCGGGCTTGAGGCTGCGCATGAAGCTTGCAGGAGCGGCTCTTGTGTCCAAAGCGGCGGCGAGGTAGCAGCAAGCGGTAGGGCGGGGAGGTGCGAGGAACGAGGGCCGGCGGCGTGCTCCGTATCACATAGCCTTGTTTACTTGCACTGGACTCTGCCTGAACAATGTTTTCGCTTGGATTGGCCTCGCTTTCGGTTCATGCACGATGCGCGCTTCTTTCTCATTTTCCCGGTAGAGAGCGGACGTATGGGGGTATGTCTGGCGCTGGGGGCACGGCTAGGTGGGGGCGTGCTGCAGGCGGCTGATCGAGCAGCAAGAGCGTCGCCACGGGGCCAGCCGGAAAGGGGCCCGTCAGTCGAGAAGATGCTGTACGAAGAACCTTCTAGCTACGAGGGGCTAGAATTAGCGGATAACTATGAAGATGGACTCTACTACCCACGAGTGAGCACATACGTATCAGCCATATTAATGTGGGGAGCCGGAGCACCCTTCAACAAGCCAGTGGCTTTGCTCAGTACGCGCCCAGCATGCTGATGTTGTGCCGAAGCCTGGAAACGCTGCAAAGTAAACAAGAGCGCATTTTCTTAGTAAGCAGCAATGCTTAGGGACGAACAGGAGGAGCTATTTCGGAGGACGAGATGTCTGTAAGAGGCCGGCCAAATACTAACGGACAAGGTTCCAAGAGCCAGAAAGGCCAAACAAGATAGCACGCAATTGGCTACTCCGTCTGGTTGCCGAACAACCCTTAGGCAACAGTCGGAACTCAGTATTACTAGCAGCTGGAATTGAACTGCTACGCTGCAACCCACAAGCAGCAGCCGAGGGGGCCTCCACCGGTGGAGGCGATGGCTATGAAAGTGTCGAGCTGAATGTGAGCTCTCGCCACGCAGGAAATCTAAGAGCGGCAGCCAGCTTGCGATGCTGCCCTCAGCGGCATGGCGAATGCCTGGGTAAGGAGCGAGATAGAGAGGCCGTGGTCGTGAAGGAGAAGCACTATGTAAAGAAGAAGCACTCTTTCAGCAAAGGCCGATGGGTGATAGGCCAGCCCATAAAAGAGTGAACGAAGGTCGAAGGGGCCAGAAGAGCGCTATGAAGAAAGCACACAGCGACTCTAATTGGCCATTGGGTGCTTAATCACCCCTAGTCAGCTTCCCGGAGGAAGCGACGGATACCTGAGTGAGGCCAGCCTAAGAGCGCAGGCAAGCCAAGGGGGAAGGCCCGACGGTGAGAAGAAGTGAGCTCTTCCATGGGGGCGGGGGCTGTAGATGGCCAGCCCAGAAAGTATGGACAAGCTGGATAGAGCCGAAGGGCGCCGGATGCACACGGCTTTGCGAGAGACTGGAGCAAAAACGAGATCTTAGTAACCCCGAGCCAGCAGCTGCAAGTCGGACGATTTGCCACTGGAAAAGAGGCTTGGGGTGCCTCTTTTCCAGTAGTTGCAGCCAGAAGCGCGGTCTGCCTCCGCAAGTGTAATGCGTGAGCCAGGTGATGATGAAAGGAGACGGACAGCCGAGGAGAAGGCACGCTGGGTGCGCATGAGATGGTGGGGGGGGCGGCGAGGCAGGAAGAAAGTGCTCGCCCATTGAGGGCTCTGCAGGGCACACTCGGGCGCGACGAGAGAGGCGGGTGCTGCGAAGGGAAGGCAGGGGGGCCGGGGCGGCATGCAGGGGGCCTGGGGAACTGGTGGGGGCGAG
>WELB01000158.1:0-39858 GCA_009602725.1 Spirogloea muscicola | reverse complement strand
TTTTTTTTTTTTTTTTTTTTTTTTTTTTTTTTTTTTTTTTTTTTTTTTTTTTTTTTTTTTTTTTTTTTTTTTTTTTTTTTTTTTTTTTTTTTTTTTTTTTTTTTTTTTTTTTTTTTTTTTTTCGGCGCCGGGGCGGGCCATGCCACCCGCCCGCCCGGCTCTCCGTCTCGGGTACACACAAGCCCCCCCGTCGGCGCCGGGGCGGGCCATGCCACCCGCCCGCCCGGCTCTCCGTCTCGGGTTCACACAAGCCCCCCCCCGTCCAACGTCAAGACGAACACAGTGGCTGCGCCAAAGTGGCTTTCCCAAGGGTGGCGAGGGCTGTGAGACGAAACTGGCTCGCCTACAAGGTGGGCTTTGGCTGTTCACAGGAGAAGTGGCTCTCCCAATGGGGGCAAGGGCTGTGAGAAGCCAGCCCGAAAAGAATCGACAAGGTTCGAAGGGGCCAAACTACCAAGGGGCCAGAGGCGCTAGCTCTGAACTAGAAGAAGAAGTGGCTCTCCCAATGGGGGCAAGGGCTGTGAGAAAAACTACGGAAAGGATGAATCACTCACTGTTAACAGTCGGCCCGAAAAGAAGAGAAACCCCCCGAAAACCCTGCGACAGGACCAGCCCAGAGGCGTGGCCGTTGCCGTGGCCGTGGCCCCCGTCCGGAAACGCGACCCTATTGCTACGAGTGGTTCTTGGCGCGCGCCGATCCGTCATGGCCATGGCGGCGCCGCCCACGTCGCCGCCCCTTGTGGGGCGCCCCCTTCGCCGCCTCGCCCTCGTCCGCTGCTGCGCCTCCCCCCACACCCCCCCGGCCGTCTCCACCACGCTGGCCGCGCTCAAGCGCGCCGGCCGCGTGGCCGTCATCCCCTTCATCATGGCCGGCGACCCCGCGCTGCCCACCACAGCGGCCGCGCTGCGCGCCCTCGACGCCGCCGGCGCCGACGCCATCGAGCTCGGCGTCCCCTACTCCGACCCCCTCGCTGACGGCCCCGTCATCCAGGCAGCCGCCACCAGGGCTCTCGCTGCCAACACCAGCCTGGCCGCCGTGCTCGACATGGTCGCCGAGGTGGGCCCCATGTTGCGCACAGGCTCCTCCACTTCACCTGCGCCTCTGCCGCCGCCCAACCCTACAGGCCCGCGACGGCCGCGCCACACTGCCGAGCAAGCTTAGCACCTGCATCCTGAGCCGCTTTGCTCATCATTGCCGTGCTCTTTCGCGGGTGGCTCGGCCTCCATAAGCCCGCAGCTGTCTCCCAGCTTGTCGGCGCCGCTCATCCTGTTCACGTACTACAACCCCATCATGAAGAAGGGTCCTGAGGCCTTCATGCGGGCCCTCAGAGATGCTGGCGTTTCTGGTAGACAACTCCTCCACCTCAATGCCCGCAGCCAACTCCAGAGATGCAGGACGTGTATCAAAGAGCAGCATGCTTAGGCTCGTTGACCACCCTGCCTCGGCGGACCTGCTTGAGACTGCATTGGTTCCGCCGTTGCGAAGAGCAGGGCTGGTGGTTCCGGACATCCCCTTGGAGGAGACTCAGCCTCTGCGCGAACTTGCATCTGCTCATGGCCTTGAGCTGGTATGGCTGCAGATTTCGCACCGTGCCCTTGCTACAGGCTGGGTCTGTACTTGTCGTTAGTCCATTTAGCTCAGAGATACACAGGCTTACAGTCATCTGATGCAGGCCAGGTTGATCCCTCTGACATCCACCTTGCCGTCAGGTTCTTTTGACAACCCCAACAACTCCAACTGACCGCATGGCACAGATTGCAGAGGCCACTCAGGGCTTTCTGTACCTAGTAAGACCTCAGTCCCTGTGTGGCCCAGATTATGGTCTACTTGTTTATGTA
Source organism: Spirogloea muscicola (assembly GCA_009602725.1). Taxonomy (NCBI): domain Eukaryota; kingdom Viridiplantae; phylum Streptophyta; class Zygnematophyceae; order Spirogloeales; family Spirogloeaceae; genus Spirogloea; species Spirogloea muscicola. The sequence continues at coordinate 38,019 of WELB01000158.1, read as the reverse complement.
TGCATCCTGTCTATCCTTCATAATGACGACCTCCGGCTTGCACAGGCCCTTGGTCGTCCTGAAGTCTTCTGGTTAACCTTCATAAAGACAAGGTCGTGCTGCAACAGTCCACGTGGCCAGTGGCACTTGACAAGCAAGGAGCACAATCTGCGGCTGCTGAATATCCAAGTTCTCGCTGAAGCTTTTTGATGACTATGGCCTTGTAGGTCAGCTTGACCGGCGTCACTGGAACTCGGAAGTCTGTTGAATCGCGTGTTGAAAAGCTGCTGAAAGACATCAAAGAAGTAGGTGCTAGAACTCTTAAGTAGTACTGCAACAAAAAACTTCTCAAAATGCAGACGTTCCCCATATTGTTTTGGCAGCTTGTTGCACCAGATGACACTCTGATCATTTGGCTTCTGCTTGAGCTTGTACATGCAGAAGACAGATAAGCCAGTAGCTGTGGGCTTCGGCATATCTACAGCAGAACACGCAGCCCAAGTGAGAAGAACTGGACCATGCTTTGACTTTATCCAGGAAGGCACATTGCACTTGTCAGAAAGCACCTACATTGTCTAATTATTATCTATCACTCTGTGTCAGGTGGCAATGTGGGGTGCAGACGGGGTCATTGTGGGCAGCAAGATGGTGCAATTGCTGCATAGTGCAGAGACACCTGAAGCAGGGGTTGATGCTATTGCAGCTCTCATCCATGAGCTGAAGCAAGCAGTGTCAAAACATCGTTCTGTCAAAAGTTGATATGCGATTTGTTTAAATGAGTGTGGACTTCGTGCTGGGCCTACACCATTGGTCCACAACTTAGGTCTCTTGACTGCGATGTATGCTCATCGACTTGTGCAGTATTGCGAATCGACGAGGAAGGACTATTCACATAGTAATTAGTGGGGCTACATGAAGCCCTCTGCAATGGGGGCCTTAGGTAACAGTGTGAACGCAGGCTGAGAAAGGGATGTCAATTGATGACTAAGCACGTACGAAACCGACAGCCTAATTTGGGGAGCCGGAGCACCGCCACCGAAGCCAGTGGCTGACATGGAGCTGCGCCCCAGCACGCTGATGACTAGCCAGAGCTTGGGAGAAAGTGGCTCTCCCCGAAAGTTTTCTTGCTCTGCCTGCCCTTGTCTTCCACGTTCAACAACCTGTACCTGCTGTTCACGTTCTGCAATTTGTACCTATCCTTCATGTCCTACAGCCATCAATTCCTGTCTCAATGTGGGAGGACCGGCAGACCGTCCTCGTCTTGGCGCAGATGCGGACGCAGACGCAGATGCACTCATGATCACATAGGATTCAAAGTAACACAAAGACTTGCCTGATTACACACAGAGTGCCGATGGGAACTCAGCTCCACCTGGCTGCACACACAGTTGGCAAGCACACATCGCCGCCTTGTCACACACAGAGACGCCGCGCACACAGACAGCGCCGCCTCGCCATACACAGAGCCGCCGCGCACACAGCGCCGCCTCGCACCGCTCTCAGAGCTGCCGCGCACACAACGCCGCCTAGCCGCACTTAGAGCCACGAGATCGTTCGGGCCAATAATGCAGTCTGCCAGGGCCTCCCTAATCTAGGAGACTCTCATCGGCCTAGCAGAAGGGGCGGAATGGGTGATCCTACCGACCCACTGGTTTACCATATCGCTATGTTCAACACTCCCACTGAATATGTGAATCAGCCAGACCTAGTAGACTTCTACATCTCTGCTAAATACCATCCTCCGTTTCTCAAGATCGAATAATTTCCACCCTTTCAATTGATCACCAAAACCTACCATGACACACTGACGAGCGTTTGGTTGCAGCTTGTGTCGTGTTTCAGTTGGGATGTGCATCCACGCTGCACAACCAAACACCCTGAGATGAGCCACTGTAGGCTTCTTCCCTGTCCAGAATTGATATGGTGTCATATTTTCATGGCACGAGTGCGTAACCTACTCTTGAGATATACTGCCGTGCTTAAGCCCAAAACGTAGGTGGCATAGAGTAAAGATACAATAAGCACCTGGCAGTCTCCATCACACTTCTGTTCCATCTCTCTGCGACTCCGTTTGGTTGCGGACGACGCTGCAGTCAACTGCCTGCGTATTCCCTGTTGCTGACAAAAGCTTTCAAACTCTTTAGATAAATACTTTCCACCGTTGTTGATTTCGAAGAGAATGACTTTTCGCCCTGCTTGCAACTGCAGCTTTGAAAACTTTAAACTTGTCAAACACTTCACTTTTGTTCTATTGAGAACATACTCTACTCCACCTGCTGGCATCATCGATGAGTGAGAGAATGTATCTACTCCCTCCTTAAGATGATGTTTGCATAGGTCCACAAACACCAGAATTTTCCAGATCTGACAAATCAGAAGCCCTCCAACGTCCGCTAGCAACTGGAGGTTGAAGATGAAGTTTACCTCGCACACAAGCTGAACTAAAATCAGGTTCAGTAGGAACAACATCCAATCCACGCACCAAGCTTTGTGTTTGTTGCATGCTCTGGATATTAGGATGTCCCAATCGTGCATGCCATTGCTTTGCTTGCGATATCACAGTCTGATATGCTTGGCCCTGCACCTGTTCCTGTCTCCTCTTCCTGTCCCTGTTTCTGCATCTGTTTCTGTCCCTGCATCTGTTTCTGTTTCTGTACCTGTTTATTCAAAATGAAGTGATCTTTTTCTCCTCAGGGACTATGTTTGGAATTGTGCGAGAGGCGGGCTATTAGCCGGCGATGGAGGTGTCCGACGTCATGCCAATCTCCTCAAGGCGTGGCTAGCCATACGTGCGTCGTCTGGACGTGGTCGCCACCCCCGGGGCGGTGGGCCTCGTCTGCTCCTGGACGTGGTACTGATCGACGCGTACAGGGCTGGCGCACCCACGTCAACCGTGTCTGGCTGGGCCACGTCCAGCGCGGAGCGCAAGAAGGAGCGGCACTACCAGGACCATCCCCGAGGGACCATCTTTATCCGTGTGCCATAGATATCTACGGAGGCTACGGCGTAAAGTGGTCCTCCCTGATCCAGCATCTGGCCCGGCTGGTTGATGCGCGTCGTCGAAGTCGGGGGGGCAGCTTGGGCCACTCCAGCATTCCGCAGGCCTTAGTTGCATGTCACAGAATGCGGCTCTCACTTAGTTTGCAGCGCTCGCAAGCATTGGCTCTTCATCAACGTGCAGGGCGCGCTTTAAGTCAGGCCTCCGGGTTTCGTGGCGGCGCTCCAGCTCCCCAAGTTAGCTTGTCAGATTCGTTTGTGCTCACCCGTGGGTACTAATGTCATCTTAGGTACCTTAGATTAGGTCTCCGTATTATGTAGCATTGTTTAGTCTGCACTCGACTCTGCCTGAACAATGTATTGGCTTGAATTGGCCTCCCTTTCAATTCATGCGCCCCGCGCGCCTTCTCTCTCTTCTCAATGGGCGAGCACCTTCTTGGCAGACCGCATTATTGGCCCGAACGATCTCGTGGCTCTGAGGGCGGCTAGGCGGCGCTGTGTGCGCGGCGGCTCTGTGTGCGGCGAGTCGGCGCTGTGTGCGCGGTGGCTCTGTCTGCGGCGAGGGGGCGCTGTGTGCGCGGCGGCTCTGTGTGTGACGAGGCGGCGCTGTGTGCTTGCCATCTCTGTGTGCGGCCAGTGGAGCTGAGTGCTCATCGGCTCTGTAATGTAATCAGGCAAGTCTTTGTATTACTCTGAATCCTTTGTGATCATGAGTGCATCTGCGTCTGCGCCAGCATCTGCGCGCCAGGACGAGGACGGTCTGCCGGTCCTCCCACATCAAGACAGGAAGTGATGGCTGTACAACATGAAGGACAGGTACAAACTGTAGAACGTGAACAGCAAGTACAGGTTGTTGAACGTAGAAGACAAGGGCAGGCAGAGCAAGAAAACCTTCAGGTTATGGGCCCACTGGGCGGCTCACGTCCTGTTCTTAGCCCCAAATTATCTCGAGAGACAAACTGGACAGTATGGAAGTGGAAGATGACAAGACTACTTCAATACCAAGAAGTCTGGGATGCTGTAGAACCCATTTCAGCTCGTGGGTCGTGTCGGACCACCTCAAGACAGAATCAGGCAGCATCAGCAATTTTAATGGCAAACATATCTGATGAAGAGTTGATTGGTCTAGTCACTAATTCATTAGCCAGTCAGATATGGGATCTCTTGAGGTTCAAGTTCGAGAATAGAGGCACTGATAGAGCATATAACCTTCGTATGTGTCTCAGAGAGTGTGATAAGGAAGAGGATGAAGGCATACAGGAGTTTGTGAATAGAGTGGAGGTCTTGGCACTGCAGCTACATGACATGGAGCAGAAGTGGCAGTTCAGCATCAGGTTCTTGCCAGTACGATGGGACTGCCACCAGAGTATGGCGCTGTAAGGGATGCAATCCTGATGGCCACCATGAATGATTCAAGTGTGGAGTTTGTTCTGACCTGTCTTCTTTATAAGGAGAGGGAGATGGAAGAGCAGAAACGTGCTATGCAGGGAATGAATGCAGCACTGATGGTCACACGGATTATGGAGCCAGATCTTTGGGATCATCTGGATAAAACCAAGTGGAGTGATGGCAGGCGACATCAGACAGATGACAGGGTATATTTAGGGACCCTCTGGATCGACCTAAGTAGGGATGATGGCAAGCGACATCAGCCAGATGACAGAATATGTTATTATTGTTGCCAACCTGGTCACATGGTCAACAATTTTCCAAACGGCAGGTTCTGAGTGATGACTACAGAGGTTGAGGTAGCAAGAGATAAACTGTGGGTCAAGCCCATCTATGTGGAGGACAGGTCAAGTCATCTAAAAACAGTTGGCTGATTGACAGTGGCGCCACGCATCACTTTACGCATTGACATTATTGGCTTGAGAAGTATGAACGCATTGCTCCTCTCAGGGTTTTCTTGGGAGATGATAGTACACAACCTGCTGTTGGAGTGGGTCAAGTTCGTGTGCAGGTGCCTAGTTTGAATGGCATCAATGAGCAGCTATTGAAAGATGTGTTGCATGTACCTGCCCTGGCAGCAAACTTGTTGTCTGTCCCCAGCTGCTCAAAAGTGGTATCGGGTTACTTTTGAAGATGATTTCTGCGATCGAGAAAGATGGAGCTACTCTAACAGGTAGGAGAGAAAAGATTTCTTCAATTTGAATAAACAGGTACAGAAACAGAAACAGATGCAGGGACAGAAACAGATGCAGGGACAATAACAGACTCCACAGTCAAATTATCCCTGGTGGCCATCTGGATGGTATCCCTTACAGCGGCATACTCCGGTGGCAGTCCCATCGTACTGGCAAGAACCTGATGCTGAACTGGCACTTCTGCTCCAATGTCATGTAGCTGCAGTGCCAAGACCTCCACTCTATTAACGAACTCCTGTATGCCTTCATCCTCTTCCTTTGCACACTCTCTGAGACGCATACTAAGGTAATATGCTTTTATCAGTGCCTCTATTCTCGGACTTGAACTTCATGTGATCCCATATCTGACTGGCTAATGGCTTAGTGACTAGATCTATCAACTCTCCATCAGATATGTTTGCCATCAAAATTGCTGATGCTGCCTGATTCTCTTTTAAGGTGGGCCGACACAACCTACGAATTGCATTGGGTTCTGAGAAAAGGAAGCGCGGCCAGATTGACCGGTGGCTGAGAAGGCCAGCCCAAAGGAATGGACAAGGTCTGAAGGAGCCGGAGTGCGAAGGACTAGGACTAAGACATCAGCCAGGGAACGCGAAGTAACCTCTAGTCAGGAGATGCAAGTCTGTTCTACACTCCCAATGGGGGCAAGGGCTGTTATAAGCCAGCCTGAAAAGAGTGCTTGGGCTTCGCTAAACGAACCCCGGCTCCTTCAGACCTTGTCCATTCCTTTGGGCTGGCCCCTCCCAGCCACCAGTTTGCCCTCTTAGTCCAAACGAAGGAAGGATGACGCCCTTTTGGACGAGCCACTTTTCTTTTTATCTTTCTTTCCCCACCAAGGTAAAGAGAAGAGATCGTGTATTAGAAAGAAATGTAGGCCAAATGGCCAGGTACAAAGGCAAGCACATCTAAAAATCTACATAACCTACAGCAGATTNCTCTCCTTGGCCTGTGATGACGGCGTTCGGTGGCGCGTTCGTATCCCTCCTTGACTCATCTGTCGCTGGGGCCTTCCCCGTGTCCTTCACACCCTCCGCTGCACCCGCCTGCGCATCATCTTCCTCCCGGTTCTTGGCCACTTCCTCCCTCTCGGCCATGGGAGGCTCTTTGGCCAGCGGCGGTTGCGGGGCATGCTGCGTCGGCTGCTCTTCCGCTTTTCGCTTCCCACGCCCGATGTCCCCCCACCCACTCTCCCTCGCGGTCATTGTCGGCCACGACAGCGATGATGGCCTCTTCGGCGGCGCCCGCAGCGGACGCGACCTGTATGCAGGCATTCAACACTTCGCTCAGCCGCGGTCCGCCTGCGGGCGGAAAATGCTCGCCGCAGCCGCCGCCGCCCTCTGTGTCAGGCAGCGGCTTGTGGACCTCCGCCGCCTCGTCTCGCTCACTATCGCCCATTGCGGGGCGGGTCCCGGCTCGGCGACCAGCGCTGGGCTCAGCAATCGGCGCTGGCTGGGCTCGCCAGCGACCGCGTCGTCGTCGTTGGCGGCGGCGGCGGCGGCGTCGCTGGCGGCGGCGGCGGCAGCGTCGGCAAGCTCGGGGGCCCTGGGGCATGCATGCAGGAAGAGAATGCGGCTGCTCTTGTTCAGAGTTCCGGGAAGAGGAAGAAGAAGAAGGCGCGCGCGGTGCGCATAAAATTGAAAGGAAGGCTAATTCTAGCCCTCCAAAAGTCCTGTTAACGAGATAATGGGCTGCTAAGGGGGACACTACCGCGAGTGAGCACATGCATATCTGACAAGCTAAGCTGAGGAGCCAGACCACCACCACGGAAGCCATTAGCCTGCCGTAATGCACACCCAGCACGCTGGTGTAATGCGAGTGCTTGGGAGCGCTGTAGACCCGAGCGCCGAAGAGGAGAGAAGGCGCGCGAGGCGCATGAAGTGAAATGGGGGCCAATTAAGCTGATACATTGTTCAGGCAAGGGTAGCGTCCTTTCCTCTCTCTCTTCCCCCCGCTCGGCCGACCAGGCGAGAAGGTGCGTTACATTTTGGCGAGAGGCCGAACGCCCCTCCTCCCAATTTTCACAGCCCTTGCCACTCTTGGCCCTTGCCCACTTTTCCCAGCAGTCGAGGTACATCCCAACGCCTGTGAGCTGCCCTGAAGGCGTAGCAAGGAAATTCTCGTGTGTCTGTGTGCCGGTCGTGCCCTCGGTGCCGCTCTGGCTCTGGCCTGGGACCCGTCACCAGTGCTGAATTTCAAAATATGGTGAATCAGTGGGTCGGTAAAATCACCCATTCCGCCCATTCTGCGAGGCAATTGAGAGTCCCTAGATGAGGGAGGCCCCGGCAGATTGCATTATTGGCCCGAACAATCTCGCGGCTCTGTGTGCGGCTAGCCGGCGCTGTGCGCGGCGGCTCTGTGTGCGGCGAGGCGGCGCTGTGTGCAAGACAGTGCTGTGTGCGGCAAGGCGGCGCAGTGTGCGCGACAGCCCTGTGTGCGGCCAGGTGGAGCTGAGTGCTCGCCGGCTCTGCGTGTAATCAGGCAAGCCTTTGTCTCATTCTGAATTCTTTGTGACCATATCTGCGTCTGCGTCTGCATTTGCGCCAAGACGGGGACGGCCTGCTGGTCCTCCCACATCAAGACAGGAAGTGATGGCTGTAGGACATGAAGGACAGGTACATTTTGCAGAACGTGAACAGCAAGTACAGGTTGTAGAACGTGGAAGACAAGGGCAGGCGGAGCAAGAAATATTTCAACCAGGAGCCCAATTTCTCCGACCTGCGGCTGCTTAGCAGGGATTGCTGATTTTCCGGTTGCATCGTCTTGTGTCTAGCTGCGTGTTTCTTTCCGGCATCTTCTTTGGCTCTTTGGATTTTGTCCATTGTCTTCTTTATGAGCGCGCACTTTCTTCTTTTTCCAGCTGCAAGTTACTCCGACTTGCTGCTGCTAACTGCAGCTAACGCGGGGTTGCTAAGTTCCCAACCGCTGTAGTCTCTTGCATAAGAAGAAGTGGCTCTCCCAGTGGGGACAAGGGCTGTGAAAAGCCAGACCGAACGACATTGACAAAAGCTTCGAAGTGGCCAAATAACGGAGGGGCCTTAAAATGCTGTCAGAATGGGTGTAGGATGGACCTCTCAGTAGCTACGAGTGAGGAGCCTCAATCCCGACAGACTGGCTGCCGGAAAACTTTCCACCTGACGAAAGCCAGAGGCTGCAGCGAGAGCACGGCCAGCACGCGGATGCAAGGCGTGGGCCATGGACCGCTGGAGGGAGATTGACAGACGCATGCGATAGACCTGGGCCAGCGGCTTTGAAGTCAGCCGGCTCACCTCGCCTGCGGGACACAGCGCGCCGCGCAAGCCTGGCTAGCAGGTCGAGCCACTGGAATGCATAGCTGTGTGGTTTCGGCCCTTTGTGCCTTGCCCATTCTTACTGGGCTGGCTATCTACAGCCCCTGCCTGTCATGAATCGCGCCCTAGCCCGAGCTCGAGCCGGCGCCCCGCGCCCTAAGCCTAAATCCAGCCTAGTCAGCCCTAACCCTAATCTGGGCTCCTCTAGAGGGTTCCCGAGGGACCCCGGGCATGGGAACGTCCTCCTGCAACTTCTAGATCTTTACAGAGGCCCTAGTGAGGCTAGTCTATATAAGGAGGGGGGCCCCTCTTGGAAGAAAGTGCTCGCCCATTGAGAATAGGGGCTGGAACAACCAGCCCGAAAAAGAATGAACAGAGTACGAGAAGGGGGCCAGGGGAAGCGCTAAGTAACAGAAACAAAGCTGCTACGAGACACTCAGTAACCCCTGCTAAGCAGCCGCAGATCAGAGATGCTGGGCTCCTGGAAGTGGGTCCCCTGGCCAGAGCCAGAGGCAGCAGCGAGGGCTCTGCCGGCACGAAGGTGCAGCGCCCGGGCCATGGACCTCTGCAGCGAGACGGCCAGGCGCATTCGATACACTTGCGCCAGCGATCCGGCTGCAGGGAAGTCAACCGGCTCCCCGTGGAAGCGCCGGGCGATGGTGTGGCGGGCGAGCTGGGTGAGCAGCTCGAGCCACCGAGCGCCCAGCGCCCCATGTGTGTCGATGGCCAACGGGAAGAACTTGGGCCCCCATCTCCAGCAATCTGTATCCTGCCTGCTCACCTCTCGAGCACTCTGTACTCTTGCCCCTCCAGTAATCCAAGACGCCTTGTGCATCGTGCTTCCAGTCTCTTGATCCTCGCTTGCAGTCCAGCTCCGCGTCCTAAGGCCCCGGGCCTCCGCCCGCCGCCTTACACTGCCTTACATTGGAAGAAGCGTGTTGTGCGTTCTAATATTAAAAGCGGTAATTCTTGAAAACCAGGCCAAAATGGCCGAGTACAAAAGGCAAGCGCATTCAACGACGTAGGTGAGCAAAGACGTGAGGGGAGGGGACCGCCAACTCCGCGCCAGCAAGCCACCGGCAAGCCCGATGTTGGGGGCTGCCCCACTCCTCGCGCGCATATATAGGGCGACTATATATAGGGCGACTACCTGTGATAGCCCAGCCCAGAGAACCGCTAAAGCACACACCGACTCAAGCGGCCACTTGGTGCTCAAATTCAGCCCAAAAAAGAATGAACAAAGAACGAGAAGGGGGCCAGAGGAAGCCAGAGGAAGCGCTAAGAAACCAAAGCACACAAAGAAAGAAAGCAGCTACAAATTACTCAGTAACCCCTGCTAAGCAGCCGCAAATCAGAGAGGCTAGGGTCCTGGAAGTGGGTCCCCTGGACAGAGCCAGAGGCAGCAGCGAGGGCTCTCCCGGCACGAAGGTGCAGCGCACGGGCCATGGACCTCTGCAGCGAGACGGCCAAGCGCATGCGATACACTTGCGCCAGCGACCCGGCTGCAGGAAAGTCTACCGGTTCACCATGGAAGCGACGGGCGATTGCGTGGCGGGCGAGCTGGTTAAGTAGCTCAAGCCACCGAGCGCCCAGTGCCCCATGGATGTCAATTGCCAACGGGAAGAACTCGTCTTCCGGTGGATGGTCGGCGTACTTGATCTCTTTTGCCCGAGCGGCGCAGGCGACCGCATACCCAGCCTTGGTGGCAGACTGGGCTGGGTGGGAGCGGTCAAATGCGTCGGTAGTCACCACATCCAGAAGCAGACGTGGCCCGCCGGCCTGTGGGGTGGCCACCAGGTCGACGCGACGAGCGTGGAGACCGTCGGCCCTGGCCTGGAGCGGCATGACGCCGGAGTGCTCCGCTGCCACCGCGAAGCCAGCCTCCACCAGGATGCTGTGCATCGCGTCCCGGAGGCGGTCGTGGGCCGCCGTCCTCTCGCCGCCATGGGAACAGCGCAGGACGTGAGCAGCCAGCTCGCCAGGCTTGGCCCCTCGCTCGCCACACTGGCATTGACGCACGCCCTGGAGGCATGGAGGCGGCAGCCCCAGGAGCCGGTGGACGGCAGTGCGAAACACCTCATCTGGGAGGGTCAGGGCGTCAGTGATGGGGAGTGCCTGGAGCCACGCCGCTGCCCCCGGGGAGGAGGCCGAATGTAGTCTCGCGCGCCCGCGCAGGTCAGCCTCAGGAAGCTGCAGCACGGCGGTGGTGTAGGCGGCCTTGTCGACGACGGCCGCGAAGCGCGCTTGGACGCGCAGGTTAGCGGTGTGCGCAAGGTGCGGAAAGGGTCAAATTGCCCTGTTGAGCAGCCGAAGGTCAGAGAGACTAGTGTTTGAGACGGTTCGTCTGTCTCCGGCTCCTTCAGACCTTGTCCATTCCTTAGGGCTGGCCTTTCCCAGCCACCAGTCAATCTGGCCGCGCTTTCTTTTGTCTACAGCCAGAGGCTGCAGTCAATGAAAGTGCTCCCTATTGAGAATACGGGCTGGTAAAGCCGGCCAAGAAAAGAATGAAAAGAGTACGGGGCGTCCACGGGGCGTTCGGCGCTCGGTGGCTCGAACTCCCAGCATCGCGCGCAACGCAGTCTCCCGACGGTCTCAAGATGAGCAGGCCGCAGGCCAATTGCAACGCGGCGGGCACACTCGCCCAGGTGTATCGCATGCGCCTGTCAGTACTCCTGCAGCCGTCAATGGCACATGCGCTTCATTTGCGTGCTGGTCGTGCTTTGACTGCAGCCTCTTACTGCAGACAGGGAACCCGCCACCCGGAGACTAGCTCCTCCGACCTGCGGCTGCTCGACAGGGGAAATACGGTAATTGTTTTTGTGGGCTAGCACAGCCACTGCCCTCTTCTGGAAGCGTCTCGCCTCTTCTGGGCCCTTCGAACTTTGTTCATTCTTCTTCCTGGGCTGGCCGATTACAGACATCGCCCTCTCCCGGAAGAGTTCCATATTTCTCTCTCTCGTTCCACTCAGGAATGTGAATGCAAGCTGGCAAAGAAAAGGAACTCTACCAATGTAAGGCAATGGCTGCGAGAGGTCAGCCAAAGAGAGAGAAGGCGCGCCGTGCGCATGAAATGAAGGGTGGCCAATGCATGTGAAGACAAGCAAGCTGGCCGCCCAGCGAGCTGGCAGCTGGCAAGCTGGCCAGCGTCCTGATTGGTTGCACCAATGCACCGTGCGTGCTTCTCGCTGCATGCGTGATTCCCTTGCGATCACGAAGCTGGACAATGATGGACAGCAATTAAGGAGCTTTTGAGGGTTGGAGTTGTGAACGCCATCGCTCTTGACCTGCTCTCACAGCCAGTTCCTCATACACGAGCCCTCTTTGCCCTATGTTGTCAGTGGGCCCTTGAGATTATGCAGCCGATTATGGCTCAACCTGGTGCAGGAGCTGCAGAGAGAGTAGTTCCCCTGCCATCTTGCCAGCTATTCACATCGTTTGGGCTCACCCGTTCTCAGGCGAAATTATGCTTCGTACCAAGAGGTATCTGTGTACTTGCAACACAAAAATTTGTGCAATGATGCTAGCCTGCAGTGTCCTCACTCTGTTTGATGGCTCCCAGGATCTGCATCAATGCTCCCTTGCCTACGCTGTCCGCTGGCGAGCAGGCCGTGCTATGGCTGCTCCCTCCGAGTCTCGGCGGAGTGCCTCTTTCCCTGCAGCGAGCTACTCTGACTTGATGTTGCTCACTCGCGGGTACTGAGCTTCCCTCTGCATCGTCTCGTGTTTTGTAGTGTAGTCCTATTTCGGCACCTCTTTCTGGCTTTGGATATTGTCCATTCTTTTTGAGCTGGCTTTGCCAGCCCCTCTTCTCTAGAGGCGAGCACTTTCCTCTTCATCAAGGTCCTTAGACTAGACAATGCCTCTAGGCGAGCCCATCTGCATGCCACAGTGAACAGCACAAGGTGGCATCTAATCGATGCAAGTATCGCTACTTCCATGCACCCCACATTGGAAAAATCCAGCACCTTTGCTTAAGCCTCACTTCCATCTCAATGAGAGTGGCTGAAGCATTGTCCACATCGATGGACACGATATGTAATATGGACCGTCTCAAAGCGATCTGGATCACAATCACCCCAATCGAGTCCCCAGTCTCCATCTACAATTCCTAAGTGCACTATTTCACATACATGCCCTCGGAGAACATGCCATTCCTTTGCTAAGCGAGCCGGCGAGTTCGAAGCATACGCTTCCCGGAATCTGATGTAATTGAGTTCGGGGCACGAAGAGAGAAGGTCAAGGACTGACTCCATCCGTGCAGTCATGCAGGCTCTTAAGTGCACTTCTCGCAGATGCGGGGACGCCTTTGCTATTGCAGCCAAGTCTTGCCAATGCACACTCGTGCAGATGAGAGTTCTCAGGGCCCCCAGTGGAGGACAGGTCCAGACGAGTAGCTCTTGACGATCCATATTCTCCAGTCCGGGTCTGGTCGGACCAGACCAGACCATGACTGTGAGAGTCACCAACCTGCTGCATCCCGCAAATGATGTAGCCAAAATCTCGCGTCCAAAAATTGGCGTGCTCGTCACCAAGGAGTGCAGGTTGGGGCACCATCCACCAAATTTCCAGAAGTCAACTGATGTCCCAATGTACATCTTGTCACACTCAAGGAAGCGGAGAGAAGTCGTGACTGGTAGCGCCTGCTCGGGTGGCGCCTGTGTTGTACCAACCAACTTGCAAGCCTCTAAGCTCAGTCTCTCCAGTTGGGGGGCATTGCGTATGAACGCCATGAAGGATGTATTCCTCGCTACAATCTTCCTCATTGACAGTCTCACAAGCGCTGGCATGGGTGGGCAGTTCTCAAAGGGGTCGGGCCTGATGACATCTTTATGTGATGTGTGCAATTGTAGTTCACGCAATCGTATGCAGCATGAAGCCAGGATAGCCATGGCAGTAGAGGCGACACCCTCTTCATTGGGCACGTAAAGCTCCAGTACTTCCAGCCTTGATATAATTGCAGTCTGCAGGGACTGCAGCCAATAGCAGCTCCAGCTTTGTTGACAACGCAGCCTCCTCATCTCAGGGCACGTCGCCAGGATCTCATAATCACATTGTCCAGTCCAGAGATTGGGGCAGTCTTGCACGCGAAAATCTTGCAGCAGTGGGCAACCCTCGGCCAACTGCCTAATCCCATTGTCCGTAATGCTGCGGCAGCCTCGGATGTGGAGTTTGCAAAGCTAGGGCATATGCTTAGAGATTGAAATCCAATATTCCGCGCCAATGTCAGTGATGCGAGTATACGAGTGTGTCCCCAGGGTGTCAGGAGAGAGCCACAGCTCAAATCCTGTCAGGCACCGGCAAGCAGCAGCAATGATGTGTATGTCTGCATCTGCTTGAGATGAGAGGATATCAAAGTCAGCACTGGAGTATCTGCAACTGCATGAGAAAGGGAGTTGTCGCTTATAGACAATATTTGTGCGTGGAGCAAGTAGAAGCATGCAGCAAGACATTGGGCGATACCCAATAGCATGAGGAAATTACCAGCAGCTCGCGAGCATTCCAAAGCGAGGCTCTCAAGTGCCATGAAGCCGGCAATGTCAGCCAGGGACAAATGAAGATCCGTGTCATGTGATGTGAGCGCTCGCACAATGTTGCTGAGCATGCTTATGGCCCCAATGGTGCGCTGCAGGTCTTCAGCGTCGAACTCGTCTTTAGGAAAAGGAGGCGCTGCCAGCCTGACTCGCAAGTCGGTGAGCGTCGTGATAGTCGACAGGAGGCTGAGTTCGGTGGCGTGGCAGCGGCCTCGCACGAAGCTGAAGGCAAGACTGAGGCGCGTCAGAGAGGGGAAGGTGGCGACTAGCGCAGGGCCCACCACCGCCGGCTCCCGCCGCCGCCGGGGGTAGTTGGTTTAAACACCCGGGACCCGCAGAGAGACCTCCGTGATGGCGGCTCGGGCAAGGCGGCGCCACCGCGGCACACTCCTGCGATGGCGGCCCAAGCTGGCGGGGCCTCTGGCCTGGCGGCGGCGCGCTCCAGCACCGCGGAGAGGCACTCATCCGGCAAGTCGTCCATGGCGGCGGGCCTCGTGGGCGGGTGGAGGAAGGAGAAGGACGCTTTCGGGAGAGGGCAGGTGGCCGGGAGAGAGGCCAGCCCCGAAACAAGATTGAACCAAGGGCGGAGGGTTCCGGCCTCCGAGGGCTGCGGAAGTAGAAGAAGCGCGGCCAGATTGACTGGTAGCTGGGAAAGGAAGTAGGGCTCGCCCATTGAGGATTATTTTGTGGCTGCTGATATTACAATCGGCTGTAAATTGCCAGCCAGATGCATGCAGGTGCTCATGACGGAGCCAAGGGCCAGGCAGACGGGGCGCCCTCAATACCCCCGTGTCAGCAGTAGGAAGTCAGAGGATAGGGACCGGAGGGGCCCAGCCCAGCTCACTGCCTTCTCCTGGAACGTCTTCCTCTCCCGGAGAAGGGTGTCGTCGGCGGCTCACCCTGCGGGCCGCAGAGCCTTCTCTTCGCTCTCATATGCAGCTGGCTGGCACTTTACAGCCGATTCTTTGATATCAGCAGCCGCATTTCTTCTTGTCACCCGGCAGGGAAGCCTGCTGGGCCCCCCCTGGCGAATCCATGGTCCAGCCGGCCCCCTGGGAGGTGCTCCTACGCCGTTCCACACCGCGCCGCAGCCGTCGCCACCGCCACCGCCACCGCCACCGCCGCCACCATCGCCGCCGCCGCGGTTGAGGCCAACGGCGCCGGGTTGGAGGCCTCGTGGACGCAGCCGAGCCTCACGGCCCACCGGGCGAGCGGCTGCCATGGCGGCGTGGAGCAGGGCCGAGCCCCTCGCGGTGCTGGGCCGCCGTGCGATGGCCTGCGCGGCGTCAGGGCTGCCGCTCTCGCGCACGCGCCCTCCGTCTGGCGCAGCCCCAGCCATTCCACGCTTCCGCCCCGCGCTGCGGCGGGCCGGCAGCGTCGCCAGGCCCATCTGCGGTGTCCCATCCGGTCGAGAGCCGCAACTGCTGTCGCTGCACAAGGCAGCTGCGATGGCGGCAGCGGCCGACCCGTCTATCACTCGTCGCTCTGCCGGCCTCTGAGATGATGGTGATGCCCGTCCAACTTCGCGACGGGGTCCCTCGGACGAGGCGTGTCGATCTGGTTGGCGTCCCCCTGGGAGGTGGCAAGCGGCTCCTCACGGACGTCCTAACCGACAGCTTCCGGACGAAAGGCCCCATTACTTCTGAGACCGGCTTTGTCGAGAAGGTGGCCGAACAGAAGAAGTTGCACAATTACAAGGACTACCCGGCGGGTGATACCTTTTACCCCCTGGCCGTGGACTCTGCCTGAACAATGTGTCGGCCTGAATTGGCCTCCATTCCATTTCATGCGCCCCGCGCGCCTTCTCCCTGGCCATGGACATCTATGGGTGTTACGGGGGTCGGTGGTCCTCATTACTTTCGCTGCTGACCTCTCAAGCTGACCAGCAGCACCGGGAACAGGGTGCAGCCCTTCCCGGTGGCCCAGTCCCTTGGGGTCTTGTATCCTGCCTTATCCATTATCCATGTGCCTACAGCGGTCCCAGGCGATTGCTTTGCATCACCGGGCTGGTCGCGCCATTGCAGCAGCCTCTGGTTTGCGCTACGGGGTTGCTCTTCCTCCCCTCAGCTCATCTGACTTCCTACTGCTGACACGGGTTATTGAGGGCGCCCTGTCTGCCTAGCCTTTGGCTCCGTTATGAGCACCTGTATGCTGGCAGTTTACAGCCGAAAGTTAAATGTCAGCAGCCGCATTCTCTGAGATGGCAGGGCTGGTTGTAACGGCCCTGCCATTGCTTCGGCGTCGATAGCGACCTTCCGCTGGCCGGGCAGGCCTTCCTCGCTCGCGCCTGCGCGACATGGCGACCAGGCAGGCGCTCCGGGAGCTCCCACCCCCAGCACAAGCAACTGTTGCCACCGGACTTGTCCCCCTCCGCACCTGAGGAGAATGTGGTCTTGAGTGCGGCCACCCTCGCAGGGCGCTCCAAAGCACGTAGCCAGCCAGTAACGCCAAGCGGCCCCTCCCAGCACGTTTGTGAAGCACGTCAGATACTCGTTTGGAGGGCACAAGAGGAGAAACCCTTGGTGCTCCACCAGTGTGCCGCACGTTGCCCAGGATCAATGTCTCCACCAGCATTCGTCGGCTGCTGCATGTAAGCCAGCTCTCGCTCTTCCTGATTCCAACACTAAAATGTGCTGTAGGAATGCCGCGCCCGCCATGGCCTTGGCGACGGCGGCGGCTGCGACAGCGGCGGCGGCGGCAGCGGCGGCGGCGACTGGGGAGCGACCGGACTCGGAGGGCCCGAAAGTGTTGAGAAGAGTCAGGGCTGCCTGCCCTCCAGTGACTTATGACCCCCGCCCGAACTGATCAGGAACCTCATGGGGAGAGCTGGGTCGGCCAGCCCGGCAGATAAGCCGGTGACCTGGCAGCTCGACGTGTGGGACCCACGAGAAGAAAGTGCTCGCCCACTGAGAATAGGGGCTGGAAAGCCAGCCCAAAAAAGAATGAACAGAACACGAGAAAGTGCTCGCCCATTGAGAATAGGGGCTGGAAAAACCAGCCCGAGAAAGGGGGCCAGGGGAAGCGCCAGGGGACCCACGCCATCCACCCACTCCTAGGTCAAAAACCCTAGACCTCGTCTACCGCTGTCTGTGATGAGCATTCCAAGACGCCACAGCGCAGCTCCACACAACACAGCTAGACCTAGACCATATGCAGCTAGCAGTCAAGAGTTTACGAAGAACCCTCTTTCCGACATGCGCGTCATGGAGATGCTGTCTTACAATCTGGGGCACACACCCTCTCGCAGCAACAAGGCGCAGGTCCAAACGCATGAGAAAAACAACTAGCACGGCGCTGGTGTTCATGGCTGCAGATAGGCTTTCTCCAACACCGTGGCACCCCGCCCAGTCCAGATCGCAACCCTCAAGCGCTGCCGCCGCTGCTGCTGCTGCCACTGCTGCCGTGACGGCCGCAAGCACCGGCACACTTACTTCAGTCACATTTGTCATTGCCGCCGCTAGGTGCTGCTATCATGGCAGCGCCGTCCTTATCAGCACAACACTGACGTGCTTGGGAGTGTGCATAAATTTGCACACAGTAATGTAGCAAATCCAACTCAGACGACACCGTAGCACTCCCTCCCGTGATTTTGTGGGACATCACTGGCAAGTCAGTGATCAACCTCAGCATAAAAGTAACGCGATAAGACCTTGGACTTGAGAAAGAGAAAAGTTGAAGCAAAGCCTTCTCCTGGCTTCTGTACTCGGCCACTAGTAAGAACAAGTTATAACGTCTTCGATGGGGTCAGCTTGCCCAAGGCGGCGAAGCTAAATAGCCACCAACCTCGTGCAGTGGGCTGATGAGATAATGAGTCACAAGGATGTTTTCGTCATGCTGAACCACAACGAGGAAGTGATTTGTGTCAAGGACGAAATCAGTGACTGAAACAGCAGGCACAATGGATAATGCACTAGTATCGGGCTGATTGTACAGCAGACGCGCTGAAGCATCTCGGAGCTGTGAATCGTTTCTTATATCACATGCCCATATCACCTAGAGCTTCGGCTTGGATGGTCAGAACGCCCACTTCGTGCACTGATATGCGGGCTTAGAGGATGGGCTAAAACAAACCCATCGCTGAATTGTACTATACATTGTGTCCAGTTAGTTGTTAGGTTGCAAGGAGACACTGGAAGCAGTGCCTCACAATTAATCATCAAATACAATCAGACAACAGTGTAGACAATATATAAGGTGCTTGCACCTTCCTCCCGGATTTGGGAGCGAGGACAACCCTTCTGTAGATCTAGTTGCTTGAGCTTGTCCGTTGAGTGCTCTGTCGGAGCTGCTGACGTAGGTGCTTCGAAGCTGACCCCACATACACAACATACCATACCGTGATAATAGGAAGAAACACTTTTGCTTCACGATGATGTTGTCATGGTCAACTGCGACGAGGAGATTACCCACAACAGTATCATGACTTGTAATGACGACCGTAAGCGCAGGCACATCCATGAGGTCAAGCTATAAGCTCTTCGGAAGTCACAACCCAATAAACCCCAAACTTGGTCTTGGATGGTCAGAGCGTGTCTTCCATACAGTGCACATAGTACATGAGCGTACAAAGCATCATCTCTATGGTGTACTGTTACTCACATTCGCTGTTACTAAGGGTGCAAGGAGACACTGGAGACGTTTCTCTTCCAAAAATGTTCATCACCAAACAACACACAACTTACAGCTGAGCTTTTATTAATTGCAATAGTGAAGATGGCCAACAGCTGAGCAGTATCTCGCCTTGCGTACAAATTCCATAAGGCCGATACGGGATTTCTTGACCTCTTCAATGTCTCCTCGCTTCAGTTGAGCTCGTCATTTAGGTGAGGGCGGGTTTTATGTTGTTATGTAGTCGCGCAGCTGCTTGGCAGCTGATGGCTTTTCCAGAGTAGCTGAAAAAACTGACATAGCATATTCTTCCTGCAAGTGACAGCCCAAATGTCAGCACGCAAGTGCACAGCAAAGGCTAAGGACCTCTGCAGAAGGATTGCCATTCTGTACATTTGAGCTAGCGATGCGGCGGCATTGAAGCCCGGCTGCTCGCTCTGCTGACCTTGGCGGCGGGGCACTGCACGCCTCGCAAGTCGTGGAGGAGGACGAGCCATCCAGTCCCAAACGGCCCGTGGGACGTCGACGGCAAGCGGCACAACCTCGTCGCCAGCGGGGTGATTGGCGTACTTTCTCACGGGCGCCACGGAGAGGAAGTGCGCCGATCACCCCACGGTCGACGAGTTTGTCCCGCTTGCCGTCGACGTCCGGCGTTTGGGACTCGGTGGCTCGACCTCCTGCAGCGCCTTGCGAGGCGTGCAGTGTCCCGCCGCCAATCTCAGCAGAGCGAGCAGCCGGGCTTCAATGCCGCCCGGTCGTCGCTTGCTCAAGTGTACAGGGTGTGCCTGGCGATCTCCCTGCAGAGGTCCTCAGATGTTTGCCGTCCACTTGCTTGCACCTTCACTGCTGCCTCCGGCTTAGGTCAGGGCGACGCTTTTTTGCCCTCTACTAATCTTGACTTGCACTTACTGTCTAGTTACAGAGAGCCCACTTGCTGACGTCTAAGCAACTAGCATCCTGCTTTTGCGCCATCAAACCTTGTCCAAATTCCTGGGCTGTCCTCTCACAGCCGTCAATTAAGAAGAGCTTTTCCTTTACTGATATTGAGCATCCAAGTGGCCACTTTGGTCGCTGTGTGCTCTAGCACTTTCCTGGCCCCTTCCGAACCTTGTTCATCCTCTTTCCTGGGCTGGCTACAGCAATCGCCCTCTAGTGGAAGAGTCTTTCACTCTGTCGTTGACTCAAAGATGTGAATGCAAGCTGGCAAAGAGAAAGAGCTCTTCCAATGTAAGGCAATGGCTGCGAGAGGTTAGCCCAAAGAGAGAGAGGAGGGGCGCACTGCGCGTGAAATGGAAAGAATGCCGCTGCCGAGATTACACGAGCGGCTGTAAAAGCAAGCCAGATGCATACGGGTGTTCAGGACGGAAGCACAGGCTAGGCAGACAGGCACTCTTGATTATTACACAGCGATGATGGATGTTTTGAGGATTCGGATTGTGGATGCCAGCGCCCTTGGCCTGCCAAGCCATGTGGGACCGTGGCAGGTAGAACGTGAGCGTCATAGGAAGTCGGTGGTGCCAGTGCTCGCCTCTGTAGTTGTGAAAGGCATAACTTCGGGTGCCAGATGCGGCACCAGGGGCGAATTCTTTTGTACCTGGCAGTCCTGTTGTACGAAGCCTATCCCTGCTGCTCCACTACCGAGCCGGCGATCTGGGTCTGGACGCGCCACGGCGCATCCGCCACATCACGGAGCGTGAAGCGCAGCAGCTGAAATCCGAACCTGCTATGATTTAAGTCCTCGTCCTCAATGTTATCCTTGATCAAGAGCGGCGAGTGGATCGAGATGGCAATTGTGGCTGTGCCTCTCAGTGACCTGCCCTTGAAAATGGACGAATGGATGAAGGGCTGGTTGCTGCTGGACATGGCGCTGTCGCCCTTTCTCCACAGGAAATCGCCGGTGTCGCAGCCGCTCACACCCCAGCTCGAGACGGCCCAATAGTGCCAGGCAGCCACCTGCAGTGTGCCCTTCATGCTCGGCCTCACCGTGGCCATGGAGTCTAAAATCTTGGTGAAGTCCTGGACGGGGAAGCCCAACCTGCAGTAGTCAGCCCCCGTTTGCCTATCGAAGACCCCCTTGAATTCCTCAATCTTGCCCAGGGCTACTGAGTCCAATGGTTCGATGATGACGTCGTCGCAGACTATCTCCGTGGTGACGGACCCGTCCTCGTACTTTATTCCGACGTCCCTGAAGACCAGGACCCTGTCACCGACAGCGATCTTGCGAGGGGGGTCGGACAGGCAGACTTGGTACTTGTCATGGCCCACGAGGTTCAGCCTACCTTCAAGCAAGACCTGCGGATTGCCCGCGCTATCGCTGCCCAAGTACTTACTGCCCCGCATCGACGTCATCTGACGTGAGTTGCAAGTCTCCAACTCCTTGCTGCAATGGACCCGTGCCTCCGCCAGCCTCGCCTCCTGCTCGTCGCTCAGCCTCGCACTGCTCTCTCTCTGGCCTGCGATGATGGCGTTCAGTGGCGCATTCGTATCCCTCCTTGACCCATCTATCGCTGGGGCCTTCCCCTTGTCCTTCACACGCTCCGCTGCACCCGCCAGTGCATCATCATTCTTCCGTTTCTTGGCCACTTCCTCCCCCTCGGCCTTGGGAGGCTCGTGGGCCAGCAGAGGTTGCGGGACAGGCTGCTTCGGCTGCTCTTCCGGCTCAGCGGCGACGATGATGGTGGCGACGGCAGCAACGGCGGCGTTGCTCGCAACGGAGGCGGGCTGCATCCAGGCATGCGCCGCTGTGCTCAGCGGCGGCTCGCCCGCGGGTGGCGGAGGCTCGCCGCCGCCGCCGCCTTCTGCGTCAGGCAGCGGGTTTTGGACCTCCGCCGCCTCGTCTCGATCGCCATCGCCCATGGCGGGGCAGGTGTAGGCTCGACGACCGGCGCTGGCTGGGCTCGTCGGCGGCGACGGCGCGGCGGCGGCGGCGGCGCTAGCGGTGGCGGCGGCGCCGTCGGCAAGCTCTGGGGCCCTGGGGCATGCATGCAGGGAGGAGGGAGGGATGATCGGCTCCTCCGGGATTGGGACGACGTCTGACGCTGCCCTGGATGTGCCTGGCTATCACAGCCGCTCTTTTGATATCAGCAAGCGGCATTTCCTGGATAGCTGCTCTGAGACAGAGAGACAATGGCGCGCCCTTAGAGAAGAGAGGCAGGGCCAAGCCAGCCCAAAAAGAATGGACAATATCCAAAGCCAAAAAGAAGTGGATTTCTCAATGTAGTTCAAAGGGGCCAGAAAAGAGTAAGTGGCACTCCCAATGGAGCCAGAAGAGCGCTGAAGGACACAGCGACTCAAATAGCTACTCAATGGGGGCAAGGGCTGTGAAAAGCCAGCGTGAATAAGTTGACAAGCTTCTAATGGGACCAAATGACGGAGGGGCCTGCTACCCTCTCCGTCATTTGGCCACCTTAGAAGCTTGTCAATTCAGGAAAATTTTAACAATTCGGGCTGGCTCACACAACCCCTCACAGCAAGGGCTGTCGTTTCTATGGTTGAGCACTTTCTTTCCTTGGGCTGGCTTTTGCCAGCCTCTCTTCATGGGCGTGCAATTTCTTGCCCCCATCAGGAGAGCCACTTCTTTCACAGCGAGCATTTCTTTCTTCACAGCCCTTGCCCCCATTGGGATAGCCACTTCTTGCTCTGAGGGCAGGAATGTGGAGGGAAAGTGTTTCAAAAGAATACACAGCTTCCTCCCCGCCAGCAAGCCCGACGTTGGGGGCTGCCCCCCACGTCGGGCTCTCCAACTCCACGGAAGACGAACGACGCAGAAGGTTGAGGAGGCTGCCAGAGATTCAGAACAACCCAAGGAGCCTGGCAAGACTTACTTCTCTGGCCACACCTGGTGCCACTGACTGGATCACCTCTCCCCCCGTCGTGAACGCCTTCAGCATCAGCTCCGAGGCCTTTCGGACATCGCTTCAACTCTTCCTCGGCCTCCCACCTAATTGCCTGATTGGGGTGCGCCAATGCGAGTGCGGCTTCCGTGCAGAGGGTGCTGTGCTCGCCACTCACATGCTGAGATGCCCCACTGGACCAGAAGTGGTAGGCATTCACAACCTCCTTCGTGATACCCTGGCGGGCTTGATGCGCGACGCCGGCTTCCGTGCGGTCGTGGGAGTCAATAATATCATGCCTATCACCACGGACGCCCAGGGACGTCATCATCACCGCACACTTGACATTGTGGGCGTTCAACCTGGTGGAGGACCACGGGCCCTGGTCGATGTTGTTGTTACGGAGGCATATAAATGCCCAGCATCAACACACATTGCTGGGCACGCAGTGGGCGGAGCAGAACAAAGAAAACTGCGGCATTACTCCGATTACCCCCAATGCGATCACTCCTGCCAGCGGCAATCGACATCTTTGGCTGTCTGGGTCCTCGCTTCCACACTCTCCTTCAGAACATTGCCAATCTAGGCTACACTCGACGTGCAGATATGTTTCCAGCTGAGATGGGCTTGCCAGCTGCATATCTGTCGCTCTTGCGACGACGAGTTTCAGCCTGTTTGCAGCATGCTCATGCTAGTGCCTTGCACCAAAAAGCTGGGCGTGCTCTAGTTGGTGGCAGAAGGGCTCCGTTTCTGGCATCTAGTATTCATGCATCGAGTAGTGACCTTTATGTTTTGACCCGTGGTTATTGAGCGGGTCATTCTGCTGTAGGTTATGTAGATCTTTAGATGTGCTTGCCTTTGTACTTGACCATTTGGCCTACATTTCTTTCTAATACACTGTAATTTCTATCCAACTCCCCGCGCGCATATGGAACGCCTCGGCGCGCGTTTCTGGCACCGCCCAACAGGTATTGATCCTTAGGCGAGCGGCCCCAGTAAACGAAGACGGCCGTTGCGTACGCTCCAAATTTCGGTCGAAGCGCGGCGTTCGCCCTTACAATGTGGACGTGGGTTACGTTGAGCAGATCTAAAAATGAATGACTATTCCAGTAGGTGGCGATTGGCTATGATTGGCCAGCCCAGAAATATGCTGAACTATGTTCGAAGGGGCCAGAAAAGAGCTAAAGCCCACAGCGACTCAAGTGGCCAGTGGGTGTTAAAAATTTTCCCTGTTGAGCAGCCGCAGGTCAGAGAAACTAGTCTCCCAGTAGCGGGTCTTCTGTTTATAAACAGAGGCTGCAGCCACAGCGCGCCCAGCACGCAGTTGCAACGCGTGTGCATTGACTGCTGCGGAGATACAGAGGCGCATGCGATATACCTGAGCGAAAGAGCCTGCTTCGTGGAAGTCGGCCTGCTCTGTAGTAACGTCCTAACACAGCGCTGCGCTCTAGCCCGTGTAGGAGCTCGAGCCACAGAGCCCCGAACGCCCCGTGGACGTCGATGGTAAGGGGGAATAAGTCGTCTCTGGCATATAATCAGCTCATTTTGCCTCCTAGCCTCCAGCCCACTGACAACTACTTGCCCTGCCTTGAGGCAGATACAGTAAGGTTGGCCAGGTCGAACGCATAAGTCGTCACCACGTCCGCAATAAAGTGCGGTCCACCAGCCAGTGGAGTGGCCAGCAGGTCGATCGCCGGGCGTGGAGGCCGTTGTCCTTCTGCTGGATTGGCATGACCGATGTGTACTCGAGCCAAGCGTGAAGCCCTTTTCCACAAAGGACAAGAACGCTTCCAGATTTACAGCAGTGGTTGTGAGAAGCCAGCCCAAACTAAAGATGCCGTGCATTACGTTGAGGAGGAGGTCGTGAGCTGCCGTCCGCTCTCAACCGTGCGCACACCGGAGGACGTGCGCAGCTAGCTCAGCAGCCTCGGCCCTCTACTCGCCACATTTGCACTGCAACAACCCTGAAGGCAGGGCGGCAGATCAAGAAGATAGGTATTGCTCGCCCATAGATAAGAGGGGCTGGGAAAGGCCACCCAACAAGAATGGACGAGATGCAAAGAGCCAACAAGGTGCCGAAATGAAAAAGTACACAGCCTAACCACGAGACGACGCAGCTGGAAGATCAGTACCCACGAGTGCGCAGCAGCAAGTCCGAGTAACTCGTAGCTGGGGAAGAGGCACTCCGCCTAGACCCAGATGCAGCAAGGACCAAGGAGCCAGTGGACGGTTAATCGCAAGGCCTCGGCCGGGATGCGGAGCTCGTCGTTGAGGGGATGGGCCAGCAGCCACGGTGCTGCCCCAGGTGAGGAGGCTGACGGCTGCAGAGTGCGCCCTCGCAGGTCGGGCTCCGGAAGGAGCTGCAGGGCAGAAAACAATCGTGTACTTGTAATAATGGAAGGCAAAGTGGTCAACTACAACGGCAAGCACACCTGATGCACGGCGGCCGCGAAGGCCCCCTTCTCCAGCTCGGCCTTGTAGCGCGCCTGAATGCGCACATTGGTGGTGAGCGCGAGATGCTCACAAGTGACCGCCTTTTCGGCGAGGTCCGGGTGCTCAGCCAGCATCTCCTGGTAGGCCAAGCTGAGCGACGCCGGAATGGCATCGCGTCCAATACTCTTTTAACCACCGCCTGCTCCAGCGAGCGTCGTCCGTGTACGGGAAATCGCTGGTACTCCAAAGCGGCGACCAGCACTGCTGGTCAGGTACGCCGCCATGCATGCGCGGGCGAGCGGGCGGAAGCGGAGGCCACCGTAGCGGAAGGACAGCGTCGCCTGATGCAAGGCAGCTGGCGGGTGAAGGAAGCCTGGTAGCGGACAGGAGCCGCGAGGCTTGCCACTACACCTGCGTCGCAGGTGAGGCATGCGGTCGCCTAAGCTGCCCCGATTGAGGTGCTCACATTGGCCGACCAGTCTGCAGGGGTTGAGTCTGTTCACGAGCAGAAGACTTTCGCGGAACCTGACAATGTCAGGAATGTCGAGCATGCACTGGACAAGTACTGTCTTGACGCACCTCAAGTGGGCAATGCAGTGAGGACGAAGTGGATACATCAAATTCAGCTTCAGATAATTGCTACTTTCAGAGATATCTGGCCGCTGCATGTGGTGTCAGTCTGCAACGCATTCGACTTGCAATTCTCAAATCTGCACTGCAATCCTCTTGTATTAATTGCATCCCACTCCATTCCATGTCGTTTCATTTCTTTGGTGACTACTTCAGATACGTGTGACAAATGCAGTATGTCAAATTCACAACTGACATGTATTCGACTGACTGACTGTCGTCTGACTTTGGTGACAGAGTTGAGTTTGAGGTCATGGCATGGGCAGACGTGATCTGCAAGATTCTGAGGGGAGAGAGAATTGACGCCCTTCTTCTTGATGAACGGTATAGTAATGATGAACTAGTCGTAGTTACGTCTCTGCTACGCCTTATGCTGTCCGTGTTACCTGGGCCGCATACAAAGCCAGTGCTATGATCTTGTGACTCGTCGTCAATGTTAGCAACATCAATATTCAATAGCTTCATGAATAGCCAGATGGTAACTATCTGCTTGCATTCTCATGTGAAGGCTTAAAGTCAAGACGGGCTTTTACACGTGCCAGCTGGTCAGACAATACGAAGCGAATCACAACCTCCCACAGAAGCCCATTATTGGCATCTCCGCAACTGTGAAGCGTGCTGACCTGGTAATGATGGCTGTTTCAGCACCACGGGGGCCATGCGTTTGCTTGGTGTCAGCATCTCCGTGAGCATGAGTCGTGGTGCCCAAATAGCGCCAAATAGTTCCTTGAGTCTGTCATGTACTTGCAAGCTTGTTAGACTTGACACAACAAGGCCCTGCAAGCGGACTCCCGTGTTGGAGTTTCGTGCTGACATCTGGGCTGTCACTTGCAGGAAAGGTACGCTACATCAGGTTACTCAGCTTTCTGGGGACATTCGATCAATGAGCACACAGCTGGCAAGATTTGTAACTACTTGACAACATACAAACCGCCCTCAAGGAAAAGACGAGCTGAAATGAAGCGAGGAGACATTGCAGACTTCACTAGACCATTCAACGGCTTTATGGCATTCATATAGCAAGGCGAAATACTGCTTAGCTGTTGGCCATGGTCCTGCAAAGTTGCGAAGCTCAGGTGCGTCTTGTGCTGTGTGATACATGTCAGATGGCGCCAGGAGGCACTTCTTCCGGTGTCTCCTTGCACCCTTAGTAATAGCGTATGCGAGTAACACTGATGTAATAGAGGGATGGTGGTTTTTACGCCCCTCGTGTACTCTGTGCCTTTGAATGGAGAAGAAGCTCTGACCATCCAAACCAAGCTTTGGGGCTATTGCGTTGTTTTATACAAAGGGCTTATAGCTTTAACGAAGGGATATGCCTGGAGTTACTGTTGTCGACACAAGTCACGCAAGTCATGATATTGTTGTGGGGCATCTCCTGGTCGCAGTTGAGCATGACAACATCATCGTGAAGCATAGAAGGTCTTCTCTTCCTCTTATCACTGTACGTAAGCTTGTTCAGTGGGGTCAGCTTCGACGCACCTACCTCAGCAGCTCCCACAGAGCATTCACTGGACAAGCTTGAAGCCATTCGATCTACAGAAGGCTTGTCCTTGCTGACGTGTGAGCACCAAAGCCGGGCCGAATGTCCACGTAGAGGTTCAATTCAGTCTGAGTTTGCCAGCAAGTTGCTGGTCTTTATTTCACAGGAATGAAGCTCTTACAAGAGGAGGCGGCGGCTGTAAAAAGCCAGCTAAAAGGAGTAGGCAAGGTCTCAAGGAGACACTAGCGTGAAAAGGCGCACCACTCGACACAGAAGTAGCTATGCAGATTGTCCGACCGTTCCATGTACACTCAGGAACCCCGTGTCGACAGCAGCAAGTCGGCATGACTAAAGAAGAGGCTTGTTGCCCCGGCAACCGGTCCTAGGGGGCAACCAAGGCACCGCCGGCATAAAGTTACAAGGCAAATTATAGGCGAAGATTGGCAACAATGCAGACACGGGGAAAGCATGCAGGTCCTGCAAGACCGCGGCACAAATGTCTGGCTGCTCACCTGCTGCCTTAGCCGTCATGCAAGCGGCTAAAAGAGGTCGACCAATCGAGCCCATGCGTCGCTAGTGACCAAAATCTGCACAAGCTCTCAAACAGCACGTACAATACAAAGCCTTCATCAGGCAAGTCTCAAATTTCACCTGCGTGACCAAACAATGTTGCTTCCCATTCTTGACTCCTTGGCATAGGCACGATACGTCTTAGAAACACACAAAACTGCGGCTTCTGTACAACTTAAGCTAGACTAGATATTGATGTCACTGAGGATCGCTGAACAATTAAGCTATACTAACATGCCATAAAGCGACGACAACATCCAGAGGGCAACGAAAGACGGGTGACTAACCTTCGGTCTACGTATTCTGAAATGACTTGAAGCAGGGGACTGTGCAGTGGTCAATGAGCTGCTAGGCGATAACTTGCTCCCAGGGTTGGTACTGGGAGCATGCGTTGGCGACGCAAGAGGACCAGTAGGCAGGAGAGACAGATCGCTTAGCAGCTCGGGCTGGGAATTATCCTGGACTGATAAAGATGATGGCAACAGGCACGGCGCTGGGACGAGGCCTGAGGACCCTCCGGAGCTTGAGCTTCCAAAGCTTAAGCTTGGCAGTGGAGGTTGCAAGGGCAGCCTAGCCGCCGTCGTCAAAGTGTCCAGCAAGGGGTCTGCTGAGGTGGGCATGGGCCCCTGTGCTTGAGCTTCTGCTGCTGACGATCCCAGGCCAATGCTGCCAGTAAGCTGGCCGCCAGAGCTCGTCTTGGCCACCGCCGTTGGCAGCGATGAAGCAGGTGCCAGGTCCCATGCCATGCCATGCCATGTTGTCCCCTCCAATGGGTTGTGAGGAACGAGCCCGGCACTTGATACATTGAGCAGTGCCATGCTGTTGACATCATGGACAACAACCGTCGGCGGAGAAGAACGGATTGTCACATTGGAAGGAGCCACGCAGGTCGGCAAAGCTTGCTCTTTGCCGTCCTGCATGTCTACCGCCGCTGCCGCCCTTTCCGCCGCCACCGCCTTGAACACCGCCATCGCCTCCACTGCCGCTATTATTTGCTCTGTGTTGCAGGGAGGAATGGCATCGTCAAAGTGGAAGGAGCCAAGCTGGTCGGCGTAGCTTGCTATTTGCGGTCCTCCATTGGCTGCCATTGCAGCCACCACCGCCGCGGGCAATGCTGCCGTCCGTTCCACTGCTTCCTTCTGCATGACTGCGGTGCTGAGAGGAGCGGCAGCTGGCTGGTGCACAGCCTCAACCGCTGGCAGCCCAGCAGAGGGGAGGAACAGCAGCGCGGCGTTCGCCAGGGCCTGTGCTGTTGCGGCCGGCAGCAGCACGATGCCGATGTCGTCGCCACCCTCTCCTGCCGCCACTGCCGCAGCCTCGGCAGCTCCCCACTGCTGACGGGTCGCGGCACCGACGGTGACCTCTGCCAGCACCGCTGCCGCGCCGGGCCTCACGACTTCACGCACTACTTGGAAGCTCCACGAGTCTCCATGCGCCAGGGCCAGCCGCTCCATTACCTGGCTCAGCTCCGAGGGCAGTGGCTGCAGTAATGGTGAACCTCTTCCAGTGGCTACCCCGTAGCGGCCGCCTCCATGGCCACCAGCGCCGCCGCCGCCGCTATGCGAGCTCGCAGTGTCGGCAGCCCCAGGTGGTGCATCTGCCCTGTCAAATGCTGGTAGCACGTCTCTCATGCTGCTTGCTGAGGCTGCCGCCGGTATCTCCGTTTCGGCTGGTGCCGCGGCCACAACAGTGCTTCCTTCCCTGCCCTTGACGCCGCCGCCAGTGCCACTGATGCTGGCGCCCCTGCTGCTTCTGCCACGGCCATCCAGCAGGTCTGCCTGCGCCTTGCCCCCCAATATCAGAGTGTTGCGGCCGCAAGCAGCTCTGCTGGAGGCGAGCGCAGAGCTCGCAGCCAGCTGTTGCTGATCGAACATGTACTGCAGGTTGCATGTATCGCGTTGCGCCTCCTTTTGCAGCTGCAGCGTCACCTGCTCACGAAGCTGCAGCTGCAGCTGCAGCACCACGGCAAGCCACGAGAAGACGGACAGCCCTCACGGTGGTCAGCCGGCCAACCTCAGTAACAGGTGCTTGAAGGTGCAAACACCTGACCAGCCAAGGCTGGCGAAGCTGGCCGAGTACTGTGATAGTCTGCATGGGAGACTGACTGACTGCCTAAGACACGCCTGGCTGTCGTACCTCAAGGTGCTCAAGCCGCTGGCGCTGCTCGTGCTGCTGGCGCTGGAGCTCCACCAGCCCGGCAGTGGTGGCGGCCCCAATCAACGGGTCCGCTGCGGCGAACGCCGGGGCCATGTCCATGCGGGTGGCCGATGCCTCGTCTCGGTCGCCACTGCCGCCCATTCTGTCGTCGGCAGCCGGCTTGGCCTTGGCAACTCGGGCTCGGCGGCGGCTACGGCGGCGGCGGGGGCGGCGGCGGCGGCGGCGGCGGCGGCGGCGGGCTTGGCGGAAGCGGTGGAGTCGGCTGACAACGACGTCCGCGTCATGCGGGGACTCTCCTCCGAATAAGGACCACCCGGCGGGTGATACCTTTTACCCCCTGGCCATGGACATCCATGGGTGTTACGGGGGTCGGTGGTCCTCGTTACTTTCGCTGCTGGCCTCTCAAGCTGACCAGCGGCGCCGGGAGCAGGGTGCTGCCCTTCCCGGTGGCTCGGTGCCTTTGGGTCTGGTGTCCTGCTACCGTATGCGACTGTCTATGTCCCTGCAGCGCTCCCAAGCGCTTGCTTTGCACCGCCGCGCTGGTCGCGCCCTTGCAGCAGCCTCTGGCTTGCGCAGCGGGGTTGCTCTTCCTCCCCTCAGCTCATCTGACTTCCTACTGCTGACACGGGGGTATTGAGGGCGCCCTGTCTGCCTAGCCTTTGGCTCCGTCATGAACACCTGTATGCATCTGGCTGGCATTTCACAGCCGATTCTTTCATATCCGAATTAGATGGCGACGGGTCAGCGTGGATAAGACCGCAAGCCTCAAGCCGAACACACGATATAACGACTGCGCTTCCAGATTGACTGGTGGCTGTGAGAGGCCAGCCCAAAGGCATGCACAAGGTGAAAGGCTGAAAGACGCTTCTGAAGGAGCCCAAGTGGCGCAATGAGCAAGTACGTACTGAACGGGCATGACAGGCGTATTCCATGGCCACGGTGTAGCCAGCCTCCAAGGCACGCCGATACGCTGTTTCGCAGGAGGTCGTCAAATCCGGCCTCCTCTTCCCCTAAAACTTCAAAGTGGTCCCACCCCCGATGGGACCACTTTATCCGGGCGCTATGGATACGGTGGCTATGGCATGAGGATGGTCCTCCGTCATCCAGAAAAAGAAGTGGCTCTCCCAATAGGGGCAAGGGCTGTGAAAAGCCAGCCCGAAATGAATTGACCAAAGTTCGAAGAGAAGTGGCACTCCCATTGGGGGGCAAGGGCTGTGAAAAGCCAGCCCGAAAAGAATCATCCAGCATCTGGCCCGACTAGTTGACGCGCGTCGTCGAAGTTGGGGGGGCAGCTTGGGCCACACTATGTGCAGCGCTTTCCAAGTTGACTGGTGGCTGTGAAAGGCCAGTCCAAGGAATTGGAAAAGGTCTGAAGGAGCCAGATGGCGCAGAAAGCAAGGTACCAAAGAGCTAAGACGGCATCAAGGGGGCTCTCAGTATCTCTAGTCAGTAGATGCAAATTGGAATATTTTTCTTCTTTCTTTTTCTTCTTCAATTGGAATAGCTAGGTGGCGGATAGACGTCGCCCGTAGCTGCTTCGTACCTGCTTCGTTTCTTTTTGTGCTTGTTTTATCTATGGTGCTTCCCCTGGCCCCTTCTGAACTTTGTTCCTTCTTTCTGGGATAAATGTCGCCCTAGCGGAAGTTGGAGGCCGCAACCAAGGCGCCCGCACGCAAGTGAACAGCGAAGGCCAGTGACCGCTGCAGGGGAAACGTCCATTCCTTTGGGCTGGCCTTTCCCAGCCACCAGTCAATCTGGCCGCGCTTTCTCTCTGCAGAGGAAATGGCCAAGCGCATCCGAAAGAGTTTCGGATGCGCTTGGGAGCAAGGGAGCAAAGGATCCGACGGCATTGAAGCCAGGCTGCTCTCTCTGCTGCCCTTGGCGGCGGGCCACTGCACGCCGCGCAAGGCGCTGGAGAAGGTCAACCCTCCAGTCCCAACAGCCCCGAGTACGTCGACGGCGAGCGGGACGAACTCATCCTCCACGGGGTGGACGGCGTACTGGTACCACCGTTTGGTATTGCGTCCATCCTGTCATCGGAGCCCGACGTCTGACCTTATGTGGGCTACGTAGAGCAGATCTCAAGGAGAAAGACTATTCTGGGCGAATCACTGTGATCGGCCAGCCCAGAATACATAATGAACAAAGTGTCTAGGGGCCGAAAAGCACTAAAGCACACAGCGACTCAAGTGGCCACTATGTGCTCAATCTACCCTGTTGAGCAGCCGCAGGTCAGAGAGATTAGTTTCCGAGTGGCGGGTCCCCTGTCTATGCCAGAGGCTGATAAATAAGGGGCCAGCACGCAGATCAAACGCGTGTTCTATTGACTGCTGCAGCAATACAGACAGACGCATGCGATAGACCTGGGCCTGCTGCGTTGAGCTCGGCCTGCTCCCCGTGGTAACGTCATAACACAGCGCTGCGCTCTAGCGAGTGCAGGACCTCGAGTCACAGAGCGCCGAACGCCCCGTGGACGTCGATGTCAAGGGGGAAGAACACGTTTCTGGCTTACAATCAGCCCCTATCCTCAGTGGGCTAGCACTCTATTCTTATGATTAGCACCTTTTGCCTCCTAGCCTCGAGCTGCACTGGCGACTGCTTGCCCTGCCTTGGAGGCAGATACAGTCTCTGGCTCTGGCCAGGGGACCCACTTTCAGGAGCCTAGCGTCTCTGACCTGAGGCTGCTTAGCAGGGGTCACTAAGTAATACGTAGCTGTTTTGTTTCTTTGTGTGCTTGTTTTTCTTAGCGCTTCCCCTGGCCCCCTTCTCGTCCTTTGTAGATTATTTTTTTGGGCTGGTTACTCCAGCCCCCATCCTCAATGGGCGCGCCCTCTCTTTCGATACGGGTTGGCCAGGTCGTACCCGTCAGTCGTCACCACGTCCGCAGTAAGGCGCGGTGCACCAGCCAGTGGAGTATCCAGCAGGTCGACTCGCCGAGTTTGGAGCCCGTCGCCCTTCTGGTGGAGCAGCATGACCGACGTGTTCTCGTGGCCACCGTGAAGCCCGTCTCAAGAACAATTGCCGTGCATGACTTCGCGAAGGAGGTCGTCAGCCGCCGTCCGCTCGCCACCGTGCGCTCATTGGAGGACATGCGCAGCCAGCTCAGGAGCCTCGGCTCCAAGCTCGCCACAGTCGCAATGTACCACCCCCTGAAGGCAGGGCGGCGGCAGACCAACGAGCCGGTGGAGAAGTGGCTCTCCCAATGGGCCAAGGGCTGTGTGAAGCCAGCCCGAAAAGAATTGATGAAATTTCAAGGCCAAAGTGAGGGAGAGGCCTAAAACGCTATATCAGAACGGCTGTAGGCCAGTGGAGGGCTATCCGGCAGGCCTCGTCCAAAAAGTGGAGCGCGTCACTGAGGGTGAGGGCCATCAGCCACGCCGCCGCCCCCCAGGTGAGGAGACCGACCGCCGTGGAGCGCGTCCTCTCAGATCGGGCTCCGGGATAAGCTGCAGAAACATTTCGTGTATCTTTAATAATCGAAGGTCACGGTGGCCAAGTACGAAGGCAAGCACATCTAATGCAGGGCAGTCGCGGGCCGCCTTGGCCAGCTCGCCCTTGAACAAGAAAGCGCGGCCAGATTGACTGGTGGCTGGGAAAGGCCAGCCCAAAGGAACGGACAAGGTCTGAAGGGGGTCGGTGGTGAGCGCGAGATTCTCGAGTGTGACCCCTTTCCGGCCAGGTCCGGGTGCTCGGCCAGCATCTCCTGATGGGCCAAGTGAAGCGACACCGGAATGGCATCGCACCAGTACCCAGTTCCAACAGCACCTGCTACAGCGAGCGTCGTCCGTGTACGAGGAGCCGTTGGGACATCGAGCAGCGACCAGCACCCAGCTGCCCAGGTACGCCGCCCTGCATGCACTTGCGAGCGGGCGGGGTTGTAGTGTGTGCATCCTTGCAAACAACCGTCCTGACAAAGACCCTTCATTGGGCGTCATTTGATTTACCAAGTCACTAAGACCCTTCATTGGGCAAACCTTGCTTAACGGGCACTGTGATTCTTAACTGGCGAACCTTGATCATCGGGCAGTAAGAGCCTGCATTGGGCAGTACTTGCTTACGGTGCACAAGACTTTGTTGTGCTCATATTCTAACTTCAGATCTGGTTCACTCCATTCCTTTTAGTTGCTTGACACAACTACTTATGTATCCTCCTTCTTTTGGAAAGCAAGCAGATAGGAAGCCCCGACAATTACCAACAGAGGCAAATTGTGGACAAAGCATCCAGAATTAGTGCTTATGATAATGTGAAATCAGGCGGGAAAGCACACATGAGAGAGACGTGCTTGCCTATCAAAGAGACTGAAGCCCATTTCATCATCCGACTCCTCCTCCTCCTCCTCCTCCTTTGCCTCCTCCCTGCCGCTGGCGCAGCCTCAGTGGTGGCCGCCAACGCCGCTGCAACCATGAACACTGAAGGATCCTTCAGCATCTTTTCGACATTGTCTGCAGCGGGTGATGAGTAATTCTTTAGACCCGACTCAACAGCAATGACGTTTTTGTAGCAGTTGACGAAGTGTGTGGGGCACGGAGGCCAGTGTTAGGTAGTTGGCGCCTAGCGAGAGTGCGGCAATGTTTCCCACGCCCGCGGCGAAGGTGGAGATGAACATTAATCAAGGTCATCCATCACAAGCTCTAGTGATCTTAACATGCCATTACTAGGCTATCGACTCGTACATGATACTATATTCAAACGAAGGAATACCAAAATTCCTCGCTTCTCACTTCCATTCACAATGTGTTGCGTTGCCGGCTACGTGGACTCTCGTGTCACCTAAATTTGATATAGATTTGTCCGATTGACGTTTAGCTGGCAGTCGACACTGTGTGGCACGACAATGGTCAAAGCGTATCCTCCAGACACTGCACAGAACACATGAGGGGCGTACAAAGCACCATCCCTGTTACGTCAGTGTTACTCGTATACGCTATTACTAAGGGTGCAAGGAGACACTGGAAGACGTGCCTCATTTCTCCATCTAACAAGTATCACACAACAAAAGGCACACCTGAGCTTTTTGCATTGAAATTTGCAGGAGTGAACATGGCCAACAGCTAAGCAGTTTCTCGCCTTGCTATACAAATGCCATGAAGCCCGTGAACGGGGTCTTGACCTCTGCAATATCTCCTCGCTTCAGTTGAGCTCGTCTC
Organism: Spirogloea muscicola; assembly: GCA_009602725.1. Classification (NCBI taxonomy): domain Eukaryota; kingdom Viridiplantae; phylum Streptophyta; class Zygnematophyceae; order Spirogloeales; family Spirogloeaceae; genus Spirogloea; species Spirogloea muscicola. Next base: position 3,219 of record WELB01000158.1, on the reverse strand, counting down.
TTATTTGAGGGCGGTTTGTATATTGTCAAGAAGTTGCAAATCCACTTGCCAGCTGTGCGCTCATTAATTGGATTTCCCCAGATAGCTGAATAATCTGCCATAGCGTACTTTTCCTGCAAGTGACAGTCCACATGTCAGTACAATACTCCAGCATGGAAGTCCGCTTGCAGGGCCTTGTTGTGCCGAAGTCTAACAAGCTTGCAAGTACGTGACAAGCTCATGAAAACATGAGAGGTCTTGGCGCCACAACTCATGCTTACGGAGATGCTGACACCAACCAAACGAAGGGCCCCTGTGGTACTAAAATAATCATATTACCAGGTCTGCACGCTTCAATTTTGCGGAGATGCCAATGATGGGCATCTGCGGGAGATTGTGATCCACTTCGAATTGCCGAAACAGCTGGCACGTGTGGAAGCTATTCGTGACTTTATACCTTCACATGAGGATGCAAGCAGACAGTTACCATGTTGTGTTCAGAAGCTGATGTTGCTGACGTTGCCGACGTCACATGATCATTGCACTGGCTTCAAGTGCGGCCCAGGTAACATGGACAGCATAAGGCGTGGCAGAGATGAACCTACGGTTAGTTCATCATCACTCCACCTTTCATCAAGAAGAAGGGCGTCAATCTTCACTCCCATAAGAATTCTCACCTCGGCCCATGCCACCACCTTGTACTCAACACTGTCACCAATTTATAGCCTAATACATGTCAGTAGTCAATAAGAGATTGTGTTTGTTACACATCTAAAGTAGTTACCAAACCAATGGAATGACATGGAATGGAATGGGATGGCATCGAAACTCAAGAGGATTGCACTGCGCTTTTGAGAATTGCAAGTCGAAGATGTTGCAGCCTGACACCACATTGCAGCGGCCGGATATCTTTGAAGAAGCTGGATATCATGTATCCAGCTTATCCTCACTGTGTAAGGCAAAGTTGAGGTGCGTTAAGACAGTACTTGTCCAGTGCATCCAAGACATCCATGACTTTGTCAGGTCCGTTGCTAACGATCAAAACCTGCACAAGCAGCGTCACTCAGAGTCAGAGTCAAGTACAAAGCCCTCATCATGCAAGTCTCAACATTTACCTATGTGACCAGTCAAATTTTGACTCCTTGCCATAGGCAAGATATATCTTAGAAACACATAGGACTGCCGCTTCTGTACAACTTAGGCTGAACTTAACATTGATTTCACTGAGGATCGCTGAACAATAATCATACGGACATGCCAAAGCTTGCTAGAGGAGATACGAACCCATGACAACATCCAGAGGGCAACGAAGAGGGGTGACTTACCTTCAGTCCACATGTACTGGAAGGACCTGAAGCAGGGGACTGTGTCGTGGTCAATGAGCTGCTAGTCGATAACTTGCTCCATGTGTTGGTGTTGGGAGCATGCCTTAATGATGCGAGAGGAACAGTAGGCAGGAGAGATATAACGTTTGGCAGCTCGCAGACGAGCTGGGGACTCTGGACTGACTGAGATGATGGCGACAGGCATGGCGCTGGGACGAACACTGAGGACCCTCCGGAGCTTGAGCTTCCTGGTGGCAGTGGTGGTTGCAAGGGCAGCCTAGCCGCCGTCGTCGGAGTGTCCAGCAAGGGGTCTGCTGCTGAGGCGGGCATGGGCCCCTGTGCTTGAGCTTCCGCTGCTGAAGACCTCCAGCTAACACTGCCAGCAAGCTGGCCGCCAGAGCTCGTCTTGGCCACCGCCGTTGGCAGCGATGCCGCATGCTCCAGGTGCGTTGCCGCCCCATCAGTTGAATCACGAGGACTGAGCCTGGCAGTCGGACCATTGAGCTGTGTCATGCTGTTGACATCATGGATGGCGGGGGTCGGCGAAGACCAAGGGTCTGTCAAACTGGAAGGAGCCACGCAGGTCGGCGAAGCTTGCTCTTCAACGTCCTCCATGGCTACCGCCTCTGCCACCGCCGCTGCCGCCGCCGGCGGCAATGCCGCTGCCGCCTCCACCGTCGCTTTCTTCTGCACTGCGCTGCTGTGAGGGACGGCAGCTGGCTGGTGCACAGCCTCAAGCGCCACCAAGCCGGCAGAGGGGAGGAACAGCAGCGCGGCGTTCGCCAGGCCTGTGCCGTTGCAGCCGGCAGCAGCACAATGCCGATGTCGTCGCCACCCTCTCCTGCCGCCACTGCCGCAGCTTCGGCAGCTCCCCACTGCTGGCGGATCGCGGCACCGACAGTGACCTCTGCCAGCACCGCTGCCGCACGGGGCCTTACGACTTCACGCACCACCCGGAAGCTCCAGGAGTTCCCATACACAAGCGCCAGTCGCTCCATCACCTGGCTCAGCTCCAAGGGCAGTGGCTGCAGTGAAGGCTGCGGCAATGGTGGACCTGTTCCAGTGGCCACCCCGTAGCGCCCGCCGCTATGGCCACCAGCGTCGCCGCCGCCGCTACAGGAGCTCGCCTTGGCAGCAGTGTCGGCGGCCCCAGGTGGTTCCGTTTCCACAGTGCTTACCTTCCTGCTCTTGACGCCGCCGCCAGCGCTGCTGGCGTCGCCGCTGCTTCTGCCACGGCCATCCAGCAGGTCTGCCTGTGCCTCGCCCCCCACCATCAGAGGGTTGCGGCCACCAGCAGCTCTGCTGGAGGTGGGCGCCGAGCTCGCAGCTGGCTGTTGCTGGTCGATCATGTACTGCAGGTGCTTGCAGTGCACCTCAGCCTGCAGCTGCACCGCCTTCTGCACGAAAAACCTCATCTGCAGCAGCTGCGGCCAGCCACAAGACGATGGACAGCCCTCACAATGGTCAGCGCCCCAACCTCAGCAAGCGGTGCTTGGACGGGCGAAGGCCTAACCATCCAATTCTGGCGAAGCTGGCCAAGTGTTGCGATCGTCTGCGAGCGCCGTCATGCCTGGCTTTCGTACCTCAAGGGGCTGAAGCCGCCGGCGCTGCTCGTGCTGCTGGCGCTGCAGCTCCGGCAGCGTCTGCGGTGCTTCGGGCTACAGCAATGGCGGGCGTTTCGAGGTGAGGAGCCCTTGGTCCCCGCCGCCACGGCTGCCGTCGCTAAGACGCGGGCTCCCGACGACGGCAGTGGTGGCGGCCCCAATCAATTGGTCCGCTTTAATGAATGCCGGGGCCATGAGCATGTCCATGCTGGTTGCTGATGCCTCGTCTCGGTCGCCATCGCCGCCCATTCTGGCGACGGCAGGCGGCTTGGCCACGGTGACCGGCGGCGGCGGCAACGGCGGCGGCGGCG
>WELB01000157.1:322889-335209 GCA_009602725.1 Spirogloea muscicola | reverse complement strand
AATAAGACAGGAGCTCCATACGGAGACTTAGACGGTTGAATAAAACCCATGTCCAAGAGGTCCTCAAGTTGCCGCTTCAACTCCTTGAGTTCTTCAAATGACATTTTGTAAATGCCTCGGTATGTTGGGTGGCTGCCATCTTCCAGATCAATTTCGTGATCCACCGCCCTCTGTGGTGGAAGACCTTTTGGGAGGTCGTCCGGAAAGACGTCCTTAAAGTCCTCAATTATATCTTTGACCTCCGGCGCTATATGGCCAAATTTCTCATTAGGAGGAGCGACATCCTTCGTGCTCGTCCTTACCAGTGCCAGAAACAGTGGATCGCCCTTCACGCAAGCCTTCCTGAGCTGAATGGCCGTCAAAACGTTGTCCCTCTTAGCTGTGGAGTCGTCTGTTGGTAAGGTAATCGACTGGCCATCCTTAGCCACCAAGGTGATCTGGTCCTTTGACCAATCTATGTTGGGGTTGTGTTTGGCTAGCCACGGCTTTCCCAAGACGACGTCATAAGCCGCCAACTTTGTCACGTCCAATGAGAGGTTCTCTTTGTGGCGGCCTATTGTGAGCTTCATTGGCAACGTTGCAAGGGAGTTGTCGTGGCGGGATCCATCGGCAAGAATCACTACGTGATTCCCTTCCTTGACTTCCGTACGTAGTCCTTTGTCTTTCACAAAGGCCTCCGAAACGAAGTTGCCAGATGATCCACTATCCACCAAAGCCACTATAGGCTCTCCCATCAAGACTCCCTTCAGCCTTATGGGGTTCTCCCTTCCACAATCAGCCCTTTGCACAAAACTTAACTCCACAGCCGAAGTCGTCTGCTGGTCATCATCGGCAGCCTTCGGAGACGAGTTTGTTAGTGCAGCCACGATGGCTCTTCCTTGTATCGTCGAGGTATCTTCAGCGTCCTGTGACTCCACGCAGGGGGCCATTCTGTTGAAGGATAGTTCTGCTCCTCCAACACTGACGTCAATAGGGGCCCCGCCGCCTACTGACGTGGTCCGTTTTCCGATTCCGTTCTCCCGGTCTCTGACCACTTGGGGCATTCTCTGGCTAGGTGCCCGACTTCCTTGCAATTGAAGCACCGGTTTTCATTGCGAAGTTTGACAAGCTCGTCACCACTGAGCCTCGGACCCATCCAACAATTGGGTCTTATCCCTCTTGTATAGGGCGCCTGCCTAGCCATCCCCTGTAACTCCTTGTAGCTTTTCTTGATCCAGGGCGCCCTAGCTCTATTTCCTTCCGCTTCTTCCGAGCGGACCTGGGAATAAAGGGCTCCCACCCGGACAGCCATCCGCACCATCTCATCGAATGTTTCCGGTGCCCTGATGTCCACTTCCTTCTTGATGCTGAATCTGAGGCCCCGCACAAAGCGGTCCTTTTTTTCAACTTCGCTGACATCGGGGATCTCTAGAAGCAAAGTCTGGAATCTCTGGACATACTCCTGTACTGATCCAATTTGTCGAAGCACCGCCAGCTTGTCCCTTGCAATGCGGATGGGATCAATGGGCATAAATTGGGCCTTGAGCTTCGTCTGAAATTCATTCCATGAGATCGATTCGCCTCCTTCCGACTCCACAATGGATCTCCACCAGATGACCGCATTCCCTCGTAGAAAAGTGGAGGCAAAAATTGGTTTCTCCTCCATCGGTACCTTAGATAGTGTAAGATACTGGCCCATCTGGAAAAGCCATGCCCTGACATCACCGTCGCCAGCAAAGAAATCTGGTTTCGCCGGTTTTAGAGTAGCGAGGCCTCTGTTTGAGGCTAGCACTTCGCTTGCCTCGTGGGAATGCATAGAAGCTTGCCCGATTCTTTCTTTTGCTTTATCCAACTCCTGCCAAAGGTCGTTTCGTTCAGCTTTGAGCCGCTGGACCTCCGCCGATAGGACTTCCATGGCAGAGATGACCGCCTGATTGCGTGCCATGTCCACACCGTCTCCCGGATCTGGTTCGCTCTCATCCCCGCCCGGGTCGGTTTCCGCCTCCAAGAGCGCCCCTCTGCCATGTTCACCGTCGCCCAACACTGCGGCCGGCTAGGACCAGTGGACTCACCCATGATAGCTGCGAGCGGGACATCCAGCCGCTCGCTCGCAGGGGTGGTGGCCACTGCATCCGGCCGCTCGCTTGCAGGGGCCGGCCGCTCTCCGTATTATGTAGCATTGTTTAGTCTGCACTCGACTCTGCCTGAACATTGTATTGGCTTGAATTGGCCTCCCTTTCAATTCATGCGCCCCGCGCGCCTTCTCTCTTGCAGGGGTGGTGGCCACGGTATTCGACCGCTCGCTCGCAGGGGTGGTGGCCGCTGCGGCCGATCCCTTTCGCTTCTTGGCACCCTTCTTGCCTGCCATTGACGCGTCACACTCGGTGGTTGCGCCGAAAAGACTTGTTTCCTCTGATACCACTGTAAAGAATGAGGATCGTCAAGCCCAAGGACGAGGCGTTGGTGTCGCGAAGCAAAGGAGTCGGAGCCAAACTTATGCAATGGGTCACAACAAACCAGATGTTAAAATATAAACAATGCCGAGCGCAAGCCGGGGGGGGACGAGAAAAAACCCAAGACCGGCCGCCCCTTCTCCTTAAGTAGCCATCGAGGTTCTCGGGGCCCTGCCCCCGGCCTCATGGAATTATTAGGCATGTATCGCATGCGCTTGGCCGTCTCGCTGCAGAGGTCCATGGCCCGTGCGCTGCACCTTCGTGCCGGGAGAGCCCTCGCTGCTGCCTCTGGCTCTGTCCAGGGGACCCACTTCCAGGACCCTAGCCTCTCTGATTTGCGGCTGCTTAGCAGGGGTTACTGAGTAATTTGTAGCTGCTTTCTTTCTTTGTGTGCTTTGGTTTCTTAGCGCTTCCTCTGGCTTCCTCTGGCCCCCTTCTCGTTCTTTGTTCATTCTTTTTTGGGCTGGCTTGTCCAGCCCCTATCCTCAATGGGCGAGCCCTTTCTTCTTATTAGGCGCCCGGCCACTTGCTAAGCCCTCACAGAAGATCCACCCGTGGCCGCCGCCTTCCGCCGCTGGAGTCGCCGCCGATTGCGGGGACCCGCGCGGAATACTAATACTAATACTAGTAGAGTTCTAACACTAGATTCCGGCTTTGCCGCCGTCGCGCTCCTGAATTCCATATTGCTCCTTCATCAGCGTCGCGCGCCATTATTCAGAGATGCGCTTTCTCTAATATCGCGCGCCCGTCCTTCGCCTCCTCAGTACCCCCTCCAGCTATCATTCCCTTGATATAGATGTTCCATCTTGTGTAACTTCGTTACATCTTATACCTTCAACGAAAGTGCGCGCCCGTAGAGAAGAGGGGCTGGCAAAGCCCCAGCCCAAAAAGAATGGACACTCAAATCCTTCTTATACCTTCTCAGGGTGCTTGCATATTATCATGTACTTGCCTTAGTACTTCGGACGCGCTGTTCTTCGTACTTGCCGCTCTCTCTCTCTCTCTCTCTCTCTCTNCCCCCACACCCTCCCTCCTCGCACTCCAGCCCATACAACCTGTTTAACCCTCCCCACACCCCACTCAGAAACTTAGCCATGCAGCTGCAGGCCACGACGCTGCGGGCCACTGCCGCCGCCAACTCCGCAACCCCACAGCCGCCGCATCTACGCTGTCGCCGTGCTCGCCGCACCCGCCGCCCTGCTGGCCGGAGTAGGGCAACCACTGCCACTTTCGCCGAGCACACAGGCCAACGGAGGTCGGCTCGCGCGGAATTGCCCACACAACAGGAATGGCCGAGTGCACGCAGCGCCGGGAAGGAGGCCTAGCCTTTATGGGCTGGCCATCAGCTCAATCCAACTTTTGTGGGCAGCCACCTCTGTCGCCGCTGTGGCACGGCATTGCCCCTGCCACGACGCCGCCAGCTGCGGCGCTGACAACTGTCGCCGAAGGCCGCTATGACGTCCGCTTCATCTTTGGCGCGCTCGGCGCGTTCGAGGACGCCGGGCGCCACCTCACAGAGCGCGCGTCGGAGCTCGCCCGCCAGAACGACTTCCAGGCGCAGGAGCTTGCGCGCTACAAGTCAGAGGTCTGCCCACCACTCGCATCCATCGCCGCCGTTGCTGCCTCCAAGCCCAGCCCCATGGTGCTGAGCCTGCGAGTGGTGGCACATGCTTGCAGATCAATGAGCTGCTTGAGACCATCGAGCGAGTCTTGGGGGCCATGGAGCTCCAGGCAGCACCGGCGCGGTTTGCAGCAAATGGCGACATCGTCCCCCACGATCCTTTGCCGGCCGCTGCTTGGCTTAGAGCAGGTCAGGACAGCTGCACGCCGCACACCTTCTGCATGGCTCACGTGCTTTTCGGAAGTGGGGACTGCGGATTAGCTCATGACTTCCTGTGAATTTTGCTGACATGGCATCAATGCATAGAGTAGCAGGCACAACGCTGCAGCCGGTCTTTGCCAGTCCGAGCTGTGCCAGCTGCTGCTCAACAACGCCGCCCAACTCGCCTACGCGCGTGGCCAAGCTGACGCCACCGATGCCTGGCTGCAAGCCAGTCGGCCTGGTGCCCTGCGCGCTCTTCCCCGACCAGCCCGCCAGCGCGGCTGGCGCTGCGCACCTGGTCGACAGCAACCATCTTGGCCTGGCTGGCTTGGAACCACGTCACGTTACCCCGGCCGCTACATCGAGCCCCATGGCCTTGAGCTCCAGCTTCAGTGACTGGGCGTCAGCAGGCGCCGTTGCTGGCGACGACCTCGTGCCAGTGCCGCTGTCGCCTGACACCGATCTTGATGCCTTTGAGTACCAGTAGCTTGGCGGCACCCCCAGCATACAATGTCATTGGTGGACAAGAAGTCTATTCTCAGGCACTGACTTGGGCGACGGTGTTCATGTGGGATCATCCTCTCAACACATAGGCAATGCCTTTCTGATGGGCAACATGTACAGTTCTTATGCAGCTCCAGCAGTGTACACTACTAGTGAAATGCTTATTAAAATCAGGCAGACTGACTCCCAAGGAGTAGCTAACCTGCGATGACAGGCTGTACTTTTACATGTCACCCTGTACAATAGCAAGAGATGCACTATCCCTGGTCTTTTTCCGGGAATGAACTTACACCAGGTTGGAAGTGGAGCGGCAGAGATGCTGCCACAAGTCACCAGAAAGCCTGGAGTTTGCTCCTCGCTGCGACAGGACATATTATTCATGGTGCTCACAAACTGTGACACACCTTGTCTGTACCTACTGTACGAGATATATATGTACAATATCAGTATTCTTATTGTACTTAATGCTCGAGATTGTCTCCTTACGTATGTGCAGGCTTCTGCTAGGCATCAAGAACCTCTGAAGTGTTTGGCGGGTGTTGAATATAGAAATATGGTGAATCAGTTGGTCGGTAGCATCACCCATTCCGCCCCTTCTGCTAGGCTGTTGAGAGTTTCCCTAAATAAGGGAGGCCCCGGCAGCTTGCATAGTTGGCCCGAACGATCTCCTGGTTCTGAGTGCGACCAGGCGGCGCTGTGTGCGCGACAGCTCTGTGTGCGACTAGGCGGCGCTCTGTGCTTGCCAGCTCTGTGTGCGGCCAGGTGGAGCTGAGTGCTCATCAGCTTTGTGTGTAATCAGGCGAGTCTTTGTGTTACTCTGAACTCTTTGTGATCATGAGTGCGTCTGCGTCTGCGTCCGCATCTGCGCCAAGACGAGGACGGTCTGCCAGTCCTCCCACATCGAGACAGGAAGTGTTGGCTGTAGAGACATGAAGGACAGGTACAAACTGCAGATCGTGAAAAGCAGGTACAGATTGTTGAACGTGGAAGGGGCAGGCAGAGCAAGAAAACTTCCGGCGGGTGTGCTTCGTGGAATGCTTGGTCTCGCTTTTCGTGGAGTGCTGAGCTCAAAGATGTAGCTGGCATGAACAAACATGAATACTGCCATTTTGTTTGCTGACGTAACGACCGTGAGCAGAGCAGGGGCAAGCTTTCTGCACCTTTGTTTCATGCACCTTACTGTTAGGTGTGCAAGTGCACTGCAGATGCTGAGTCCAGTTGCAGAGTCACAGCAGCGTGATCGCCAGTGCCAAGAGTGCACACGAGGAGCACGGCTTTGTCACATTCTGCTCACTGACGTACTGTACTTGATACTGACGTATCAAGGGACACACCTGGCCGTCTGCCTGCTCCGAGCTGCCTGATGCACCCCTTGTCCCTCAGTGTCCCGTGCCTCTGGCCACAACCTGCTTGCCTCACCTTAGATTAGCCCACCACACTCATGCGGCAAGGACTTGCACACATTACTCAGAGCTCCAGCTGTACAGCGACAATAACCAGGTGGCTCAACGAGCGCCATGCTACACAGCGCCACAAGTTGGACTTGCAAACGCCCCATCTGCCACACGGTTGCTACGCCAAGTGGCCAAAGCAATGATTCTGTCTACTTTACTCCCACTACACAGAGATAGCAGCTATGCACACGCTAACAAGGCCCTCCGAAGCCGGCTAAAGGCCGCGGGTGGACGAGCCCCCAGGGTCGCTGGAGAACATGTGCTTCACGCGGGACAGGATAGAGTCCTGCGCGGGGTCGTAGGGGTGCTCCTTGCTTGGGATCTCCAGGATGGCGGGCAGCGTCTTGCTGTAGCTGTCAATGGCGTACCGGATCATGTTCGCCACCTGCAGGCACTCAGCCGGAGCAAACTCTACCCCAGGCATGAGCTGAGCATGCATGCGGGCAGAGGGAGAGCGGCGGCAGCCTTCCGCTGCAGCAGGATGAAGGGGAATGGAGATTGTAGTTTAGGGGTTAGGATAGGGTTAGGATAAGATTTCGGGTTTAGGGTTGAGAATATAGGGGCTTAGGTTTAGCGTTTAGTGATGGAGGGCCTGAGTGCCAAGAATGAATGCAGCACATTGACAGATCTACATCACCTGCTACTAGCTGAACCGCTAAGTAACCACGAGTCAGCACATGGAGGTCGCTAACAGATGCCCGAGTACCAAACGGCAATCGAAGGGACTGCAGGAGCGGCGGCGTCGGCACAGGGGGCACGACGGCTCACGTATTGGCTGATCAGCACGATGGCCACGTCCTCGCGCGACGTGAAGTCCCGGAACGAGTCCTCGATCGCCCGTGTCGTCGTCTCTGCGCACACGGCGGCGGGCGGGCGGGCCAGAGTGAGCGCGGCCGACGAGCAGCGGGCTTTAGCGGCTCCAGGAGGCGCGGAAAGCGACATCGTGGCCGCCGTCGCCGCCGCTGCCGCGGCCGGCGGCGATGGCAGCGCGCGGCGCGGGCGCGTGGAGGGCGCACTGTTGTCGACGACCAGGTAGTTGGTCTTGCGGCGCAGGTCCACGTTGCCGACGCCGGCCAGCAGGAAGCCCGTGATGGTGTCCTGCAGCGCGGCGGCGGCGGCGGCGGCGGCGGCGTTAGCCGCGGAATCTTGCGGCTGGCCCGCATCACACGACCGAGCCACTGCCACGAGACGGCGGGGCGCAGGGCGGCGGCGGGCCCGGCTGGCCCGAGAGCGGAGGCGGAGAGGAGCTCCGGCTGGGGCCCGAGACCTCGTCGGCTATCATGGCGATGAGCGAGCCGTCGGCGCGCGCGGCGCCGCCTCCGCCAGCGCCGGCGCCGCCGGCGGCGGCGGCGGCGGCCATGGCCAAAGCTGGAGCTGGCGCAGGAGTCACTACGACGGGGCTCTTAACGGGCATGCCCAAACGGGGGCCTTTGACGGCAAAACCTTGCCGTCAGATCGGGCGCTCTGCCAGCCGACGGTTCGCCTGAAAGCTCAGCTCTCCTGCCACGTGGCACGCAGGCACTCCCCCCGGCGGGACCGCACAGACTGGGAGCTGGTTACGGAGCCGGACAATCGGGACCGCCGAAAGCGTGGCCATTTTCATCGGACGGCTCCTGGCCGCCCCCCCGCTCCCGGCCAGCTCCCCGGCAGTTAGGCGGCACCAGCATCAGACGACCCGTGAGAAGCACGTCTCCCCGCCGCCGCCGCCGCCGCCGCCGCCGCCGCCGCCGCCGCCGACGCCGCCGCCGCTTCTAGCGGGCCTTCAGGCTGCGGCCGCTGCGAGGCCGGGGTGGTCTCGCCGCNGCCGCTTGCGGCGGCGCGGGCTGCGGCGGCGGCGGCGGGGGCGGCTCGACTCAGCCTGGCGCGCATCAGGGGCGGCGGTCGGCTCTGATCGGGGAGGCGTCGCCGCGCAGCCGGCCGCTCCCGAATCCGCCGGTCTCGTAGCTCCGCTCTTCGGGCTGCGCGGCTGGGAGGCCAGCCCCGTGCTTTGCTGAAGCTCGCAAGATTTCGGCTGCGCCTCCTCGAGCTCTCGTGGCAAAGGACACTGGGACCTCAATTACTTGCCTCCGAAGCCGCAAGCCTCACGGTAGTCACGAGGTGCTGCTGCGCGGCGGCTCTCTGAGCAGCACCAGGGCGGGGACTTGCCACTCAGAGCCGGAGCTCGAGCTGCTCCTGTTACAACAGAGCCTGTCAAGCTAGCCTCCAGCATCTCCCTGTGTGCTCGGGCTCCGAAGAAGCAGCGGAAGAGGCTTAGGCTCGAGCGACCATGACTGCAGAGGGTAAGGCAGGTCGGGAGGACTGCAAGGCTGGGGGCTACGCGAAAGAGCCACTGGCCGGTGCTTGCACCAAGGGCGAGCTCCAGCAGACACACTACACGGCCGCAGGGCCCCTGAGTCTTGCAAGCACAGAGGAGCCGTGGAAGTCAAAGGATGACATCTTCGAGAAGAATATGAGGTACGAGCTGACATAGACGTAACAGCCAGAAAGGTTACTGCAAGATGTCTGACACATTAGTGCAATTCCTTACGAAGAACCTTACGGGGCTGCATAGCATCAAGTGCATACTACCACTGCTATCAAAGTGTTGACACCTCATGATGCTGAGAAGGCTCTGAGGCGAAGGCAGACTCTTAATGTTGTGCAAGCTTTTCTACCATTCCAGTCCAGGAACTGGGCAGGGGTCATATGATCCATGGTCTTGAGGGCTAATGTGCTTTTTTACTTAAATTGCTGCCTTGCTGTAGTTGGGATGGTGGTGGTGACGGCACGAACTTGAGTTACATGCTGACAGAAGCTCGGTGCCAATTGGGTATTGCATGGCCTCTGGTGGGCATGAATATTCTCAACTTTCTACTCAATTTTGCATCAGGTTGGTCCAGCGAGTATGCATTTAAGTCTTCGTCTCGATTGTTATCTCATTATTGGCGTGTATGATGTAAGAGGTTGAGGCCTTTGGGCTGTTTGTAAGCACGGGGGCAGGTGACACACACATTGTCCCATGAACATGGAGTCTTTGATTTTGCAGTCGTTTTTGTTGGTCATCTGGGTGAGTTGGAGTTGGCTTCTGCGTCACTAGCGTTCAGTCTGGGTGGCGTCCTTGGCTACTCTGTCATGGTGAGGTCTTACTCATCTTGATCAAGCCAAATACTACTGCAAAGTTTTATGTGCACACAGGGTAAGATAGCATGTCTTCATCTGACAGCACGGGTACAGGGTTTAAGCATTTAGGACGTTGCTTTCAGTGGAGGACCTTTAAATATTTACGGAGATGAATTGCCTCAAAGCAAGAAGCTTGGTGTACAAATTGCTCTGCTCTAGAGGACCTGTGTATCTGACTGCAGTGGGACAGCTAAGACAGTGTTTGACTGTGGACTTGCAGATGGGTTTGGCAGGTGCAGTGGAGACATTGTGCGGGCAAGCTTATGGAGCCAGACAGTATGACATGCTTGGCATCTACCTCCAGCGGGCTATCTTACTGCTCACGCTCACGTGCATACCCATTTCATTAATTTGGTTTAGAATGTCATCAATTCTTCTATTCATTGGACAGAACCCTCACATAGCCAAGATGGCTGGACAGTACATGGTCTGCTTGGTGCCATCTCTATTTGCCTATGCTGTGATACAACCATTGGTGAGATATATGCAGGTAGGCTACACAGCTGGAAGTAGCACACATTTGTTCTGGGGTGTGTCAAGCTCCTAACTTGTGCGTTTGCGCTTCAATCGAGGCTTAATTTGTGTTGAAGTTGTGGCAAGACATTTTTCCAGATGTACTCACCTACCAAGTAGCCATATTACACGCAGATAGTTGGCTTGTCACGTACTTTACCTGTTCATTTATGGGTCTGTCTGGATTGCAGGCGCAAAGCGTCACCCTTCCAATGGCTTATTGCTCGCTGGTGGTGCTCGTGTTGCACCTGCCACTAAATTATCTACTCATCTTTCCAGTGGGCCTAGGGTTCAAGGGGGCTGCTATTGCCACCTCGTTCTCAAATTGCTTGAACCTGCTCTTCTTGCTCCTCTATGTGAGGTATTCGGGCCGCTTCAAGTGTACATGGCATGGCTGGTCCTGGAAGGCATTCCACGACTTGGGCGGGTTCCTCCGCCTCGCACTGCCGTCGGCAAGCATGTTGTGCTTGGAGTTTTGGTGCTTTGAGATACTCATTCTCCTCGCTGGCTACCTGTCAAAGCCTGAGACTGAGGTATTGCATCTAGCACTTATGATCCTTTTATAGCCTGCTGCAAGTTGAAGCCTATTTCACTTGGACCATGGCCAGCCAGACTGCTTGGCGACTTTGAGCAAGAGGCGTTGCACATGATGCATTGAGGTTCTCTTGTGCAGGTATCGGCATTGGCCATCTGCCTTAATACTGCAGGTCTGTGCTATATGCTGCCTGTGAGCATCTCTGCTGCAGCAAGTACACGAGTAGCCAACGAGATTGGAGCTGGCCGTCATCGAGGCGCTAGGCGGGCCGCCCATGTTGCTATATTCCTGGTTTCAACTCAGGTCTGTACCCGTGCTTTTGCATCATGCAGTGTGCAGACTCCATGTTCATGGACTGCATAGAGACTCACACCTGGCCTCTTCTGGATTTACCTCGTCATCTCCTCTGCACGGACAGTTGGCAATGTGAAGAGCAGGAGGTGTGGTACTCGGAAGCATCATACAGTATTGCTTTGCAGTGGCAATTGTGGTTGGTTTACTTCTTGTTCTTTCAATTTATTGGGCTTTTGCTGTCCATCCGTATTCTGATTCTAGACTTTGTCTGCTTGCCCCAGTCTTTTGTACAGAGTGGGGTTATCTTTATGGTGCACAAACTTTGGGGGTGGATCTTCACTAGTGATCAGGAAGTGCTTGACCTTGTGTCACAACTTCTTATAGTGCAGGCTTTTCTGGTACGTCATGCAAACTTTTATTCTCGCAGCAGGCATTGTTGGCGGTGAGGCTTGAGCAATACCTTGTGTTGCTTATAAACATGATGACAATCCCTCTCTTGCAGGTTATCCCTGACGGGATAAGCGCTGGCATGGGTGGAGTCATAAGAGGGAGTGGGAGGCAATTCGTTGCCACGTTCATAAATATGGGTGCTTACTACCTAGTAGGGTTCCCGTTGGCTTACCTCTTGGGCTTTGTGTTCCGCATGCAAGCGGTTGGCCTCTGGGTCGCTGTCACAGTGGCCCTATACATCCAATGTGGACTCGTCAGCACACTGGTGCTCCTCACAAATTGGGAGCACATCGTGGAGGAGGCACATTGCTTCCCCATACCCGAACTGCCAACAAGCAGTGTGGAGCAATATAGAGTAGTGGGGGTTGATGAGGATGAGTAGCGTTTCCGCTTCTGGTCATCGTAGGGCACAGCTTGTGTCCTTGAGAGGGACATCTTGCAATGCTTTGGACCTTTCACTTGGGGACATCTCCTTGAGAGCACAATTGTGGAGGAGGCACATTGCTTCCCCATACCCACACCCCCCCGACCTGCCAACAAGCAGTGTGGAGCAATACAGAGCAGTGGGTGTTGACGAGTATGCTTAGCGTTTTCAGCTTCTGGTCTTCGTAGGGCACAGCTTGTGTCTATCAGAGGGGATACCTGCAACGCTTTGGAAGCTTTACATAGGGACATCTGCTCCTGCGGCTCATCAAAGCTCATCAAAGTGGCATGTGGTAGCTCAGGATACACTATCGGGGTGGTGGGCGAGTCCCACCGAGCTCCACAGCCGTAGCACAACCATAGCCGTGCCGCCGAGTCATGTCACCCGTACTGGGTGTCTGCAGCAAGTAGGTCTGCAGGGCGCAGCCTTGCTCTAGTGCCACAAGTGTTCCACGTGAAATATAGGCTCCAGAAACAACAGCTCTTCCAAATAGAAGGCAGTGTGGCTGTGAAAGGCCAGCCCAAAAAGAGTGAACAACGTCCAAGGTCCATAAACCTCACAGCATGGGATTTCCACGGTGGGAGCTGAGGGCTGGCACGCCGCATAAACCCTAGGGGTTCATTTCCCAACCCCGGCCTAGACCACTCCAGAACGCCGCCGCCGCCGCCGCCGCCGCCGCCGCCGCCGCTGCCGCCGCCAAGACCGCCGCCAAGACCGCCGCCGGCGGCTCCGG
>WELB01000157.1:309145-322848 GCA_009602725.1 Spirogloea muscicola | reverse complement strand
GGCCGCGATGCCGCCGGGGCTGGCGTTCGAGGTGCCGGCGCTGTCGGACAACCCCGACGGATGGGGCCCCATGGAGCTGCCGGAGCAGTTCCGCGACGTGCCCTATGCGCCCTTCTCCAAGGGCGACCGCCTCGGCCGCGCCGCCGACTGGACCTCCGCCGCCTTCAAGTACGGCGGCGGTGAGTAGCGGCCGCCGCCGCCCCTCGCGCTGCCGCCGTCCGTCGTCGTATCTCTCGGACCGCCACAGCAGCAGCCTAACGAGCAGCGCACTCCTCGGTGGACAGGCCGATATGGCGATCGGGCCGGGCCGGGCGTCAGCACCGTCTTCAACTTCTTTGCCAACGAAGACGAGGTGCACACCCAGCCCTTCCCAGCGCGCGAGGCCGAGGGCGCGAAGGCTGCGCCGCTCTCTCGACAGAGCATCAGAAGCAAGCCCGGACCAGGATGTGCAATTGTGAAACCTTTCCTGGACAAAAAATCACTAGTGTCACTTCCTTGTCTACCTCGCTACGGAGGACATCTGTGAGTCTTGCTGAAATTCGGTGGTGTGCGAGCTCCCCCCCCTTGCAGGACTCGTTCCATCTGGTCGACACGCGGGCGCCTCCGCGGCCCAAGTATGGGCCCCGACGTTTCCAGCAGGTCAGCGCAATCACAGTACTATATGCAAGTCAGCTTGCTGTCGCAGATTTCAGTCGCACACCTGCTGCTGCAGCTGCTGGTAGCTTCTGAGCTTTTCACATAGCCACGGTGCCATCACTGTGATGCCAACGTCAGAGACAAGCCTGACTTCTTGGAGCACAGCTTTGCCAGCTTGGGGGTTGTATATTGTGAGCAGCGGCGGCCGCATGGCATCCAGCAGCCTCGGGCTCCTACTCATATGGAGCTGTGTGTTGTCCTGTTGATGGTGGGTGGCCAGCGCTTCCAAAGGCGGGACCGCCAAGACGAGAGGAAGGATGGCGGGAGGGACAGCGGCGCCGGGGCCGACAGAGAGCGGCAGCGCCGGGAGCGGATGCAGCAGCAGAAGAGGGGCCAGTGGAATGCCTACTGGCAAGACCGAAATGCTCCCCGCATCCTCTACAACAGCTCGGTGAGGCTACTAGATCTTGCTGCAGGGGAGCCGGAATGATGGAAGATGGAACCATTGACAGCTAGGTTCAGCACTGACTGCCAGTCCTTTAGTGTTTGACAGCAGCTTGGAAATCATCATCTAAATCGGGGAGTGTGATTGTGAGCAGGATGATATTCAGGTTCAGCACCCACTGCCAGTCCTGTTTACTTCTGACAGCAGCGTTGGGGATCATAATTGAGATGGGGAGTGTGCCTGTGAGCAGGTTGATATTCGTCCGGAGTGGACGATGCTCGAGCAAATCCAGCTTACGTCGCTCTCGAAGCTCCACTTTGATGCCGGCGAGCCCCAGGATATGTATGTTCTAAGAACCTAGTTCTGGGCATTAACCAACAGCACCAACAACATGATTGATCATTGCTGCTGTAACACAGTCAACATAGGCTATCTAGCTAAGAAGCCAAGTAGGGACTACAAGTCAAGAGGGATGCGTGGCAGGCACCAGAATGGCTATTCTCACATGGCCTCGCTCTATGACCTGCAGTATGACATGTGGAGCTCTAGAGTATTATGATAAGGCCTGCGACAGGGTGACACCAAAGGTAGGCACCACAACTGCATGCATCACGAGCACTCGTATTTTGCATGTCTCACTTCCTTTACAAATGCAGGAGAAAACAAGAAGAGATGCCCTACTCAACGTTCTGCAACATGGAGAGTCTGTGCAGCTGCTACAATGCAGATTGTAATGGTTTCAACCGTGCTGCTGACATAGTGCTGTCCTGACTTTGTCTTGACTTGCAGATGGAGAAGGGTCTGGAGCGATATGAACACAGGCAGTTTTACAAAGTCACAACAACAGATGATCCAATCATCAGGCAAGCATCTGCCCTTGATCTCTTTGAAGTGTGCCAACCACTCTCGTTTGCTCATCTACCTACTTGACAAGCTTCAGTTGTGGGAGCATGCACATGTCCACATCTAGAGACGTGAGGTGATGCATCGATTAGAAGATCTAACGCCACTTCTGTTCCGCATACCAGGAAGCTGGCAAGCGAAGATGTAGGCACCGTGTTCGCCACGGATGCTATCCTGTCCACGCTCATGTGTGCACCAAGATCAGTGTACTCGTGGGATATTGTCGTACAACGTGTGGGTACGAAGCTCTTCTTTGACAAGAGGGACTCCTCCTTCGATCTGCTAACGGTGAGTCCTGGTGCTTCTCTGCTGAAGGAAAGTCAGGTTGGCTGGCCTGCATATTAGACATATAGCTCTAGGATGATTACCTGCAATTGCTCAGACGTGGAGCCTGCTGCTCTCACATGTAGGATGCTACATTACAATTAAGATCAGCATGCTCCTGTATGCTCCTGTATCTGAATGTAGGCATTTGTGTCGCACAGGTGCATGAGACTGCCCAAGAACAGATCCCTGATGACAAGGATAGCATTAACTCTGTGCACTTGTTGAGTCAAGAGGCCACATTTGTCAATCAGAACCTTCCTCAACAGGTCCTCATGAAGGTAATATAATACCATCATCATCGAAGTAGCAATTACAATCAAGGTTCCTAAGTGAGACACTATTCAGTCCAGGCAGACGCCAGAATTTGAGAGCTCTTACTTCTTGCTTGCTCTAGCATTATCAGTAGCCTTGTCTTCTTTTGCAGTTCCCTGCAGCGAGAAAATGAACATGTTCCTCTACACTTTGCAGGAGGGCAAGAAATACCAATTTAAGGAGCCCAATCCTTTTGCCGCCGAAGGCGAGGACGTGGCTTCCATTGCATACAGATATCGCAAGTGGAAGCTTGACGAGGTAAGCGCAGTCTCATGCAAGTTGCTCGGGTGCTTCTTGCTGCATCCAACTTAAGTCTCTGGAACTCGCCTGCCTGAGTGGACATTTCTGAGATTGTTGACGTGGCAATCCTCCTCAGGATATTACACTGGTGGCAAGATGCGAGCTTCATTCTGTGGTGGAGGTAAAGAATGCAGAGGTCTTCGTGACAGTCAACGCCCTGAACGAGTTCGACTCAAAGATCACAGGCGTCGACTGGCGGCAGAAGCTTGAGAACCAAAAGGGCGCCGTTCTGGCCACGGAGCTAAAGAACAATGCCAATAAGCTTGCCAAGTGGACTTCGCAAGCCCTGCTAGCAGGAGCTGAGCAGGTGCCTGTCAGCCCATAGTATGTTGCTAAAGGTGTAACTGCATGTATTCGGAATTGCATTTATAAGGTCCCTGTGTTCATGCGCATTCACAAGCACACTTAACATCTTTGCACTGAAGGTGGGCTCGCTCTCATTTGCTGGCTTGTGTTGCATGATGCAGATGAAGCTGGGATATGTCTCACGGGCGACGCCAAGGGACAACTACAACCATGTATTGCTCGCGATGCAGGCGTACAAGCCCCGTGAGTTTGCTCAGCAGATCAACCTTAACGTCAACAACGTGTGGGGCATACTCAGGGTACGCTTCATGCCCATTAGGTGTTGTGCGCCTCAGCTGAGCACTTCAGCAGCCTCACCACTGCATTTACGTTGAGAACATTTGCCGTGGATATCTTGGAGGCATTGAGAATATCCTGCTTAGATGTATGTGCCGACTGCAATGTCCACTGGCTGCACAAATTTTGTCTTTGGTCGTGATTGCTCTACGACCTTCTGACATGCACTTGGATAAGGCAGGCACTGGTTGACATCTGCATGAAGCTCGACGAGGGCAAGTATCTTATCATCAAGGATCCCAACAAGCCACTTATTAGGTATATCCAGCTGCCTTTGCATGAATTGCAGGATTGCAGCACATGCTTTTCACCCGGCAAAGCGGCAGTTCACGATCCTGCAGAGTCCTGAACAAAGTTGGACTCTGATTTCTAGCAGGAGGTCAGATTGTTTGTTCTTACTGATACCATTCTTAATGTGTGCAGGCTCTATGCTGTTCCAAGCGATGCCTTTGAGAATGACTACGTTGAGGAGCCCCTGCCAGAGGTGCGCCTTCCTACTTGACTTCATGGATGTTGACTTGTTTGCCCAACTTGCAGGCATTAGGACTGTAACCTGATTTGGCATCTGCCGGCATACTGTGCAGGATGAGCAAGTGCCTCCGCTTCCTGAGGAGGCGGAGAAAGAGCCTGTCGAGAAGGATAATGACGCTGATGAGTAGAGCTTGGCTATCAGCGAGCATGCGTCACTCCGCAGCCGGATTTGTACATGCAGAGGCAAACATGATGGTGCAGTTACTGCTGTGCTTCTCGGCAAAGTCTGGTACGCTTCACGTAGTTGCGTGCACATCAGACTGAGATTTCAGAGGCACTCTTGAGAAGGACACTCTGCAGAAGGCCGGCTGTGTGTAAGATTGCCAGTGCATGTGAGTTACCCTTGGCGACGTGACATGAGGATCCCTGGCATGGGACGGTCCAAGCACTTTCACCCACTTGAAAGCCTTGGGGTGTATGATACAAATGCACATCATGGCAGCATCGTCAAGACACGGTGTGTCAAGCTCTGCCAGGCCTCGAGGGACTGCCCACCGAGTGGCTTTGGAGCGGGTGGGGGAGAGGGACAGGGAGATGGAGTATGTACTGAGTGATGGAGGCCTGAGTGGCCAAGTACTAAGGCAAGCACATTGACAGATGTAGATCACCTGCTGCTAAGCTGACCCGCTCAGTAACCACGAGTAAGCACCTAGAGGTGGCTAACTGATGCCCGGACCGGCCGGCTTTGACAAGCCCTTGTGCCACCAGCCAAGGCTCGACCAGCTTTCCGGTGCAACGCATGAGCCTGAGCTCGCTGCAAACAGGCTGACACACGACGTTGCCAAAACGACAAATAGGCTGCCGGCATGTCCATCTTGGCTGGAAGCATATTACCACAACATATCCTAGATCTGTCAAGGCAATGGCTGTGAGATGCCCAGCCCAAGGAAATGTACAAATGTCTGAAAGGGGCGGAAGGCGCAAGAAGCGAAGGGTGGGCTGTGCACAGCCAGCCCACAAAGGAATGGACATGGTCCCGGACAGTGCTGAGACATACGACCAGCCACAAGCTGCGTAGCACCAGTGGTGGCGGATGCCTCGGCTGCCGCGGCACCTTGCCGTGGCCCGCCTCTGGCTCTCGCGCGAGCTCCACGGCACCGCCAACACGCCTCTCGCTCGCCGGACGCGGAGCTGAGCAGCGCGAGCTCAGCATCTGTGAGAGCAAGGGGACTCCGCGGCGGACATGGCGGCGCCCACCAGGCCCGGCAGCTGCGGCGGCCGCCGGAGCCCACGGTCGCGCCGCCCATCTGGCTCCGCGTGACGGCCTTCGGCGCGGCCTGCCAGCGGCGGCACGGCGGCTGAGCGGAGCCCATCTCAACGCCGTTTGTCGTTACAACTCGGCGGCGGCGATGGCGGCGGCGTCGGCGTACCCGCCGCCGCCGCCCTTCTACCGGCTGTACGCCGCCGACGGCCCGCCGCCGCCGCCGCCGCCGCCGCCGCCGATCACGGGCGCCTACCAGATGCTCGGCGGCAGCTACACGGTGGGCAGCCAGCCGGCCCAGCTCTGCTTGCGCCAGTGCCTTGCTTGCGCCAGTGCTGCCTGGGCGCCCACAATAACGGCTGCTCCCCATCGTCTCCAGCAACGCTGCACTAAGTCCCTTAGCCTGTACCCTGGTTCAGGTATAACCTTACCCTGATTTATAACCTAACCCTTACCCATAAGGCATGTACCTGAGACCTTGGACTGTGGCGCTTGAGCTCTATCATACAGACGGAGGATGCGCTGCCCAGCCTGGAGGAGCAGGGCGTACGACAGCTCTACTCCCGCCAGGAGCCCATCGGTACGTTCTCAGGCTTTGTCGGCTGCAACTTGAGGGTCTCTCCTTGATCGCAGATGCTGCCAGATCCAGTTTGCATGTCTTCGTCACAAAGTGCTAAGTTGGCTCACATACGTCGCTGAGCAGGCTTTCAGCTTCAGTGATTGAGTAGATATGGCGTGCTTGCCCATCGCTGCCTGTTCTGGTTGGGTTTAGAGTGTACTGTCCCTTGATTGCAGCGCTTGTTGCAGAAGTGTGCGAGAGTGCTGACTTTGGTATTGGCCACTGCGAGCCGATCGAGCAGGTCAAGTATGACACACCTGCGTCGGAACCGCGGCCGATGCAGACTTCAAGAAGGAGTTGCGGACACTGAGCCGCGAGCTGCTGCTGGTGCTGCTGGAGCTTGTGGATGTGCTGGTGGAGCGGCCGTCACAGTACGCGTGCCGCGTTGAGGACATGGGTCTGCTGCTCAAGAACATCCATCACCTCCTCAACCTCCTTCGGCCTCACCAGGTGCAAACACCTGCTGCAACTTAAGAACAACCTCAACAGCCACATTCTGTCCCTTGGAAGCATAAGTCCAGAGTTCTTGAGCCTAGTCATTGCCCTGGCATAATCTAGTACTGACCCTGAATCCATGGTGCAGTTTCAGATCTTGACTCCGTTTCTTGAGGAGGTGCATAGGCTTATGTAGATTCTTAGCCTGTTGAACAAGCACAGCAAATGTCAGCCTTAGTGTAAGATGTTCGGCTTCAATCCACCAATGTTCTCGCATACTTAGCAATGTGACATGATGTTAAAATGGGCTGTGATCGCTCAATTGGTACAACACAGGCGCGCGCAACAGTTATCCATCTTCTGGAAACGCAGCTGCAGCAGCGCAAGATAGCTTTTGAAGACATCCGTCAGTGAGAGTCCTCAACTATCTATGGTAGTGAGCATCTCAAGCTAGCACATTCATTATTGCAAGCTGCAATTGCTGAGCGCTTTATTATTTTTGTCGAGGCTGGCACAGCACTTAAAGCCATTCTTGTTGTCAACAGGAGGAGGCAAGAGGCACAGGAACTGCTGCGAGACTCTGTGACGATGCTGCACAAGGAGCTCGACATTGACATTGCGCAGGATCAGGACGAGACTGCAGGTGCTGGAGCAATGGATGCCTCTTGAGAGGCGCCCACAAAGCGGGCTCGAGGAACAATTGCAGTACAGGTGTGGTGGACATGGTGCCAGGGTGCAGGACCGACTCAGAAAAGAGAGCAGCAGACTCACTGCAACGCTCATGTTGAAAGCTGAAGGTGGATTGAAGTCTACCTGAAGCTTCACTCTGATGTTCGGTTTAGCACATGTTATGGCTGATGTGGCCCCGAAATTGCTCTTGCAGTGAGCAGTGTCACTACTCGACATTGTCCTATCATCGTTGACGCATAACAAGTAGACCACGACATTACCAACTGCAGGTCTACACATGCAACACGAAAATATGGGCTTAAAGCACTTGTTGGGCAACATGCCCTTCACAAAAATCTTCCTGACGAGTGTGATTCTTTGTACATGTCAGCAAGGCAGACTTGACCACCCGCTTGTCAGTGTTCTAAATTGCTGTGCTGGGAACGATATTGTAGTTTTTGCTCAGACTTACACACTACCAAGAAGGTGAATGCACTGAATAGGCTGGCGCGCCTCAAGCAGCCTCCCTCAGAGGCAACATGTGCACAGAGGCATCAGACTGTCCTTACCAAGTCCAAAGACTTTCGAGCAAGTTCTAACGAAGACCTGCGCCCTGATGGCTGTAAGTCGGAGCCCATCTCGGACTCCTTTACCCTCGCTCTATTTCTGAGTTCCTCGAAAGCTCGCATGCTCTCAGCATCGAAGCCACCGGCAAACTGCAAGTCAGGAGAACGAGTGTAAAAGTTCTGCTTGAAGATCTAGCAACAGGTCAGAGAAGGCTACTCTGACTTTCTGCGACCAATGACATGCTGTGTCCAACATACCAAGCTGTAAGCTTGAGTGTCTTGTCTTCTGCTCTGTGTTGTCTCGATGACCACAATGCTGCAAGTTGCTGGCGGGTTATCTCACTTTGACTGCTGCGAGCTTCTTACCTGATGGACCCGGAATGCAAATCGGACACCTTGTAGAAGGAGAAACTCTCGGAGGGGTTCCTTCTCGGGGCCAAACCCTAAGCTGTCAAGCTCAGACGCAACTCTCTTCATGTACTGCCTAGCCAGCTTGACAGATCCATGCTTGATCTGCAAATCAAGCAGGCAAGGGGCGGTCATGACATAGTTACTGGCTGAGCATTCACAACTGATTCGTCATGTACTGTAAGCATCTCATCAAGCAAGGTGGACAAATGTACGTCACCTTGCCAAGAATGGACAGAGTCCCTGAATCCTGGAGCCAGTAGATAGGGATCTGAGAGTCTTTGTACTTCACGAGAGATGAGTCCCGTGTCCTCATCAGCGCGAAGATGGTGCGTTCCACTCTGCAAGAGCTCATTGTTGCAGCCTTTATCAGATAGTTTCTTAACAACTACAAATGTAAATAAGCACACACAGCGCATCTACGTTACGACCGCACCACCTGAAGAGTTTGATATAAGCTGCTTGAGTACAAGGGCCAGTATGAGCTCTCACTTTTCAAGCATGTTGAACATGGCCTTCAGTGCAGCCTCTACTGCGACGTCCGGAGTGTCCTCCAAGTTGACCATCTCACTTTCCAGCTTCTTCAGGTCAAGGTACTCAAAGGCGGCCTCCCTCAGTGTGTCCGCCTTTGCCTCGGGCCAGTCAAAGTGCTTAAGCACAGCTCTCTCATCAACCTAGGCAAGGTGCACATACCAGGATCAACAGGGAAACTCAGTTGGGATACTGTGAGGCCTGAGAACGACTTTCCCTTGATCTCCAAAAAATGCATCACAAAATATTTAAGGCCGACACAATGGATGTTCAAGAACAAACAAATCTATCATTTCAATTATGCAGTACTGAGCTGCAAATGTATTGAGTTGGATGGTCAAGGAAGGAAAGTTCCAGGAAGGCTACCAGGAAGGAAAGTTCCTCATCAAGCCACGTGACAAAGGCCACCACGTCATCAATGTTGGTGAAAGAGGCTGCCCTGATTTCTGCAGCAAGATCATTGACAAAATCTGCTTGCACTTCCACGTCTTGCTTGATCTGCAAAGCAGACAATCAAACCAATAAGCCTGCTGTTAGCAGATTGTCAAGCACTAGAGATATGGTCACCCAATACAGTGCCTTTATTCAATGGAGTTCCTGAGGATATAGGCTGGAGAGTACCAAAGGTTGGCAACGAGGATGGAAGGCTTGCGGATGTCATGAATAATAACAGCTTGAAGGATTGGCAACCTTACCGCAGCGAGGTGAGAGGATCGGTTCTCCATCTCGCTGATCATGTCATTTCTGGCATCGATGGAGCTAGCGCCAGTCTTCTCAACCCCAGCCTTGCCAGAAGGGCTTGTCTTGTCTCGCTGCGTCACCAAGCTGCGGTAGAACTCTACCACCTCCGGGGACCTCTGCATGCCGTTACCCACCTCGTCTTTCTTGCCCTTAGGAGGAGGAGGCGGCGGAGGAGGCAGGCCCCCTGCCTTTCCTGGCCGAGGAGGCGGCGGCGGCGGTGGTGGCGGAGCCGGCGGAGGAGCTCCCCCACGGCCCGCGAGAGCCCTGGCCGGCCCGTCGAATGGGCCTTGCGTCGGCTTGGGAGGCGGCCTTGCTTTCCTTGGCTCGCGCAGAGGCAGCGCAGCCTTGCTGTCCCTCACTGGCAGCTTCTTGGCGCCCCCTTCGACGGCGGCCTCCAGCTGGGCTTTGTTCCGATCCTTGAAAGCGGGGTACTTCTGGTTGACAGCACTGGAGCTGACCGAGCGGGACATGAGCTGGTAAGAGGCTGCCACGCCAGTCAGCGCTGTCGTAGCTCCCCCACCACTGCTTGCCACGTTACCAGCGGGCGTGGAGTTGATTCTCAAGGGAGGCAACCTGCTGCATGTGCCAAGGCCAACAAAAGTGACCAACAAAAGTCAAGCAATTCCCCTGCGTGGAGGATGACAGCACCACGCTGCTTATGGCAGCACAGCTGTCCTATAGACCACATACTATCTCCGAAATCAAGGAACGCTGAGCATAGCAGAAGGTTTGCTGACATGTCGCCACATGGGGCTGCTGACCTTGGTCCATTTGGAGCCTTCTCTGCAGTCTGCTCCTGGCTGTTGCCAGCTTCCACCCCACCCGTGGAAGCACCGCCTCCTGAATTTGTCGTCTCTACTCCTGCTGAACGAGCTTCAGCAGCCTCTTCTCCACCACCTGCGGCAGCCTCGGTTGAGCTGCTTGCCAGGCGCGACGCTTCGACCTGCCGGGGGCTGGCAGTCGCTTGAGGCCCGGGGCTGCCCAACTCCTCCTGTGGCAGCTCGTGCCCATTCTCAGCGCTCGGCCCGCCAGCCTTGTTGTACAGCCAGATGCCCCTTGCATCTTTGGTGTGCCGCGCCGACCAACTCCCAGAACCGTTGGCCACATCAGGCCGCAAACCTGCTGCTGCTTCATCCGAGGGGGAAAACCCAGAACCCCAGCCTGCCATGTCCCCGCTGTCGAAACTGTCTGCCTCGCTGCCGTCTGTGCTGTCTCGTCTGCCGAGAGAGGACTTGCCGCTGAGCTTGCGCATGAGCCGCGCTGCCCTTCTGCCGCCTGGGCTCGCCCTGTCGGGGGAGTCTAAGAAGGGGTCCTCTCTTCGCTCCCTTTCTCTGCTTGTTGCAATCTCCGAAGCGAAGGCCATGGACAACGTTCGAGCATCGAGCTCTTCTGGCACAAAGCCATTCTCCATCTGCTCCTTTGCCCTCATGGCCAAAATTTCTGGCGCAGCGTACTCAAGCATGAGTTGCTTTGCTCTCTCCTGCAGACATGATACAGCTGGGTCGTTTTTTGCATTACAGCAAATAACTATCACAATATGAGCACTAATTTCCAAGCTACAGAAGATTTTGCTGAGAGAATCGGTTGACATATGTCTCTGGTCCTTTTTCTGTCAGGCTCTCACCATTGTACCCACTTCTGATATCTCGGCTTCAAGCCTTTGAGATAGGCACTGTGTTCTGTGAATATCACAAGGGACAAGCTATGCACCTGTGACCGTGGGCTGAGGCTATGACCAAGATCCAAGGCCGTGATCTTCCCTGGTGGTGCCTTGAAGTCGCGGAGTTCATATCTGATCACAGAAGAGGTTACACTTAGCATGTGGAACATTAACAAGCTGCAGACATAGCAACCTGTGAGCAGCGAATGATGCACCTGCAATCTACTCAGACCATGCAGTGGCCATGATCTTGTTCAAGCTGCTATGCTGCAGAACATATGGTGCAGATCTTAATGTTTTAATCTGTGGCATAAAGTAGGAGGCAACAATAAGAATGTTGAGCACACCCACTGCGCCGTTCCTACAGCCGAGGCGACAAGCAGAGGAGGAAGTTTGTCACTAGGCGATCAGATTGTTATATAACGGCCTTTCGTACTCACCTGAGGCATGCATTCACCCACCGAAGGTACACAAGCTCCTCTACTTCGCTGAAGCGATTGTTCTGCAGAGCCTCAACCTGTCTCCTCAGGTCCACAATTCTCTGCCGCAGCATCTTTGACTCTGCTTGCGCCTTAAGCACTAGCTGGCTCTGCATTTGGAAAGTCACAATGACAAGAAGCATCAATCAGGAAGATGCACACGATTCTTATCTGGCAGGCTGGGGCCGATCATGCCAGCTGCTACCTCATCTAGGTAGGTAATGAGCACGCCTTTTGTTTCGCGCCATTAAGTCAGCCATGCATGATACATGAGCACTTGACATATGCCCATCCATGCACTCATTCAAACGGGTCAAGAGAAAATAGTAGATCCTCCAACCTCAGGGACGGCGAAGCGAGAGAGGCGGTTCTCCATCTCAGCTAGCTGCACGCTGAGCTTCCGCTTCTGAAGCTGCAACTCCTTGTTACCCCGCCTGAGCTCAACCACATCCATGTCTTTGTCCTTGGTCGCCTGACACAATCCACAAAGGAATCAGCCTTGCATCACTAAACAACACGAGAGTCCTGCTAATCTATTGCCATGATGACTGGGTATCATCAGATATTGGCAATACACCCATACATATCAACCCATGGAGCGATGTACCCATGTAGCAGTAGCAAACGCAATCGTGAACAGCCTTGCACTCTGCATGCTTGTCAGTCCACCCAGGTCAAGCTCAACACCTGGGCCCGTTTCTCCAACTCCTTTTCCTTGGCCTCCACTTCTTCTTCTCTGGCCTTCATGTCAGAGACCACCTTCTTGAGTAGAACAACCTCACTGGCCGTCGACCCCTCCTTCAACTGCTTCTGCAGTTCTCCTTCCCGCGCCTTCGCTTCCGCGAGCTCCCTTCGGACCTTCTTCAAGTCCTCCAACTCCTTGACCACCCTCTGCTCTCGAGCCGCGACGTCCGCTAGCCCCTTCCTTAACACTGTCATCTGCAGTTTCATGAGCAGCTCTTCAGAAATGCTTATCAAGCCATCCCACAAAGCACAACCATATGGGCACCAGAGGCAATGCTAAGTTGCCCACTCCAGAGCCCACATTTCTAGCATAACATTGTAGGAAGCAGGGGCAACTAGGGAAATATGACAGTAAAAGCTAGCTGTACGCTTGCTACAATGCAGAAGCATGCTTGCAGTGTTGCAACCAAGCCTTCCCATCATCACCACTCAATCTCTCGCACAATCCTATCCCCTGCTCATCACCTCCGTCCCTACCTTTCTTCGTCCATCTTTGCCTGCCTGCGCCTTGCACTCCCCACCCCAATTCCCCACCCATAGACTGCTAGACCTTGAATGTAGGACTCATACCTCCTGCCTTTCCTGCTCAATAGCAGCAGTCTGCTCCCTGAGTTCCTCCTCCTTGCGCTTCAGCTCGAAGAGCTCCTTCACTTCAGCCTCCAGCTTGACCTCTCGTTCCCGCATTGCCTCCACCGTGTTTCGCAGGTCCCAGAGCTCCAGGACCTCGTCGCCAAGGGGGTTGTACAGAGGATCCTCTCCTCTCCTCCTCCTCTCCTCCTCCACCTCACCCTCCTCGTCATTCTCCTCCTCCTCACCATCACTGTCCTCGTCCTCTTGGCCACCTCCCTCACTGGACTCATCGTCTGTACCAACGCCGTCCTCCACCAGGAGTGCCTTGTGGTCCAGCTCATCCTTGTCAAAAAGCTCGTTCAGCTCAGGCAGTAGTAGGTTGTCGGCTGTGACGACCACTTCCTGCAGCACAGCGAGACGGCGTCAGGTCCAAGCCCTTGCCTCTCCTGTCTCTCACAGGAGCCGGACCTGAGCGCTGCAAGCACAGGTGAGGCCTCCGAGCAGCCGGCCTTCGTGCGAGTCACATTGCCAAGTGAGCGCAATGTGACCTTGTCCTGGAGCTCCTCCCTGTAGTGCTGCTCGGCTGCGTCCTCGCTCGACGCAACTCTGCCGCGCTTGCCATGGGGCCCGGCTTCATCTGCAGACGTCCAGACCTCTCACCTCAGTGGGCGTCCACTACATGTCGCCGCGCAGCCATACCAAGGCTAGCTCACTGTACAGGCACCGGCCACGGGCCTGCACCTGGAAGCAGAAGCCCTGGAGGCGTCGCCACGGTCAGTGCGGAGCCGCAGCGGGCCGCCGCCGCCGCCTGGCCAGGGCAGGCGCTCGCCGCGCTCACCTTCCCGGTGCCCTTGCTTGAGCTTCTGGACGGTGACCGCCGCGACGGACAGCCCCGCGGCGAGGCCCACGCGGAGCAGCATCGTCGCGGCCGCCGCCCCGCCGACCGGTGGCCCTCGTCACGGCGAGCACGCCGCCCCGGCCGCC
>WELB01000157.1:297312-308904 GCA_009602725.1 Spirogloea muscicola | reverse complement strand
CGGCGGCAGGGACGGCGGCGGCGGCGGCGGCGGCGGCGCGCGGCCGTGGCGGCGGCGACACTGAGCTGCCGAAGGGGTCCTCCAGGGCCAGCAGGAGCCTGCTTCCCCCCTCCTACCTCTCTCCCCCGGCAGGCGCAGCCACTGTGCCCATCATTCCGTCAATAAATTCCAAAATAACAACCAAGTAGTAAGATCGTCTGAGCCGTTGTGTGCGGCTCAGCAAGATCAAACTTCGGAGACCCTCGCCAGAAGGGCGAGAGCCTCTCCCCTCCCGGAGGCCCAGCCCCCCCCTCTCCGGTGCCACGCGGCCGCCACAGCTTAAGACGGTGGATCTGCCCACGAGGCTTCCCCTGTTCGAAAGGGCCGCTTGGCCGCTCCACTTGGGGCCAGGCGTACCGAAACCCGCCACTGAAACATGCGCACCCGACACTCGCACGAACACACGCACGACAATGACACACGTACCTCGGGCTACGGAAGATAGCAAATGTACCTAGCCGACGACCGGGTGTTCGTAGGACTTAGAGTCCAGCCGTATGTAGTCTGACAACACAGGAGGAAGTGGTTGTGGACTGTGATACGAGTCATCAGCAATCAACGCCCATTGTCATGGGAAAGAGTCTGTCTCTCATTGTCGTGGCGCCACTTCCTTGGAGCTCTCGCTCTTACACGCATGTTAAGCTGCAGCGGAGCCTCCATATGGCAATGTCGGCTTGCCAGCCAGCCTCTAGCTCACATGCACCTCGCCCAGATGCATCCCACTCAGAGTCGAGTCATATACCCAGCACCAGACGGCCTTGCGCAACGACATCAGCTCGCAATCTTTGTGCGAGCAGCCTACTACAATAAAAGCTTGCTGGGTGGCCAATATGCACCCGTGCAAATGAAGGGCAGTTGATGTACTATCATTCTGGCACAGCATTGCCAATATCATTAACCACTGAATCTCCCACAGAATTGGTGGAAGGAGCAGGGGCCGGACGAGTTTGCTGAGACGGATTATTATGGCACTGCGGCCCAAGCTTGGATGAGAATCTCCAGCCAATATCGGCACACAGCATATACTTGGCATTCTGCAGGAGCTCACTAAATGTATGTTTTGGTAGCCTTTGCCCTGCGTGGCGGGCCTGTATGTACTGCTTCGTTGTGACGTCTGCAAAGGTAAGAGTCAATGAGGCAAGTCAGTCTCTATTGTTGCTTAATGTGACCGTCTACTCATAAGTGACGATCAACGTGGCTTTTCTTTGCCCCTGACATCTTTATGGCTGACAACACACTCCCTTCACTTGAATCTGATAAACATACGAAGGGAAAGCAGAATCTCTCTGGGACCAGGAAGACTCAATTGAGACACTGACCGCAAAAGAGGAGAGCACAGTGAAGCAGGGTGAAGACGGCAGCAAAGCAGGTATAGAGGTACAGGCAGCCAAGAAGCAGCACAACATATGTTCTCCAGTATTTCCATGGATGTGTCCTGTACCCCACATCACAAGAGTGTCTTTACTAGATCAGTACAACACCTCGTATAGCAACTCAATCTGGTCCGTCACTCATCTAGACGGACATAGATGATTGACAAACATCAAGTCACTGTGCCAAATGCAGGTGGTGCAATATCCAATGCTAACAAGGACTTCGTCCTCCACTTCTAATCATCGCAGAGGTGCAAAATCGGTTCTATGAGTATCATGTACTCTAAGTTTCACAATTTACCCGTGCCAAGCTTGCTGGACCAGCCAAATAATGCAGGCAGCAAGCAGCAGTGCAGCCCCCTGCAGTCAGCGATGTAGGATTGTTACTGCATGCTTTAGCCTGCAGTTTACTACAGAGGGAAAATAGCTTTCAGGAGAGATATATGTAGATATAATGGTAACAGGATGACTTACTATTGTACCAAGGGTCAAAAGGACCACAA
This sequence comes from Spirogloea muscicola, assembly GCA_009602725.1. Classification (NCBI taxonomy): domain Eukaryota; kingdom Viridiplantae; phylum Streptophyta; class Zygnematophyceae; order Spirogloeales; family Spirogloeaceae; genus Spirogloea; species Spirogloea muscicola. The sequence goes on along the minus strand of WELB01000157.1, from coordinate 306,989 downwards.
AGAAGCGCTGATTCTTTCTGGCAATGCAGGTGCCCACTATTCCACAGTGATGGTCGAATTTCTGCACCACCAAGAGTTAGAAGAACGACAACACAACTACTGTAAGCATCAACAAGATTGCATTGTCGAGATGTCTCGAAGATTTATGCACTCCGCATGCTGCTCTCAATCGTGCGAAAATTCACAAGCCTTCATCTCAACAGCTGTGCTCCTTGACTTGTGTGAATGCACTTTCACAAAACAAGGTTCACCAAAATACCTCCATGCAGTGACCACACTTCCGGCAGTGACTGGCACGAGGGGGCCTCCAAATGTTGCATGTCAAGCAGTACCGCTCCTCAATAATGCCATGACCATCTGCTGCAGGCCTCTTTTGGCAGAGCTGGCCGTAATGGTCAATGTAAGTACCTTCTGGCATTTCCCCAGCTTCAATACGCACCAGCTTCTCATCTGCCAGCAGTTCGATGCCTGCAATTACTGAATTGACAAACAGACAGCCGAGACCAGGTGCATACGACAAAAGACGTAGGAAAGGTCCGACGAGCACACCTTATTGCTGTCCTGCTGTCTATTGGAGTGAAGAAGAATTTACGTGCATAGCATAGCGGGTGTTATGAATCTCAGATGCCGCCAAGGGATGTTAAGGTGCACCTTTGTATGGCAGAGGCTTGATGACGCCAGGATCAACCTGGTTGACAATGACCAAGAAGATGAGGCAGACGCCAGTGCACACTCCAAGAGCAATGTAGAAGGCCGTCCGGAGGCCACCACCGTCAAGCGCAGGTAACCTGCACACCAGTCGCAGCAATTCAAGAGGATCACAAAACATATACTGGCCAAGCAGGAGTCTTCCTGTGACTGCGTACGATGCCAAAGCAATAAGAGCCTGTGTCGGAGGGCCGTCACAATCAGAGGTCCTTGGAGCAGTCCCGTCTCTAACAGACGCAAAAAAGGGAAAGGCTTGCAGCTCATGCCATAGACCACGACTGCGTGCAAGATCATGGCAACGGCAACATGTCAAGATAACAGATAGCAACCTCCTCTGCCCTAACGTTTGACCAGCCTGACAGAACGTCAACTGCTCCTTGATCTCGTTGAAGAGAATGATACAGCGCCAGCTGCTTCACCACGTCATGCATGCCTACTCCGAAGCTTCAGAATATGAAGCTATGCCAGCTGAGAGGAGAGATGCGTACACGAGGCCCATGCCAGTGCCGACGCAGACGAAGATGATGGTGACGAGGATGCAGGGCCCGATGGCGACGATCATCCAGGGGTGGGGCAGCGGGCGCTGTGGCGGCACGTGGATGTGCCTCCTCGGCGGCAAGGCAGGGCCAGCACCGCCGGGCAAGCCAGGCGGCCCGGCGTAAGGCCCGGCAGACGGCGGCGGGCCTGTGGGCAGGGGCTCGCGCCAGCCATGTCCGACCTGCCCCGGCGGTAAAGGCGCCTGCGGCGGCGGCGGCCGCCCCGGCCCGCCCGACAAAAAAAAAAAAAAAAAAAAAAAAAAAAAAAAAAAAAAAAAAAAAAAAAANCCGCGTCGCCGAGCGCAGAAGCCGCTTCCCGCCGCCGCAGCCGCCGCCGCCGCCGCCGCCCCGCCGCCGCCGCAAGGACAAGCAACGGCCCTTCAACTTGTGTGACAGTATGTCGCATTGAGTTTCTACTTGATTGCATGCGCAGACTAGGCAAGACAGTGACATATGCCAAAGACTATCCAGGTTTCATTGTCAATCGCATACTTATGCCAATGGTCAATGAGGGCTTCTACGCGCTGATGGAAGGGGTGGCTGAGGCAAAGGATATTGATACCAGCATGACACTGGGTACAAATCAGGTAGGACAAGCCGAGCATGCACAGCTGCATGTCTATAGACTTAGCCATCAAGCCATGCTATTGCTATGAAGGAGCTGCTCATGTGAATACATGCGCCCTGTCCTTCCACACATTCCTCAAGCTGTTCTATGGTTTGGGGTTTGCAGCCAATGGGTCCACTCCAGCTTGCCGACTTCATCGGCCTCGACACTTGCCTGTCTATTATGAATGTCCTCCATCAAGGGCTTGGTGACAGCAAGTACAGGCCATGTCCGCTTTTGAAGCAGTATGTGGACGCTGGGTGGTTAGGCAAGAAGGCTGGCAGGGGGGTCTACTTGTACGACAAGTAGAATCTTGTACACCACACACTTCTGTCAGACCAGGAAAAGGTCTTGGCAGGGTGAGATGAATGAGTTCAACTTCGGCCTAGCTCTCAGCAACAATGCTGTGCATCTGAGCTTCTGCATGATGGTCATTTTCACATTGAGTACGAGTTGGCACGTTGGCAAAGTAAGCTTGGTGTACGGCCATGCTGCCTTTCATGAGTTGAGGGAAAGAAAGACAGGGCTGACGAGGCATGCAAATACCATGCAAAGGCCTTCATCTCTATATCGTGCTGGCCCTGCTGCTGCTGATTGGCGTTGACCTTGGACCAGGTTGTCAGACCCATAGAGTTGAGCAAGCGTGGCTTCTGTGGTACTTCCGGTCTGTGGTCTTAACTTTTTGTTCTGACTCATCTTCGAGTACAGCTTCTGTCCCAGCTTACCATTCTTGACAGACGTTGGGCTTAAGGGCTTGAAATCTTGCCAGTGTGACCACACAACCTGTAAAGTCCTATGCAGGCCGCGGCAAGCAGCTTGTCTGCTCAACATGGTGGAAAACGTGAAATGTGCGTGCCAAGGGCACCCAATTCACCTGACGCAAAGTGGCTTCGTGGACTACAGAGGAAGTGCCTGCTAACATCATGTTGAAGACTCGTGGTCACGTCTTTGTAAGATGCTTAGAAGTGTGGACACTGTGTGCCACCGATACCCACGCTGCTGCAGCCATGCAATCATCCGCCTCCGCCTCGCTTCCAAAGTAGGGGCCGCCCATCCCAGTACCCCTGTTGATTCAGGACACTGCCCCTGTTCCTAAGCATGCAGATGCTTGCGGGAATGTCAGCAACCCAGACGATGTCATGGCTCCAGGTAGAGAATCTGGAGGCCTGAAGAGTTTTTGTGAAACGAGAACTGCATCAGGAAGGAGAGAGATATGCTACATAGAGGCCTATGAGGTGGTCCTTGTGCAAAATACGGAACACAGTCCTCGACCGTAGCTGACTCGCACAGTCATATGCTGCAAACCTTCAGAATAGAAGATAATTGCAGTGTTGGCCAAGATGTGTTAATTGCACACATTGGGGACACAAGCAATCAAAACTTGGACAGCAAGACGATTTGTGAAGCCAGTATTTCTCATCTCTAACCAACTGTTTCGTATCCAATGGACCAAATGATAGAACCTAGGAAATTCAGTGGCTCAAAGCGAGTAGCCGAGGACGGCTTAGCATCTCGATATCCATGTGTTGATGTCAATGCTGCCAATTATTCATGCACGTGCCATGCTGTTGGCATTGCCAAGCAAAACCCTGTTGGCATGACCAAAAGAGACACTGCTACTTGTGGCAGTTGCTCCAACACCGCAGTGGCCAGTAGTCATTGGGCTTGGTCAAAGGTGCAGCAGAAGTTGGCACAGTGGACGGGCTCCTTCGACTTGCAGTGCATTCACGCACGTGATAGTCACTCTTTCAGTTTTTTGAGAATGTCTTGCCATAGCTGTGCCATCTTGACGCCACCTGCTAGGACCACAAAAGCGTCATGCTGCCCCGTGGACTGCTTAAGAAGCAGAGCAGAGAAATTGTGATCGTTGTGCTCATCAAGTTGATGCCCACTAACTTCCACTCTGCTCCGTCAACTGGGCAGCTGCTTCAAGGCTGTCATTGGATGTGCTGTGCACGTAAAATATCTTTGCATAGAACTGCTGAGACGAGTCGCAACCTCCGCTCGACGAAAAACCCACTGCATGATGGCTCTACTTGGTGCGCCTGGATGAGTGCGGCGGTCTGCACAACCATAAATGTTTTGCCTGCCTCCAACCCGACAGCATCTTCTGCCAACTATCATCATCCTTCTCCTGGTCGCCATTTAGACCTGACAGTATCTGCTGCCACCAATGAGCTCTGCAGGTCCTTTCTCCAGGTCATGAAGTGAATCATGAAATACAATGTTCGTGAAGAGAACACCCATCGGCCGTCTTATGTCCTCCAGGTATTTTGTCAGCTTACTATTGTAGGCCGGTACCTCTATGTCCTGCAGATGCAGCATCCACCATCCATCATTCTGAAATATGAGGAGCAGGACATCTTAGCTACAGAAATCCAAAGCGTGAGCATGCAGATCACGATTTGCAGATGCCCGAGAAGATGCTACAAGCTTCCTGTCATTTGCAGGGTCTGCAATTTACACGCAAGCAGGTAAACACATTTGTTGAGCCAGAATAGCATGATACTGCAGTGTGACTCCTGCACCTCCCAGTTTGCAGCTGACCTTGCATATAGTATTGGAATGCTAGTGCTCCCAGTAAGCAAAGATAAAGGCGACAGTGTTGCTGACAACCGAGCATAGTTCCTCCACAGCATCCTTCATCCATTCTTCTTGGTTGGGGTCCTCTGTAATGTACATGAGAGTTGGGTGGAGCTCTATGAGGGCTTTACACAATATCGTCATCTGCTCGTACTCATACTGGATGGAAATCTTGATTATTGCATTGTTTACAACGTCAGGCACATATAATAAGCCATGCGCACTATGTGAAGCTGCAGGACACAATGGCATCAGCATCATTGAGCTGAGATAATGTAAGGATTAGCTTGGGTGTCAGAACAGCTTCTAGACATTTTGCACACAATGGATGCCACGTCCAAGCATTTTGGTGATCGCAGTTGAGGCAGTTTGCACCTCCTTAGAAACAGGCTAGTGGCTCAGCAAGTGACATTGCAGCACGTTCAGTTCAGGTCTATATAGCACCAAATGCGAGCTGCCAATCACGACCAGGCTGATGGGCCTTAGCAATGAGTCAGGAGAGCCAAACCTTTTCCACGATGCCCAAGCTAGGGCACTTGGCCGTGCACTCGGCCACCATATCGCCCCATGTTCCTGATAGCTCACAGCTACTGTCGATCCTATGTAAACTCACACTCCCCAATGATGCAACAATTTCTTATAATATGTTCTCCGTATACTGCCAGCGGGGCTGTGGCAGGCGAGCGTGGCGATTTTCGGCTGCCAAGTTGCTACCACTGACAAATGTGGGCTTGGAATGATGCTGTCCACGTCGTTGCTGTGCAGGTTGATGCGCCCAGGAGGCAAGGTGGGAAGCACTCAAGACTTGAACGCGCTTGCCTTGCGAGATAGATGGCCTACGTTTTGGCTGGTCATATTGGAGCTTGTACTCGTGAAAGCTCTGCACTTCCCCAGTCCAATACGTGTTGTGTTGGTCTTGAACCTGCTCGCAAATGGAGATTCCTTCTGCCCACAACCTCTTTGCCTCCTCAGGGCGCTGCTGCTTGATGTAGAGCGTAGCAAGCTCATTCAGTGTGTGCACCAGATCGTGTCTTGTTGATCTGGTATCACTATTGCTCTTGACGAGACTGCGCTGGATGCTCAAAGAGGACTCAAGCAGACGCTCTGCTTCTTGCAGCTTGTCATCGATGCGCATGAGCAGGCCTGCAAGGAGAACATTCGCTGTAGCCACAAATGTGTGCTTGAAGTCAAGCTTCCCCGCCACGAACTGGAGTACTTGGCGAAGCAGGATTTCGGCCTCAGAATCTTTTCCAAGCTCCTCAAAAACCACAGCAAGGTCAACAAGCCTGCAAGGATCCACGCTCTGGAAGCCCTTCAAGATGCTCCACGCCTCACTGATCATGGTCTCCGCCTCAGGCAGCTGCTTCTGCTGCGAGACGAGAGTGGCGGCCAGCGTGGTGAGGCAGGAGACAGTCCTAGCGCTGCTTGGGCCATATAGCTCTCGGCACATGGCCAAGCTGTCACGTGCATGCTTCTCCGCTTCAGCATCTTTGCCAACTTTCTGCAGCAGCCATGCCACCTTTTCCAATATAATGAAAATCTGTAGTCTTCTGTCGCCCCGTCCTGCTCTTACGATGATGAAGGCACGCCGGGCAACGTCCACTGCTTCTTGATGCCTGTTTGTCATGCTGCAAATGAAAGTCAGCTCCACGAGCGTCGCGACTACCCAGTCTGGTTCCTCGCGTAATTGCTCAAAAGTGTCCAGCGACTTTCGGCTAGCCCGCTCTGCATCTTCCAACTTGCCAGTGAAGACCAGGTGCCTGACATACCTCAGCAGTGACTGCTTGCGAAATTGCTCAGAGATGTCAGCCGTTTGCTGCTGCAGCTTCAGCACATGCTGATGCAGCCGCTCTGCCTCCAAGTGCTGTCCAAGCAGGCCCAGCACAAAACACCTTCCTTCAAGAACCGATAGGCGTACAAGTGGGAAGCCCTTCAGCTGATTCTCTGCCACATAAGCCAAACGATCGGCAATCTGCAGTGCGCGTGTCGGCTGCCAGAGCCCTGGCGCCAGTGTAGGCGACCAGCTGTACCCCAGGCCGCTGCATAAATCGTGCCACCTGTTCCTCAGAGAGCTCGAGTGCAGGGGGCCGAGAGCTGCTGCCAAGAGTTACATCAATGGCATGATCAAAGTGTTCGGGGTGCATTTCCAGTTGATCAATCATAATGTCTAGGCTGAGCTTGCAAAGGCTGGTCACCATGGCTGTGCCAGCCTCTGTGCCGCCCTTAGCCTTGCCGTAGTCTTGTACAAGGTGGTGGAAAACGAGAGAGCCGCACTTGGCACGCTCCGCCATGCTACAATGCACCAGCAATCGCTCTGCCTCCTCCATGGACCTCGTGTTGTTCTCTGCAGAATGCTCTGAGTCACTCAAGGCGTCTCCTCCTGTCAGGCCTCCCTCCTCTCTAATTTGCAGGACAGCAGCCTGAGCTAGCAGTGGCACTGGGATGGGCGCAGTAGCAAACCAGCCTGCCGCATACACCATCTTAACTGCCAGCTCTTTGTGTGCGGCTGCAGAATCTGCATTCCTCTGCCAGCAGCTCGATGCATGTATCAAAGAGTCACAGGAGGTCGGGGTGCGTCCGAAAGAAGGGATCCATGCGCTCCTTAGCAAAGGTCCTTACACCTTCATCTTGCAGGCGTTGCAGAAGCTTTCAGGGCAGAATGGCGCCACGAGCGAGCATCCGCCGGGAGACAGCCAGGCTAAGCGTCAGGTAACCCAGCCGCACGGCAAGTTGTTGTGCTGCTTCCAGCTCCTCGGCGATCAGCTTCTCGGCCACATCACCGAGCAGCAGGTCCATGGCGTCGCTGTCCGCCAGCTTCGCGATGTGTAGTTCCTTGAAGTTGGCGACATCGGATAGACGGGTCGTCACGAGGATGCAGCATGTCTCGCTGTTTGGCAGCACCTGGACCAGCGCATCATCAACCTGCTCTAGGTTGTCAAGGACCAGCAGCGTGGACTCGTGGCAGTTCTCAAGGGCCAGCCGCACAGCTGTCACATTCCGCTCCTCTATGTCGCAGCCTGGCATTGAAGCAGTTGAGGTGAGGGCACGCTGCACGACTGTGCAAAACATTTCATCTCCCCTGAAACAAGTACAACCGCAAGGTAGTGACAGTAGATCCTGTGAAGCCTGCAAGACATGCAGGTGAGCCTGCGGCCACAGACTTGAGCCTTCACCTGCAGGCAGAGTCGATTGCTCCAAGTCCTCACATCCTCCAATGAGCTTGACGCCAAGCGGCGCAGCAAGGGCGAGGAAAGCAGCCGTAAGCCTGGAGCTCGAGGCGTCCAGCCAGAAGATGCGCACAAAGTGGCTCTGGTGCAGGTACACATACGCAATTGCGAGTTGCGTCTTGCCCATGCCGGCGAGGCCACCGACGGCCACACGATGATGGGCCATCAGCTGTGTGTGCAAGGCTTTCAGCTGCAGCTCGCGGCCAAGGAAGTCAACATTTTGCGGAAAAGGCGTGGTGTTGATGATGGTGGTGTCAGGAGGCAGACAATTCAGCATTAATTTGGCCTCCGCCTGAACCCTTCTCGCTGTCACCTCACTTTCGAATTGCAGCTGTTGGCTCTCCCATCTTGACTCGTTCTTAGCTCCAATGCTCACTAAAAGCACACGCTGCAGCCGGTCAATGTCCACCTCGTACACCGCCAGCCTCGCGCTGTAGGCCTGTGCCGCTATGGCCTGCAAGTGCAACGAACATGATATGAGGACAAGCCATCAAGGCATTGCCTGATAGAAATACAAGCTTTCAGTGGTCAAAGGACATGCGAAATTGCAGCAAGCAGGTCACATCTGCTAAGTCAAGCCAGAAAAAGCGTGATACTGCAGTGCCATCCCTGCTCCTCTGCCTGCCCCAGCTAACCTTGCGTGCAAAGTTGAAAGCGCCAGTGCTTCAAGTAGGCACGGATGAAGACAACTGTGCGGGTGGCGACCCAGAGTAACTCCTTCACAAGTTCTCTGTGCTCCGAGGAGGCTTCAATCTGCTTCAGTATTGGGAGGAGCAGCGTGACGGCCTTCAACACCTTACCCATCTGCTCCTCAGTGGCGCCCTTGGCCTTCAAAGCAGCGGCAACGCTACGCACAAGCTGGAAGGCCACGCCCACCATATGAACCTGCGCCACATGACGGCACTGATTGTGAATGACATTGTGCTGATGAGTCAGGACCAACTCAAGGGTCCCACGGTTTAATTATACCTCAAATCTGTACATATTGAGAATCAAAGTTGATGGCCACCTTTGTGAGATTTGAGTTGGGATGGCAAGTAGGTCAGCAAACATCTCCTTCGATACAGGCTAAGCTGGCTCAGCAAGCTGGCATTCCGGCCCAACATGCATAGCCTAACATTGCAGCGGCTGCGAGATGTCAATTGCGCTAGGCTGTTTGGCCTAGGGCTGGGTTTAGGGCAGCCAAACCTGCCCCATTATGCCCAAGGAGCTGTCGACAGCGTTGGCCACGACATCGCCCCACATCCCCGATAGCTTAGCTGCGTCGTCGGTCATCTCCATTTCTACACTCTTGACAGAGTCCACAATCGTGTCCACATTCTCTACACCAGCCAGCAGGCCTTCCAGCTCCAGGCCGCGAGTCTCGTCCTCCGAGAGGGGCTCTAACAAGCCACTGTCCTGCTCCTCATCCATCGCCTTGCTGCCACCGGCAGTCGTGGGGTGGTCGAGCTGTGCACGTCCATTCGTTCTTGCTGGCGGCAGACTTGCACCTGCGTCTGGAGTGCCCTTTCCAGGCAACGTGACAGGCGGTCCCTTTGCCGGCTGGGCATTGTCCAGCGGAGCAGCCGTCTCAGGCGTTGCCTCCTCGACAGCGGCGGCGGAGAAGCAGACGCCCATGCGGGCAATGCAGGTAAGAAGGCGACGCAGGTAGTCACAAGCCCGTGGAAGGAGCAAGCGACGGGGACGAGGGAGGCCAGTCGCCGTGAGGGTGCGCAGTATCGGCGGGCCGGCTGCTGCTGCTTCACGGCTCTGGCAGCGGTGTCCGTTGGAGGCGTCAGGAGCACCCGGCGGCGGCGGAGAGGTCGGCGGCGCGGCAGCAGCAGCGGCAGCGGCAGCAGCACGGCGGCGGCGGCGCTGCGAGCGCTCGGGCGCGGAGCAAGCGGTAGGCTCGCGGAGGCCGCCAGAGTGGGCGCCAGGCCAGAGGCGCAGGTGGGGCGACGGGGCCTTCGACGAGCGGCGGGCCTCCGGCCGTTCGAAGGACTGGTGCGGCGACCTTGTACGGGGCGGGGGGGCAGG
>WELB01000157.1:227326-275180 GCA_009602725.1 Spirogloea muscicola | reverse complement strand
GGTCGACCACATCGGTGGTGACTACATCGGCTATGATCCGCGCGCCACCTCCCGGCGTGGACGCCACCAGGTCCACACGACGCGTATGGTGTCCGGCAGCCCTCTCGAGGATGGGCATGACCGAGGCGTTCTCCATCGCCACCGTGTAGCCCGCCTCCTGAAAGATCCCGAACATAGCATCACGCAAGAGGTCGTGCGCAGCTGTTCGTTCGCCTCCAGTGGCGCAGCGGAGGAGATGCGCCGCCAGCTCCGCCAATCGGCAGCGGCTGGGGGCGCACTCATAAGTACTAAAGTCATGTACTTGCTTCCAAGTAGTGGCTGTCTGTTTCCAAGAGGAAAGAGGCTTCCAGTAAAGGAGCGGTGGCTGTGAGAGGCCAGCCCAGAAGAATTAACAGGATTCAAGGACCCCGTCGACCCCAGTACCAACTTCAGCTTGTTTATATTGCTCCTTGTAGAGCTTGAGATGTGTGTCCGCACGGCCCCCATGCTCAGCGACTTTACCAGCAGGACACAGTTTGCCTTGACCTTGGATGCCTGAATGCATCCTGGTCCTAGCCATACAAGTGTTGATACATTTCGACTTACTGTACTGGCTGAGTGGAAGCAAGCATTCAAATGAATAAATGGCTGGATGACAGCCATGCTCATGGTTCTAGGACCTAGTGGTCGTAGAAATCGTAGATTCAAAGGATGCCAGGTCAGTATGTTGACAACGCTTCTGCCAAGGTGAGGCTGGCAGTCCCCAGTCAGCTGACTTCTGCTATCTGCCCATCGCCCGGCAGTTACCACTGGGGACAGTAATGATCACCTCCCCAGCCGCAATTGACACTTTTGGCTGCATGAATCCTCGTCTTTATAGCCTACTTGAGCACACTGCAAGTCTGCAATATGCACGTCATGAGGATATGCTTCCAGCCCTGATGGGCATGCCAACAGCCGACTTTTCATTTTTCCGACGTTGTGTGTCAACCTCTTTGCAGCGAGCTCAGGCTCATGCCGTGCACCAGAAAGCTGGTCGACCCCAGCTGGTGGCACAAGAGCTTGCCAATTGCCACCCGATATTCGGGCAGGAGTTAGCAACCTCTATGTGCCGACTCGTGGTTACTGAGCGGGTCAGCTTAGCAGCAGGCGATGTACATCTGTCAATGTGCTTTGCTTTGCCTTTGTTCTTGGCCACACAGGCCCTCCATCACGTATTACACACTCCTTCCTATGTGCTCACTCGTGGTTACTGAGCGGGTCAGCTTGGCAGCATCTGTTGTACATCCGTCTATGTGCTTGCCTTTGTACTTGACCCTCCATCACATAATACACACTCCATTCTTGATGTCCTGGTAGCTCAGAGACCTCCAGCCTCTGAGCTACCCAGCCTCCACCCAGTTGGTGATGAGTTCGCGGCCCTGGCGATTGATGTCCACGGGGCGTTTGGCAGTCGCTGGCTGGATCTCCTCCAGCTGCTTGCCCGTCAGGCTATTGACCGGCGGCCGGGTCTGCCAGGGGCAAGCAGGGCGCTGCCCGGCTTCAACGCCGCCGGGTCGCTCGCCCACGTCTTTCGGATGCGCCTGGCGGCATCGTTCCAACGTTCCCTTGCCCACGCAGTCCAAACGCGCGCAGGACGCGCTCTGGCCGCCGCCTCCGGGTCTCGGCGGAGTGCCTCCTTCCCTGTGGGCTTATTGAGCATGATGCATTGCTCATGGGTGACCACATGCTCAGGTGTGCCAAAGGCAGTGAGCGCACGGGCTCCCACAACCTCCTACGTGACGCCATGTATGGCATCGTCAAGGAGGCGGGATATCAAGTGGCGTTGGAGAGCACTGGGGTGATGCCCATCCTCCTCCGCAATGGGGTCCCTCGGACGATGCGTGTCGATCTGGTCGGCGTCCCCCTGGGAGGTGGCAAGCGGCTCCTCATGGACGTTGTCCTCACCGACAGCTTCCGGACGAAGGGCCCCATTACTTCTGAGACCGGCTACGCTGTGAAGGTAGCCGAACGGAAGAAGCTGCACAAGTACAAGGACCACCTGGCGGGTGATACCTTTTACCCCCTGGCCATGGACATCCATGGGTGTTACGGGGGTCGGTGGTCCTCGTAACTTTCGCTGCTGGCCTCTCAAGCTGACCAGCGGCGCCGGGAGCAGGGTGCTGCCCTTCCCGGTGGCTCGGTGCCATGGCCTCCCCATCTCTTGATATACACGATTTTCTTTGGGTCTGGTGTCCTGCTACCGTATGCGACTGTCTATGTCCCTGCAGCGCTCCCAAGCGCTTGCTTTGCACCGCCGCGCTGGTCGCGCCCTTGCAGCAGCCTCTGGCTTGCGCAGCGGGGTTGCTCTTCCTCCCCTCAGCTCATCTGACTTCCTACTGCTGACACGGGGGTATTGAGGGCGCCCTGTCTGCCTAGCCTTTGGCTCCGTCATGAACACCTGTATGCATCTGGCTGGCATTTCACAGCCGATTCTTTCATATCAGCAGCCGCTTTCTTTCCCTGCATCGAGCTACTCTGACCTGATGTTGCTCACTCGCGGGTACTGAGCTTCCCTAGTATGTTGTCGTGTTTGGTAGAGTAGTCCTTTTCTCGAGGGGACCATCTTTACCCGTGTGCCATGGATATCTACGGAGGCTACGGCGTGAAATGGTCCTCCCTGATCCAGCATCTGGCCCGGCTGGTTGATGCGCGTCGTCGAAGTCGGGGGGGCAGCTTGGGCCACTCCAGCATTCCGCAGGCCTTAGTTGCATATCATAGAATGCGGCTCTCGTTTAGTTTGCAGCGCTCGCAAGCATTGGCTCTTCATCGACGTGCAGGGCGCGCTCTAAGTCAGGCCTCCGGCTTTCGCGGCGGCGCTCCAGCTCCCCAAGTTAGCTTGTCAGATTTGTTTGTGCTCACCCGTGGGTACTAATGTCATCTTAGGTACCTTAGATTAGGTCTCCGTGTTATGTAGCCTTGTTTAGTCTGCACTCAACTCTGCCTGAACAATGTATTGGCTTGAATTGGCCTCCCTTTCAATTTATGCGCCCCGCGCGCCTTCTCTCTTTCGGCACCTCTTTCTTTGGCTTTGGACATTGTCCATTGTTTTGAGGTTTCTGAGAGTCCCCTTGCTGCTGTCTTAGTACTTAGCACCCAGGATTCTTCGGGCTGGCCTCTCCCAGCCACCAGTCAATCTGGCCGCGCTTGCTCTCTTTTGGGCTGGCTTTGCCAGCGCCTCTTCTCTATGGACGGGCACTTCTCTCTGCTAGGCGAAGCACTAAGGAAGACAAGCACAAAAAGAAACAAAGCAGCTACGAATTACTCAGTGGCTCTCCCAAATGGGGGCAAGGGCTGTGAAAAGCCAGGTCAGAGAAACTAGTCTCCCGGTTGCTGGTCCCCCTGGTGCTACGTGCTGACTCGTGGTTCGCGGTCAGCTTAGCAGCAGGTGATGTACACCTGTCAATGTGCTTGCCTTTGTATTGGACGGGCAACGAGCCGCGCGGCAGCGGTCTGCTTTCCGCAGCCCTCCGCAGGGGCGTGTGCTTTGGTTTCTTAGCGCTTCCTCTGGCTTCCTCTGGCCCCCTTCTCGTTCTTTGTTCATTCTTTTTTGGGCTGGCTTGTCCAGCCCCTATCCTCAATGGGCGAGCCCTTTCTTCTTCTCCGCAGCTGCTCAACGCTCTTAGGCCCCTTCGAACCTTTGTCAATTCTTTTGGGCTGGCTTTTCGCAGCCCTTGCCCCCATTGGGAGTACCACTTCTTCGTACTTGGCCACTCGGGCACCTCGATCATCCATCCCTTTTCCCTGTCCATTCCTTTTGGGCTGGCCTCTCCCAGCCACCAGTCAGTCTGGCCGCGCTTGCTTTTCTACCAGAAAATACACACTCCTTGTCCTGCTAGCTCATAAGCCTCCGCCTCAGAAACGTTGATTGTCAATTCAGTCAATTCGGCCGCGCTTTTCTCTTTTGGGCTGGCCTCTCCCAGCCACCAGTCAATCTGGCCGCGCTTGCTTTTCTACCATAAAATACACACTCCTTGTCCTGCGAAGAAGGCTCGCCCATAGAGAAAGAGGGGCTGGCAAAGCCAGCCCAAAAAGAATGGACAATGTCCAAAGCCGAAGAATGAGATGCCGAGGAAGGACTCCTCTACTCTACCAATCACGACAACATACTAGGGAAGCTCAGTACCCGCGAGTGAGCCTCCGGGTCTCGGCGGAGTGCCTCCTTCCCTGCCTCGAGCTACTCGGACCTGATGTTGCTCACTCGCGGGTACTGAGCTTCCCTAGTATGTTGTCGTGATTGGTAGAGTAGAAGAAAGTGCTCGCCCATTGAGAATAGGGGCTGGAATAACCAGCCCGAAAAAGAATGAACAGAGTACGAGAAGGGGGCCAGGGGAAGCGCTAAGTAACAGAAACAAAGCTGCTACGAGACACTCAGTAACCCCTGCTAAGCAGCCGCAGATCAGAGATGCTGGGCTCCTGGAAGTGGGTCCCAGCTATCGTTCCGGCCGCGACTCGCACCGAGTAGAGGAGTCCTTCCTCGGCATCTCATTCTTCGGCTTTGGACATTGTCCATTCTTTTTGGGCTGGCTTTGCCAGCCCCTCTTTCTCTATGGGCGAGCCTTCGTCTGCAACATCAGGTCCGAGTAGCTCGAGGCAGGGAAGGAGGCACTCCGCCGAGACCCGGAGGCAGCGGCCAGAGCGCGTCCTGCGCGCGTGTGGACAGCGTGGGCAAGGGACCGCTGGAACGATACCGCCAAGCGCATGCGGAAGACCTGGGCGAGCGACCCGGCGGCGTTGAAGCCGGGCAGCGCCCCGGGCGGACCCGACCGCCGATCAATAGCGTGCTCGCTCAGAAGCCTCCGCCTCAGAAACGTTGATTGTGCCGCAGGTCCCGCCTGCAAGACGGCCCTCCCCCTCGCTTGATCCGGCGCCGGCGGCATTGCCGGCGCTGGCCGCACGCCGCGCGCCAAGGCCACGCCGGTCCGGCCGCCATGGACCCGCGGGCNACGCCGGCGATGGAGCCCGGGACGCGGCGCCGCGGCAGGACGCGCTGTCCGCGTCGCCGCGCGCGCCGTCCTTCTCCATGCGCGACCGGCTGGAGGACGTCTCGCCGGCGGACGTGCGCTTCTTCCGAGAGGGCCTGCAGCAGTGGCACGAACGGGACCCCGGCTCCCGGGAGCCCGCGGCCTGGGCCCCATCGGCTGCGGGCTTGCGCAGCAGGGCCGGAGGCCGCCGCAGCATTGCGCAGCAGATGTCTGCTCCCGTCGGAGGCAGCAGGGGAATGCTGGCGGCGGCGGCGGCGCACGCCCGCGTCCGCGGCATTGGTCCGCAGCACGGCGGCCAGCTGCGTGGCCCGACGAGTCCAGATGAGAAGGATCTCGGTGACTCCATCAGTGCAGCCGATGTTGCCGGCCTGAAGGAGGAGCTGGAAGGAGCAGGGAAGGAGTCGCTGGTGGAGCTCGTCCTGCAGTACCACCGGAAGCTTGTGGAGCTCGGCCACCTTGCGGAGGCGCACCAGTTTCACCAGTCCTTGCAATTGGTATGAGCACCAGCTTGCTACATGAGAGAAGTTGGATACATAACAGACAGGCACCTCCCACTGTCATTTGCCTTGAGAATGCTGCCCTTATGACAAATCGAGATCAACCTGGAAAGGCCAGTGAACTGGCCCTCATGACAAATTGAGATCAACCTGGAAAGGCAAGTGAAATGCATGGTACTCTCAACAGACACGAGACATCTGGCTTGCTGCTCTGCAGGCACAAGAGCTATTGAAGGGCAGTGGGAAGGTGGACCCCAAGCCCCAGACGAAAGGCCTCGCTGGTGTTGACCAGCTTCTGAGAGACGGTCTCCTGGCGTTTCTTCTAAAATTGCAGCCTTTTCTGGTCCCGCTACCCCCTCAGGTACAGATGTAGTCTGCAGAAGCAAGCCAAGACCAAAAGGAAAGCATGCATTTGCGAGCAATCGTCCTGCAACATAGTCATGTAAGTACCAGTGGACTCTAAGCCCTGCCTCTATCAGTATGGTTTTGCAGGTCGTGACATTCAAGAATCTCACCTACACTTCTAGAGTGAGACCACCCAAAGAGGGCTTCGAGACCGTGGGTTCAGCTGTTGCCAACTGCCTCTTCTCATGTCTGCAGCCAAAGGGTTTGGCACAAGACTTTGACGTGATAAAAGATTGCACGGGCTACTTAATGCCAGGAACCCTCACCCTGGTCTGTGGGCCACCTGGTTGTGGTAAATGCTCTCTCTTTGGCCGTCTTCTGGGAGCTATGTATGCCAGATGTCTCAACTGTCTGTACTGTCTGCTTAAGAATTCGACGTGGGGCAGCGCATGCTCATCCCTTGCTTTTTCTCAAATCTTGTAGAAGCTCATGGATCTAGTCTGTGCATTTGCAGGAAAGAGCACCCTCCATAAGTCACTGTCAGGAAGGATTTCCATGGGTAAAACACTGAAGCAAACTGGAGATATACGGTACAACGGGAAATCCTTTGACAGTTTTCAAGTTCGCAGGATGGCTGCTATGATTGGACAGACTGACAAGCATCTCCCGACCTTGACAGTGCGAGAGACTCTTGAATTTGCTCAGCAGTGCACGGAGCTCTTCAAACCAGAGGACCATCCTCCTCTGGCTGACATAGCTGAGATGGTCAGTAAGAGCCTAGATTCAGCATTTGTAAGTCATGATACGAGAATTGGCTTGGCCACCACAAAACTGTCAGCAGCCCTTACAGGAACTTGCATTCTCACTATTCAGGTGCAAGATGAACTGGGAGGCAAAAATCTTAAGATGGAGCTTACCCTGCATTTATTAGGATTACAGAGGCCAGCAGACACAAGGATCGGGAATCACTTGAGAAGAGGTGTTTCGGGAGGCGAAAGGCATCGAGTGACTACTGCAGAGATGATAGCGGGCAAGTGCAACTAATCGAACTTACCTTTTGAACTTGTACAGGACGCAATGTCAATCAGGATTTATGTTGGCCTTGTCATAGCCAGGTACGATTAGATGTCAACAGGCCAGCTGACAGGCCAGCATTTTCTTACCTGTACCTGCTCTTCAGGCACATACGTGGTCTTCTACTTTGATGAGATCAGCACAGGCCTGGACAGCTCAGCAACATATGACATTGTGTCTGCGATCAGAACGATTGCTCGCGTGAGGCAAACAACCTGCCTACTTTCCCTGCTTCAGCCTGCACCAGAAGTGTTCAATCTGTTTGACAGGTAATTTACATACGCTTGTTTTTATATACAGAGGATAACATACATGTATACCACTTAAACAACAATGTCATGAAGGCAGCAAGCAAATGGACGGACAGAAAGTGATTGAGCCTGGTGGCTTAATTCTACAATCATGTCACAAAGTGATAAATACCGATGCTGCACAGTCCAATAAGGACTCTGACACTTGAGCTTGATAAGATATTGCACCTTATACTTTCAGGTTGATTGTGCTGAATGAGGGGAACATCATCTACCAAGGCCCCAGAGACGATGTACTTCGCTACTTCGCCAATCTGGGGTAAATAGCTGTACTTAATAGAGTATCTCTGCAAGCGCTAACCAACTTGTGGTCCCTGATTGCTGACTTGATATACCCGGCAGTATTACTGCAACAATCGCACTGGCGCAGGCTTGAACATGCATTGAGCAGGATGTCCAAGTTTTTGCCAAAAAGGTCAACTTTGAAGTCCTCTGAAGAGAATCTCGTTTGTTCTTCTGGCTTGTGAAGTTATGTCAAGCCAGAACATGTGGATATTGCAGACTTCCTTCAGGAGATTCCAACACCAGCTGGCAGGCAATTCTTACCTCAGGATCAAGAGCCAATGACCAAGGAAGCTCTGGTGGATGCTTATCTCACCTCGGACCTGCATCGAGACGTCCTCCGAGTCGTTGAATGTAGTGAGGTGAGGTTGACAAACCTCAACCGCTTCAATGCAATATAACTTTTTGACTTGGCAAACGATTCATGCTTCTGCTCATCGTGTCAGAGCATGTACAGTTCCTGCTACTTGACAAGGATGCGGCTTGTAGCGCATGCAATTCTACGTATGACCAGACCTCTTACATCACTTGAAAGATAAGACCAAAGGACTCCAACATCAGAAGGGCTTGTATCACTTCTGTGTGTGTATTGATGCACAGTAGAGGTCTAAGCAGCTTGATCGATTTTTGCAGATTGTCCGCGAGCTCTGGGTTGCTGCTCAAAAACCACTTGGTGCTCAATTTGCTGACAGTGCGGGTGGAGGTCTGTCTACTCTATGGCGGCCTTGATATCTTCATCTTCTAAAGCTTGCCCAGAGGTTCCTGCAAATTTTGAAGCTCAAGATACTGAACATCATGTTGCTTCTTTCAACAGTGGTGATGGAGCGCTTGGATCCAGTTGGCACGCTGACAGAAGCAGACATTCAGTACACTGCACAGCCCACTGTTGGAGATCGTGTGACAGGGGCTACTGATTCTTTCGGTCAGCTGGCCTACAACCCTCAAACAGCAGCAGATCTCACAACGCAGATACAGACAAGTCCTGAGCCTGTCCGCTTACAGCTGGAGCGCCCACTTGAACAAGCAAGTGGCTCTGGCACTTTAGCAAGCCTACTGTGTGATTCGTTGCAAAGGACTCGAGAGCTGATTGATCTACTACTGCCTGGTGTAATTGCAACTATGCGTACTGCTGTGGTAACTCCGTGTCTTCTGTTGACTTATACCATCTTCAGATCGACAGTCAGACCAATGCTAAATTTGAGCAAGAATTTGCCCAACCTTGGTGGCCGTCAACAAAGACAGTCCTTAGACGTCAATTCAAAGTAGCCATCCGGAACACCATATTCTTCTATGCGCGTATGGCCCAGGTGAGCTCAGCCACACATGCATTTAGGACGCCTGGCTCCTCTACAGCACTTGCCAACAATGCTGTCACCTCTATGTGCTTGCACGTACGTCTTTGCTTCTACCACTTCAGAGATGTAATCCTTATCCTATCGCGTTTTATTTTTGAGCTGCCTGCAGGTACTTATTCTTGGAGTTTTCACTGGGACTGTCTTTTACCAGCTTAGTGACAGCGTTGTGAGAAGTGCCATGGACCTCCGCAAGTCCGTTGCTTTCATTGCTTGTCTTGCCATGGCCCTTGGCTCTATAGCCCAGATCCCCAATCTCATCGATGAACGCCAGGTCATCTGCCAAGCAACAATACACCAGCAAATGCTCACTCTATTGACTCGACTAGTGCACATGTCTCGCATCTGACTCGTGATTGGCCATGCTGCCTCTACACACATCACACACATGTACACGTGCTTTCATGCACATACGCAATGATGAAGTCTGCACCTTACAGAAATATTCGTGTCTGCAGGTCTTCATCAAGCAGTATGCAGCCCGTTTCTTTCGGCCTGGATCTTATGTCTTGGCTGGCGTGCTGAGTCAATTGCCCTTCTCGTTGTGCGAGGTGCAGACTGACTGAAGTGCCCTACTGGATGTGCATAGATGACCATCGATGACCTTGAGCATCTGAAGGATAGTGAGATCTCACTGTGGAGCCCCTACATGTACTTACCATACATGGTCATGAAAATTCCTTACTGCATGTCAGTGGTATGTGCAGATTGGCATTTATGCGCCCCTTGTTTATTGGCTGACCGGACTGAGCTCTGCTCAGGGTGGCGTTCACTTCATCATGTTCCTCTTCATAGTGTTCATGGTTGCTCTTGTTGGCTCATCTCTTGTGCGGCTGATTGCCAGCATCAGCCCAAGTAGAGAGGCAGCAGGAAGCCTAGCAGGACTGTCCATTTTGGCTATGCTACTTTTTTCTGGGTTCCTCATAACAAAGGGGAAAATTCCGGGGTGGTGGATATGGTAAGCTTCACAGAGTCTACGGAATGTGTTCTCTTCAATCATATGATGTGTCTGCTTTGCTTCGTCCTTTTGTAGACCATTTCATGACCAGTAGTCCTAGGAACCGACTTCACCTGCTCAGGACATTCTTCTACATGCGAAGTGCTGTATTTTCTGGAGCAACGTCTCCAATGAACAAAATTTGCAGACTCTGATGTGCTGATTGTGGAGTATTTGTAGGATGTACTATGTAAGTCCTCTACAATGGGCGTATACAGCAATTGTTTGCAATGAGTTTCTCTCAGGTTCCTTTCATCAGGTATCATTCCCTTTCTCTTCTAGAACTTCTTTTTGCCGGGATACTGCTATTTACACTATTTGTAGTAATATTTGAGGAACATCTTCCACATTAGTCAACAGGCTTTTGTGTAAGACCAAGTTGTCACGCTTGCAGCCTCTGTCAGATTTACGAACACCTCGAAGGCAGTGAAGGACAATGGTACACCTACAAGCTCCCTGATGACCTCGCTGGGATCATGTGCAGCCATGCAGGGAGGTTGTCAATGTTGCAGCCTATTGCGTTGGTCACGAAGATCTTCAAGTTGGTCAAGCCTACTTAAAAGTCTACCGGCTTCCAGCAACTTACTTCAAGGGGGTCTGGGTCTCTGTTATGGTGCTCATGGCCTACTATGTCGTAATCGTCTTCTTTACTTTTGTAACGACGGCCAAAGTCAGCTTCAAGGAGGTGAGTGACATGTAGTGATATCGAGATTCATCTGACGTGATTGAGAAGATGATTAGATCTTACAACCTCAGAAGGCTGAATATTGTTTCAAATTTCCAACCTAATACCTCCTATGAGGCTGAACCAGGTCAAATCACCCCCAGCAGCGAGACTGAAGCAGCAAGCTGCACTCCAGAGGACCTCCATGGCTGCTACGGTGGACAAAGTGACCAGCACTGTAGTCAACATTGAGAGGAATCTTGAGGCGGCTATGTTGGGACCTCTGCGTCAGAACCACAAGGACGGGGGAGGAGGAGAATCAATGCATGCCATGGAAAGCAAGGAGGATGCAACGGCCTTGACGTTTCACCCAGTTGCTCTGTCATTCCACAACCTCTCTTATGAGGTTTGCTCCGCTTTCTTGCACTTCTCTGCAGAGATCGTACTCAGAAAACTCATCTAAGAATCACAAACAGCTTTGATTGAGTTATCTGTCAATCTGAGAGAGTGCCCTGGTCATGGATTGCCTCTGGTTGAGCTTCAAGTGGCTTGCTTGGGGCCTGAGTCAGTGTGATGAGAAATCTCCATATACGGCCTTAAGATACTACTGCCTGCATGCAGTAGTATCTCAAGAACCTCTTTTCTGGTCCAGTCCAGTATGACAGACCAGGAGTCTTTAGGACCTGAAAATCATATGCAGCACAAAAGTCAGGCCCTGGCAGAGAGCAACAATGTACCCCATCTGTTGCTATTCTATTGGCGTGACCTCTGCCTGTAAGCCACTACGTGGCTGGTCTGGCATGTGGAGTTGTTTGTCATACTTAGAAGACTGCACTTTGAGAACCGCACTGCAGCAAAGAGATTAACGGGATATGACTAGGGGCACTTTATATGTCTCTCATCACGAATTACCACTTGTGACAGACATCCAATGTCACTACTTTGCTCCAGCCCCTGTGCTTGGAGAGCTCCTAACAGGCTGATTTCTAAGTGCTGCTTTTGTTGCTCAATCAGTCACCTCTTGTAGCTTCATCTTTCTGCTGCAACTAAGCAGTGCACAAGTGTGCCAGAGTTGATGGATCTGGCTTCCAACACTGTGCTGGTAGAGGCCTGAATTTGCTCAAATGCTGGCCTGTATCAACAGGTTGACATCCCTGGTGTGAAGGAGCCAAGATTACTACTGAACAGCGTATCTGGTTACTCATTACCTGGCACCATGACTGCACTCATGGGATCATCTGGAGCTGGAAAGGTCGTAACATGCATGACAATGGCAGACATTACTTCCACCTTGCTTGACTCATCCTCTGACTCTTATCAAAGCTTGCTATGCATTGCTGTGTTGATAGCCTGACAGCCCATTCTCTCTGCAGACCACTCTCCTGGATGTTTTGGCTGGCCGCAAAACCATTGGGCGAACAAGGGGTGATGTCCTTGTCAATGGTTATCCCAAAGTTGCTGAGACCTTTGCTCGGATTCGAGGGTGAGGCCTTCCGACCTTATGGAGATTCCTATGCATGAGGAGGACGAGGACATTTGTGTCCACAAGTCTGGCTTTCATGCAGTGTTCAGCAACCTGCTGCCATCAGAAAACGTCATATCCATAACAATCTGCAAGCCCGGATGATTTCTGCAGATATGTGGAGCAGAATGACATCCACACTCCATTCATAACTGTAAAAGAATCTTTGGACTTCAGCGGAGCGCTGCGGCTGCCACGTGAAACCTCTCAGCAAAAGAGAGATGCTTTTGTGCAGCAGGTGAAGCCATTCGGTTGCTGGCCAGATACATGCATTATCTCCAAGTTGGGTAAGCAAGTGAAGTTGGGTAAGCAAGGGAATACAGTCTTCCTGCAGTTTCGTTGAAGTGACATATTTTTGTACTCATATCCTCCAGACCATGGATTTGCTGGAGCTGCAACCTATCGCAAACAAGCTGGTTGGAACTGTTGGTGAAGGGGGCCTCTCTGTGGAAGAAGCAAAACGTTTGACAATTGGGGTTGAGCTGGTATTGTGATTCATCTATCTGCTCATCTTCATTGGTCCTCTCCGAGATGCCACTTGTGCCTCACATGCAATGGCCATTCCACGTGCATCACTTCGTCTTCTAGTGCCAATCTTTGTGGCTCTAATGGAGGTTGGTAGATCAGCACAGCTATCACAGCCCAGTGGTTGTTGGGTGATGAAAGCCCAACTGAGGTATAGGCCATCGTATGCTTATTGAATACAGGTTGCCAATCCCAGCGTCCTGTTCTTGGACGAGCCAACCAGCGGCTTGGATAGCAGAGCTGCGCAGATCGTTGTCAAGGGAATACAGAACATTGTCCAAACAGGGCGAAGTATTATCTGCACAATCCACCAGCCAAGTCGAAGGATATTCATGGCATTTGACCACCTCCTGTTACTCAAACGTGGGGGAGAGGTTGCATATTTTGGTCCTATAGGGCTCAATGCCCGTGATCTACTGGTATGAACCAGCACTGGTGGTCCGACTGCATGGGTATCGCAGAGTCCTTGTGTTTGGAAGTCTGCTGGTCAGCTTTTCCAAATATACTGTCTCAGAACAAGAGCAAACGAGAGCACGCGTGCAATCCTCATCCTGTTTTGGTAATGTACACAATCCAGTGCTTCTGACGCCCAACCATAAGTGACACCTCTGACAGGGCTACTTCGAAGCGCTTCCCGGGATGCCCAAGTGTGGACCTGACCAGAACCCTGCCACATACATGTTAGAGGCTATTGGAGCTGGAATTGGGCATGCAGCTGAGCGAGACTTTGCACTAGACTACCGAGAGAGTGCTCTAGCTGAGCAGAATGGTATGTAGCACTTATCTTGCATCGGAGTCCTCAATTGCAATCTACTTATAAGAACGTGGATAGTATCTATAAGGTAGTCAGGTTGACGATGTAGTGTGAATATTGCTGTAAGCCCCAGTTGAATCCATCGACACAGTCAAATTTCTGCACAAACATGTCTTACATTGTCAGTCATCAAGGTTGTCTGTGTACTATATTTATAACCAACTTCTTGTCATATTGTGCTCTGTGACAGAGGAGGAACTGCAGAAACTCAGATATGGAAAAGGCGAGTATGGTCCCGAGCCATCCCTTCGAGGTTATGCTGCCTCCTGGCCCCTCATGCTGCAAGTTGTGATCAAAAGGCAATACAGGACATACTGGCGGAATGTTCAATACAGGTACATCACAGCTAACATCAGTCTTTCAGGGTTACACATATTTGCTCAGCATTGACAAATATAGAACGTGCATACTCTATATTATGAACACGGCCTCAAAAGTCTGTCTACAATCGGAGAACACATTACAAAGATCGTCTTGCTAGTATGCTCACCTCTGTCCTCAAATTTGTCCCTGTGCAATGGTTGGGTCAGTTATGGCAGAATGATCTTTAGCCTCATCCTGGGCCTACTTCTTGGAAGCGCCTTCTGGCAGGTTAGCTTTCGCTTCCCATAGCCTGGACTTGTTGACATTGGAATTTTCATAATGCATAATGGCAGAGCAATGACATGTCAATCTCATTCAAGGAGCAAGACGACGTGGTCAACTTCATGTGACGGGATTCTTGCTATACTAGTGAAGTGTTTTGGAAATGAAGGCTACATTGCATGGTTCTGTGGCGCCCTTCAGTTTTCCTCTGTGCCTGCAGATCTCATACACCACTCAACCGGGCCTGGCTTCTCGATCAGGCCTTATATACATTGCCATTGTCTTTGTAAGTGGGTGCCCACCTCCACCAGCTAGCATTTTCAACAGCAGGATAACCGCTGCTTAGATGAAATCACTGATCAAGTTACTGACATTGATTGCACGATGATTGCAGGTGAGTATTGTGAATGCAAACAATGTCATCCCTCAGGTTGGTCACTTCCAAGATTGCCAAATCCCCTGCAAAATCTAAAGAATGGAATAATAAGACTTGACCATGTGCACATCCCCTTGGACGGAAATTGCTGTGACTTGCCTTGTGCAGAGGACATGAATAATCGGCTGTGGTATAGACACCCGCTCTGTTGTTACTTGTCACATGTGAATACCCACCTCTGTATTCATCGAGATCAAGCTGTTTTGTCCAACAACAAGGTCAATGCGGAAAGGCCAGTATATTACAGAGAAAATTCTTCCAACATGTACTCATCATTCCTGTATGACTTCTCCTGGGGCCTTGCTGAGGTACTGCAAACACTTCCAAAACTTGTGGGCTTAGTAATGAGGATCTGCATGAGCAGGCACCTCAAAACCACTAGGAATCTAAATTGACTCTATTGCCATGGTATTTGTTGACTGCCCCTGATGTGCCACTGGAGCATCACCGTGTGCCTTTGCAGACCCCATATTTGGCAATTTCGATTCTCCTCTTCTGCTCTGTTTGCTGCTCCATGGCAGGAGTAGCGACAGACTCAGTAGGAAACTTCTTTCAATTCTGGTTCATTTTCTTTGAGTACGCAGCCTGCATTACATTCTTTGGGATATTCCTAGCAATGGTCACTCCAAATGCAGAGGTGATCTTGGCAAAACTCAACAGAAAGCACTTCAAAGTGATGCGCAGTAGTGTACACCAAGTAGCATGGGCCTTCATTGCCGTCTCTTTGCATCATCAGACAAGCTCAGAAGCTGTAAGGCTGAACGATATAGTAATCTGGTCCGTAGAAGATTGTTTGCTAACTATTGCCTTCCTGTCTCATATCTGACAGACTGCTACAATCATCATCCCCGTTATGGTGAACATTTGGTGAGCCCCATTCTGAAACTTTCTCACTCTTTTTAGTAAGAGTCCCACCTGCTTGCTTTGCCAGCTTGATCACATATTTCACTGCCACTTATTATGGGAATGCCCAATATGCGACTCTCTCTTTCCAAAACTGCCTTGTTGCTGGCACGGCGGTGTTTTTTTAGCTTTGCCAACGTTGTTTGCAAATTTGTGTGCACAAACGCGGCAGTGAATTGACTCAATTGCCTCTACTTTTCACGACAAGGTCTGACACTTCAACAATCTAGAAATCTGCAGGAACATCATGTCGGGCTTCATGATACCCAAGAACAAGATCCCCAGCTTCTGGATATGGCTGTACTACCTTAATCCTACACAATACGCACTGAACTCACTGACATCCATAGTATTCTTCTGTGACACCAATTCCACGGCCTGCTCGCTACCTGGCTGTGCCACAGACCCGCAGGCCTGCCCTGCTTGCAAGTGCCCGAGGCTGCACGACAGCAACAACCAGTTTGTGTGGACGTATCTGAAGAGCTATAAGTCATTAGAGCACCAACATATAGGACTGTACATGTTTGTGCTATTCTTGTTTGTGGTGCTCTTTCGTGTAGCTGCATACCTAGGCTTGCGGTATGCCCGCTACAATCGGCGGTAGAGCAAGAACCCTGCGCAAAACCCTTCTGGAATGTAGATGCTATGGACCACAAAGACGGATTATCCAGAAGACCGGCACCTTCCGTTAGCCATGGCAGCAGTAAAAGCTCTAAATGTAGCGGTCAACAGCTGTAGCTTCTCTACAGCAACATGTGAGCACTGCTCATGTTGCTCTTCACCTTTCTATTCTCACCCTCTTAGAATGCTTGTACTTATTTGTGAGGACGTTCGTATCTGTATAGCCTCCTCCATAAAGTACTGTGTTTGGTAGATACATACAAGGTGAGGATGTGGGTCTGAGGCCGTATTTGCAGCACAACTTTGTATCTGAGCTTACAAGCCTCCAGAGCAAGAATTCCATATAGACTGGCAGTAGGTTTTTGAATTTACCATGTGACAAGCCTTTTGCGCTTAGAATGGTCTATGCATACCTTGCCGAGCAGCGGCTGTAAAGTGCAAGCAGGCTGCTTAGACTTTAAAATCAAGCAGTGCAGGTGCTCTGGTAGTGTACATGGACAATTTCTTTCTCTGCGCATTCTGCACCCTCGTCCACCACTGCTTTTGGGCATTCGATGACAGATTTGCTGACAACTAAGGAAAGTAAGGTATTGATCAATGCGCGGCAGAACCGCCTGCTTAATTCCTCCAGTTGCTTGCATGCCTAAAATCAAGAACTTAGGAGTCTTGCACGAGGTCTTGCACGAGGCAATAGCAGCACGAGCAAGCAATTATTACAAGCGAGAGCAAGCAAGCAACTTAAGTTGCTGCACTGAGGCCTTAATTTCTATTTGAAGGCATTCACCCGGATCTTGCACGAGGCAATAGCAGGAATAGGAAGCAACAGCTATGAGCAATATCAAGCAGCAATTTGATTGACTTGCTGCACTCGGAAGCCTTATCTACTGACCTACCGGCAAGCCAATGTCTCTACGGCGTCCGAGCTTGTCTATGAGCAGATTAAGCAAGCCAGTTACCAGTTATGCGAGTGGCTACGTCGATTGGAAGCTTAGTAACCCCTAGGCAGCAGCCGCATGTCGGAGTAACTTGCAGCTGGACTAACTTGCAGACGAGAGACGGCACGCGGTGCGCATGAGACGAAAGGGAGGCCAATACAAGAAGAAAGTGCTCGCCCATTGAGAATAGGGGCTGGAACAACCAGCCCGAAACAAGGTTCAGGCAGGAAACAAACAATCGATAATTAATCGGAAATCAGCTAAATCAAGCGAAGCCTGTCGACGAGCTCCACGCGGCTCCCAGACACGACCAGCCTGCAGCTCGGCACGAGGACACGCCGCCGCCGCCGCCGGGACTCCCGAGGCCCCGCGCTTGTGGCCAGCTGCGCGCTCTCTGCCAACGCCGACGGGCTCGGCTCGGCTCAGCGCTGCACTAGGAGTCCGGCGCTGTGCTCAAGTCTCGCAGCCGCCAGCCGCGGCAGCGCAGAGGCGCAGAGGCCAGCTCTGCGGAGACAGCCGGAGCTGCAAATTCCGCCACAAGACGCGGCTCGCCTGCTGGCGCCATGGGCGGGGGCCGCATGGCGGTCGCGGGCCCGGAGGCGCGCCAGCGAACGGAGGTGCGCGCTGCTGCGGAGCTCAGACTCGGAACCTGTGGACCCTCTGGCCACCAGACCTCAGTACCCGCTGCTACGTCGTGCCGCTGTGCCTTCCTTCGCTCGTCGTGGCTGCGAGCGCCACGACGGACTCTTGGCATGGCCTGCCGAGAGAGCAGCCATGACGTGCATGTTGTGGCGGTCGTGCCGGCAGGTGCCTAGGCTCACTGCCATGCTGCGGGTTCACCGGGGGGCCACGCTGGACCCCGAGAAGGAGTACCTCCTGCGCCACAGCCTGCTGGACGGGCGCCGCCGCGCGAGGTCGGGCCCTCGTAGCTGCGCTCCTCTTCTTGTCGTTCTTCTGAGTGCCGGCTGCCAGTGCTCTTGCTGTGACAGATTTCAATTGCATCGTGCCCGCTTGCTCATCAACAGAGATGGGAAGCCACAAGATGAAACGTTCATGTGACGTTGGAGTTGTTGCTGTGGCCACTTGTTGGCAGTCCAACTCTCGCAGCATCTGCAGTTGGTTCCTCGGCGCTAGCCAGGAAGATGTTCCCTTCTTGGGATGCAGGTGAAGTTGCAGAACTGCGAGCCATAGAAGGACTTCTGCTGGTCTCAGAATGTCCTTTAGGCCCTTGTGTGCATACCTGTCAAACACTAGCTTAACGCTTTTGAGCGCCTGTGCTTGAGACTGAGCTGAATGATGTGGTCTTTGCCGCCATGCAGCACCTCGTGATGCTCAGAAGGCCTTCAGAAGCTTTCTGCTGGCAACGACAGAGCTGCTTGATGGCGAGCTTGCTCCTGAGGAGCTTGGTCAATCTGCCTTGACTGTGTATGACGTCCTGGGCGCCCAGGCTGAAGCACAGGAAGATGCAGTTGAGAAGGGGCATGCTCCATCCCAGGGATCGCTTGTCCACAAGAAGTACGAAGCTGTGCACCTAAGCCTGGTCAATGTCAATATAAGTTGGAGGGAAAGCATGCGCTGCATTCGTGGGCACTCATGATATTGTCAGGGTCTGGGGTTAAAATATAACAATTGCAATTTGGGATTTAAGACGTAGAGTAAGAGACTGAACTGATATGCATTTGGGCATAACTGTAGCATTGGACCTATTCGTACAGACCTGACGAGGTCTACACAGCACAAGTAGGGTAGCAATGTCAGCTCCTCTTTGAGACCAGAGGTTTGCCGCTCATCTGTAGAGAAAGCGCCTGGTGCAGACGGCAGCTTGCTGCAATCTTTGGGCGAGTCTCCTCGGACTCCGCTCTCACAAGATGCTTCCAGTCGGCAATCCAACTCCGCCAGTGGGAGGACTCCTTGAAGCACGCTGCCAATGGAGGGGCAGAGCACGATGGACAGCAAGGAGTTGCGACCAATGGCCCTCACAGGACACCTGGACGCGCAGACGAAGGTCTGGTGCGGCCTGAGTTTGGGACTGATCTTGAGTATCATTCACCAGATAGTGACATTGGAAGCTGGGACTTGTGGGATACTGCCCACATAGACGAAGCTTGGGACCAGGGTGCACCTGCTGGTGAGACTCTGACAGCGATTCGCGTTTGAGTCCAGGGTCATAGGGTCTACAGAGAAGCAGCAGGCAACTTAGGCATGAGGACCACGAGGCATCATAGTTGCCACATGCACCAGCCATGTCACAAGATCAAGCTGAACCAGTGTGACAAGAGACTCCTTTCTTGCTCTTGCACCTGGCCTGATAATCGTCTGAGCTGCTTGCCCCTGCCTCCAGCAACTCCCCCAAAGGCAAATGGAGGTCCGTCCCATTTGGCCGTTGAGCAGGCTGAGGGCGCTTTTACGCCTCATGATTTGAGGTGGCTCAGATCAGCATGTGAGCATGCTTCATTAGGAGGAGCAGCTGCACAAATGTCTGCAGATGAGCTTGCTATGGCAATTGCGAGAGTCTTAGAGAGTGATCGTTTCGGTGATGAGGTAAGTGCTACAATACAGTTCATGAGGAGAAGTGTGCTTTGCTTGGTTCGAGGGTCGAGATTGTGCTTTGATGACCTGGTGCATCTTGTTGACTTCAACTTTGTAGACCTGTTGCCCAGA
The DNA here is from genome assembly GCA_009602725.1 of Spirogloea muscicola. Taxonomy (NCBI): domain Eukaryota; kingdom Viridiplantae; phylum Streptophyta; class Zygnematophyceae; order Spirogloeales; family Spirogloeaceae; genus Spirogloea; species Spirogloea muscicola. The sequence goes on along the minus strand of WELB01000157.1, from coordinate 255,653 downwards.
AGTTGTTTTGTTCTGCTTCTCAGAAGCCACCGCCTGATGCCAGTTGCTTCTTCTTGCTTCATCTGCTGTGCTCCTTGTAGATTGCTGGTGACCTTTTCGACTTGATTGGGGATAGCGGCTTTGAGCTTATTGAGGAGCTTATCAAGGTACCTTCTGTTACAAGCAATGCGTACTATCAGGCATTCTCGACTGCGCTAGCTGTGCAGTGTTTCAAGCTGATGTGTCTGCTTCGTGTCTGCCTCTCTGCAGCATCGTAAGGCCCTTGTAGATTCGATTCGGAGCAGTTTAGCAGTGATTCGAGAAGAGAAACACAGTGGTGCTCTGTCGTCCCAGACCCGCATACCCACTTATGGAACCCAGGTTGCTCATCATCTGCTTGTTGCCTCAGGGAACGTGGCCCATTTCCATACACATAACTTCACTTTCACTGCTTAACATCTTAAGTACTCCTGCTTTGTCACACTATATGAAACACATTCATTTAGAAGGCCAGGGCTTTACACCATATCTGCTGCTTTTTGCCCTGTTTCAGGTCAGTGTGCAAACAGAATCTGCCAAGCTTCTGGAGAAGTTGAGGAGGAAGGAGGAGAAGAGGCAGGCACATCACAGATCAGCGGCTGGTCAAGACAGCGAGCTCGATCGCCTTGCAGGTGCTGGGGGCGGCTTCGAGTCCCTGGTGGAGGCAGAGGAGAACAAGCAAATGCGTCCTGTGGAGAATCTCTACGGCAAAGGGGATGACTCTCTGGGTCTCAAAGCACTACCCACTGTAAGATTTTTGGCACTGTTTACTGCCGTCGCCCCTCAAAATCTTCAGTGACTACAAGATCCTAGTTGCATATTTATACTTCCAAGAGTTAGAAATGAAGAAAAACATTTTGTCAGATTCGTCGATCCCTTTTTTCGCAAATACAGAAAGTCAAATTCAGTTTTAAGGGAAATTGCGTGAGTTGTTCAGGACGAATAAATGAGCAGAAATTTCTAAAACACAGTTTAAACAATATGGAGAGACCTCCTTGCATATGATTTCAAATTTTACTGTGCACCTGATGCACGTGATAGCAACTTACCTAGAGGGTGCCCTGTCTTCGTTCCAGGGCACAACAAGAAAAGCCTTCAAGGCCTACGAAGAGGTGCATGTGCCTCCAACCCCTACAGCTCCTCTGGGCGCGAACGAGCACCTGGTGAGTGTCAAATCTCAACTAATAAATAATGTTCAAGATTCTGAGAGCAGTATGACAGGGGGAGGAAATAAGCCTGAGCTTGCTGATATTTGGTCTGAGCCTTATTGCCGAATCTCAGGTGAAAATCGGTGAGCTCGAGGACTTTGCTCAGAAGGCATTTGAGGGCTACAAGACCCTCAATCGCATACAGAGCCGGATCTATCGCACGGCCTTTTACAGCAACGAAAACCTCCTGGTCTAGCTCGCTGCCCATGTTGGATGGCCATGCCACTTGCTCGCATTTTCAGAACAGCTCTTCTGATAAGACTTGTCTGCTGTTGTGGTCCTGTTGTCATTCACAGGCCCCACAAAGGCTATTTAGGTGCTAGCACTGTCAACACACTTCTGTAGCTGTTTATGTGACTATCTCAGCTTGTTGTGCAGGTCTGTGCTCCTACTGGAGCAGGAAAGACTAATATTGCAATGATAACCGTCTTACACGAGGTACGTGACAAGGAGGTGTTGTCGGCTGTGTTCACTGCAGTGGCTGTGACCTTGCCATTGCAATCCTGATCTTTATGTCGTGTGACCCGTGTTGCTCAGATAAGGCAGCACCTCCAGCAAGGCATCGTGCAGAAGAGCGAGTTCAAGATCGTATATGTAGCGCCGATGAAGGTTTGTGCAGCATTCTATTCCTCTCACTCTCACGCCCACAATCACATGTCACATCTTGTCGAGCTTCTCCTTTTGCCTGTTGAGGTGATGGCATCTTGCACATTTCGCCTCAGGTCTGCAGGAGTCATGTCTTGCTTTCACCAACTTGTATATGGCTGCCAGTCTTGATATTGTAGTTGCCAGAGCCGCACATGTTAACTCATTGCACCGCATGATCAGGCTCTGGCAGCAGAAATGGCGGCAGCGTTCAGCAGGAGATTGTCAATGTTGGGCCTGACTGTGAAGGAGCTAACGGGGGACATGCAGCTGTCAAAGCGCGAGCTCGAAGAAACACAGGTTGTAGCCACTACCTTATTGGGTAGCTTCAGTGTCTCAGAGGTAGAGAGGGTTTGACAAGCAGGAAGGGCTCATCAGGGAGTGAGCTTGTCATGTATAACGCTCACAACTGCAACTGCTGCATTCTGAGCACTTATAGTTGATATCACTGACCTCTTGACTGAATGTCTGTCTCATTTGTTGGCTGCAGATGATTATCACAACACCTGAGAAGTGGGACGTGATCACGCGGAAGTCCTCAGATGTGGCTTTGGCTTCTCTTGTCAGATTGTTGATCGTTGATGAAGTGCACTTGCTGAATGATGACCGAGGTCCTGTTATTGAGACATTGGTGGCGAGGACATTGCGCCAGGTATTACCAGCTCAGTTTCTGCCTCTAGATTTTGTTAGCTCTATAGCTGTAATGCATACTCTGAGACTCTAATTGCAGATGCTTGCAGTGAGACTAATATTGATGTCATGCTTGATGTTGCACTGAAGCAATGGGCTTTGCAATCAAGCAGCCCTTCAAGCAACTTTCTGAGCCTTGAAGTCAACTCCATTATCATCACACTTGTTGTCTCAGGTCGAGTCGAGCCAAAGCATGATACGAATTGTGGGCCTCTCAGCCACGCTTCCCAATTACAAGGAGGTACATACCGAACTCTTATCCTTGGTTGTCATGAACAACAGCACAATCAGGTCAGTCAGAGTTGTTTTGTCCGTATTTGTTGGATACTGTCTTGAGGACAGAGCCCAAAACATATCTCGGCAGGTTGCTCAATTTCTCCGAGTCAACCTGGATACCGGCCTCTTTTTCTTTGATGGTTCCTATCGCCCTGTACCGCTCGCTCAACAATACATTGGGGTCAGCGAGCAAAATTTTGTACTCCGTAACTCACTCATGAACGAGATCTGCTTCAACAAAGTAAGTATGAGACTGACCAGGTCAACCTGCTTCAACTTGGAGCATCCTTCCATTGGGCATGCATTGTTTCTAGCTGCAATTAATGTGATGTCCACCAACCTTTATCAGCATGTCATGCCCGTGTTTGCTTCCTACAATTGCATGTAGAAGGCAGGCCAGCTTTCTACATGCAAAAAGCATGAAGCTGTTGTGCATTATGATTATTTGAAAGTGTTTGATGTGGAAAACTACCTGCCTAATCTGGTCTCCTTCTCTTGAACCCATACTCAGGTCATGGAGGCTGTGAAGAAAGACCAGCAAGCAATGGTCTTTGTGCACTCCCGAAAAGATACTGTCAAGACAGCTCGCATATTGGTAAGACAATGCCAAGCCTTCAAGAGATGCATGAAAACAATGTCAGATTCATTCACTTCATGAGCATGCAGTTGTTTTCTTAAGCGTGCGTGCTTGCTTGTAGGTCGAAATTGCTCAACGAACTGGGGTCTTAGGCCAATTTACTGTTGAGGAGCATTCGCAGTATGGCCTCATGAAGGTGCAAACATCAGACCCTCGTGCTGACAAAAAAAGGATTCTCTGCTTGCGCCCAAGTTCCGGACAAGAATATTGTGCTTGCTGATCGCATGAAGATGATTGCCACTGAAGAGCGGCTGGAACTGCAAGCCAAGTGCGTATTGCACGCTAAAGAGAAAGCACGCTACAAGGTATGGTTGAAACGTAATCTAGATGGCGGATTGACATTTGTAGGCTGCTGATCTAATCTAATCCACTTTCAGAAGGAGGTTTCCAAGTCCCGGAGTCGTGAACTTGCTGAGCTTTTCCAGTCTGGCTTTGGGTGTCACCATGCTGGAATGCTCCGATCAGATCGGTCTCTGACAGAACGGCTATTCAGCGAGGGTCTACTAAAGGTCAGCTTAGAGAACAGTTTTCCAGCAGTTTCTGTGATTCGGACAACCGCTGCCATGCTATGTCGACTGCTTGGCAGTGTCCGTTAGCCAGTAACTAATGACAGCGAGAGGTGCCCAGGTCCTGGTGTGCACTGCCACGTTGGCGTGGGGAGTCAATCTACCAGCTCATATGGTCATCATAAAGGTTGTCTGCCACTGGAAGAACCGCTTGCGTTTGGCTAAAGCCTTATACATGCTGAATGCAGTGTGGATAAATTCTATCAAGCTGTTGCATGCACCTCAACAGTCAACGTGCAACTGTCTTTGCGGCACTGAAAGAAAGACCCCCACCTCACAGCGTCGTAGTTTGACACCTTCAGGGCACACAAATCTATGACTCGAAAGCGGGTGGTTGGAAGGAGCTGGGCATGCTAGATGTGATGCAGATATTTGGAAGAGCTGGGAGGCCTCAGTTTGACACTAGCGGCGAGGGCATAATTATCACCTCGCACTCAAAGTTGTCACACTACCTGAGATTGTTGACTCACCAGCTGCCTATTGAGAGCCAGGCAAGTCAATGGATAGTATCTCATTGCCACCAGCTTTAGAAATCATATGCATCCAACATGCTCAGAAGAAGACAGTGCTCATTCAGGTATTGGATTGAACGCAGCTGTGAAAGGACCTGATTTGGAAATTGATATGTTGTGTCCATTCAGTTCATAGCCTCGATGAAGGACAACCTCAATGCAGAGATAGTCCTTGGGACAGTGACGAGCGTGAAGGAGGCTTCCACGTGGCTCAGCTACACTTACCTGTTCAAGCGCATGCAATCAAACCCCTTGGCATATGGCATGACCTGGGAAGAGGTTCGACTTATTCATATGCATCTTATCAGCCTGATGCCGATGCATTTCACAAGGTCAAATCGTCTCATACCACCTCATGATGGCTGTGCTTGATTCTGCAGTTAAGTGGACATCATCAAGATGACCTCTGCTTATCTGATGATGTGCACCAATTCCGAACATACATGACTGTGTGATGGCAGATGTTGGTGGATCCACAGTTGACGTCAAAGAGTCGTTCCCTCATCACAGAGGCAGCTCGAGCTCTGGACAAAGCCAAGATGGTTAGGTTTGACGAGAAGTCTGGCAACCTCTATGTCACCGAGCTTGGTAGAGTTGCTTCTCATTTCTACATCCAGTACACGTCTGTGGAAACTTACAATGAGATGCTCAAACGTCACATGAGCGACAGTGAGGTAAGGACACTCATAAGCTTTAATGAGCTGCCAATTTCATTGCACCCTTTGCCTTCTAGCAAGTCTATTAAGTGACTTTGTAATCAGACATAAGGAGGGCAGGCTACTCATATGTCCCTGTGCAGGTACTGGATTGCTTTGCTAAACCGAAACTGATGAGGGCAGGCTGCAAATGCGTTCCTGTGCAGTTACTGCACATGGTGGCTCATTCTTCAGAGTTTGAAAACATAGCCGTGAGAGAAGAGGAACAGCCTGAACTGGAGACTGCGCGCAGAAAGTTCTGTCCTGTTGAGGTGAAAGCCAGTACTGAAGAGAAGCATGGAAAGATCAACATACTCATACAGGTACAGACAATTACCAACGAACCAGACATTTAACAATAACAATGCGCTGTTGACATTTGTCATCACATTGAACCTGCTGGTATCTCACTTCGACTTCAGAAAGTGAGATTTACAATAATTCACCCAAATGGTGGGCAGGTGTATATTTCGCGGGGTTTCCTGGATGGGTTCTCCTTGATAGCTGACAGCGCATACATCTCCGCCAGCTTGGGTAGAATAATGAGAGCACTGTTCGAAATATGCCTGCGGAGGGGGTGGTCAAGCATGGCTGCCATGCTGCTTGAGTACTGCAAGGCAGTCGATAGAAGAGTGTGGCCGCATCAGCACCCCCTTCGCCAATTTGATTCGATGCTTTCGCCGGAGGTACACACGAATCCTGTTTCATGACTGTGGCTCTGCCATGCTGCACAGATTGCTCATTCAAAATTCAGGGCAACAACAGTTAATCTTGCTTCATCCCATCAATTTCACATGTCTTATGGAGAGCTGCATCTATCACAATCAAGCACACCATGCAACTTTGGGGCATCAGATCTAGCACTTTCAAGTATGAGCAGATGTGCCATATTCCATTTTACAGCGGGTGTTACTGTTGCTGTAACACAAGCTCTCAACCTGACATCAGTCACCCATGATCTGTGCACTTGTTGGGTGTGCCCTGAATAGGTCCTGCACAAGTTGGAGGAAAGAGGTGCAGAGATGGATCGACTGTACGACATGGATGAGAAAGAGATTGGTGCTCTCATCAGGCATCCTTATGGTGGGAAGGTAACCACCAAACGTCACCAGATCATTCTCTCAGTCAACAGTGTTTGCACAGCAGGTTTATGAGTAAGACAGGCTAATCCTTGCCAAGACGTGCAAGTATTACTGCCTCTCTTTACATCCTACTATATGACATTCTAACAAGCACCACTGTTATCGCAGTTGGTGAGCCAGTGCTTGCAGTATTTTCCAAAGATTCTCCTGTCAGCAAATATAAGTCCCATCACGCGAACAGTGCTTCAGGTCCGCATCACCTTCCAATCAAGCTGTCACAGCTGAATGTTTCTGTTTAATGCAACTGAACCATACCACATGTATTTGGAGAAGCGTGGCATGCAGTCTTTATGCCAGGCTCTACTGACAAGGCCTGGTCACATGCTGTAGGTTACGCTCTCTATCACGCCTGACTTTGTCTGGAAGGACAGAGTACATGGCACAACAGAGCGATGGTTGGTTTGGGTTGAGGTATTTCTTGGCCACCTGTGCCTTGCCAGATGTGCCTTGCCAGATCATATTGTTTATTCATGTCTAGCATTCCAATGCTGCCTGCTCTGCAAGAGACATATGAACATGAGGTTGACGCTAAATCGGTTCTACAAATGAAGACCTGCTTAGACCTTCCAGTATCTCCAATCTGTTGTGTGTGCAGGACTCAGAAAACGAGCACATATATCACTCAGATGTATTCAACCTTAACCGGAAAATGGTGTCAGAGGGAAGGGATCTCAAGATGACTTTCACTATTCCTATATTTGAGCCCTTGCCCAGTCAGTATTATGTACGAGCTATAAGTGACAATTGGCTGCAAGCTCAAGCTGTGCACACCATGTCCTTCCAGCACCTCATTCTTCCCGAGGTTTGTCCTCTCTCTGATCCTCTAATATCTGCACAATTGACATTGTTTTGCAGTGGTAATATCCATCATGGAAAACAGTGTACCTGTATAGAGGGTCTTCGATTTTCATTCTTCAGATGTGGTTGAGCCTATGCAGAAGCATCCTCCACATACTGAGCTTCTTGACCTCAAGCCGCTGCCTGTTACTGCCCTGCACAACACGCTATTTGAGAGTCTGTACCGCTTCTCCCACTTCAACCCTATACAGACGCAAGTAAGCTTGATGAGCAACCTGACTCCACCTTGCAAGGTGTTTGACAATAAGCTTGACGCCCCAGGTGTTGAAAGCTGATTGGATAGACTCAGTCCGTATGCTCGTTCACCACGTCAAGCATTATTCGGTCTTCGTCTCTGTGCTTCACCTCAATGTCTCAATCACCTCCGCAGCATGTGCCTTGAGACTCTGACTTTGCTGATGCGTATCTCAATCTTACCTGCTGGCTTCAAGGCATTCCATACCCTATACAACACGGATCACAATGTCCTGCTAGGAGCTCCTACAGGTTCTGGGAAGACCATCTCGGCTGAGCTGGCCATGCTGCGACTGTTCTCGACTCAGCCAGGGATGAAAGTAAGAGGGTCGTTTCCATCCGAGTGCAAGTCCACGGGCACCGGCTTCATGAATATCTGCTTCATGGTTTTATGACGCTTGCAGAAGCTGTGCGTGCCCAGTCAGCAGAGCAGTCTGATAGGGTGCTTGATTACAAAGAGTTCAGTGGGTTGCCATGCTCAGGTGATATACATAGCGCCGCTGAAGGCGCTTGTGCGAGAGCGCATGACAGACTGGAAGAGGGGCCTTGTATCGAAGCTCAACCTGCAAATGGTAAAGGCGACAATTCCTCAAAGCTCAAGCTAGCACTGACGTCATACGACTTTGATTACACATTGACTTGATTGCCACCAATCGTGCCACCTTGTGCCTCCTTTGGTTGTTGCTCATGCAGTCACATTGCGTGTATGTCTTCAATGTGGCTGGGTTTAGGTGGAGCTCACAGGGGATTTCACTCCGGATCTGAAGGCTTTGATCTCTGCTGACATAATTATCTCCACACCTGAGAAGTGGGACGGCATCAGTCGGAATTGGTCCAACCGCACCTATGCTCGCAAGGTCTTACGTAGAACAAGGATTGAGTGCATCCTTTATTAGGTTCTGCTTCTCGTGCTTGCTGATGCTGGAGCTTAACTGCTACTCAGCTATAGCACGTCAAAATGGTAACCTAAGACTCTCTTAACACACAACAGATTTGATTATGGTGAGCCTGACAATTTGTGATGTCGGGCCTTGTAGGTTGGGCTTATGGTGATTGATGAGATTCATCTCTTGGGGGCCGACCGAGGGCCAATCTTGGAGGTAGTAATACGCCCCATCCTCTCCTTGTGATCATTCTCGTAGTGCTGCTTCTTAATTACCAACATCACTGCTTGTCCTTCCTGTGATGACATTAAATTCTTCATATAGTGACAACTATGATGTACAACCAGAATAGCAGCAATAAGAGTTTTGCACTGTTACTTCTCATGGCAGGTCATCGTCTCCCGAATGAGATACATTGCAGCGCAGACTGCCCAGCCAATCCGCTTTGTTGGCCTCTCAACAGCACTTGCCAACGCCAAGTAATGAAGCAGACAGCTAATTGACCGCGCTTACTTTTTAGACAGGAAAGGACATGCATTGCTTTGGAGAAGCCAGGAAGGAAATTGACCTGCTCTCGTGTCAATGTCAAGAAACATGCTGTTTGAGAATGCGCCCATGTGCCAGGTACTTGTGGCGCATGTGCCTACTTCTGTGATTGCACAAGTCTGCCAGTTGCATTCACTGGACATTGATCACAATGCTTTGCTTGAACATGGGATTTGTTACAGGGACCTAGGTGACTGGTTAGGAATTGACAAGGTCGGGTTGTACAATTTCAAGCCCAGTGTCAGGCCTGTGCCCCTTGAGGTCCACATCCAGGTGCATCACGCTTCTCCTGCTGTGCATGAGCCTCTATCACATCTATGGCTTGGTAGTATCATCCTCATCTTTGGACTAGATGGCACTTCTGACTGCAAGAAGACATCTACCTTGCTTTCTTAACCGCCACAATTACGGGCCTGTAAAACGTTGTTGGGCAAAGGCTTACTGCAATTCTGAGGCACTTGTTCTGAAGTGCAGGGCTATCCTGGCAAATTCTACTGTCCACGCATGAATAGCATGAATAAGCCAGCCTACGCAGCCATCAACACGCACTCCCCAGTGAAGCCAGTGCTCATCTTTGTGTCCTCCCGTCGTCAGACCCGTCTGACAGCTCTTGACCTTATCCAGGTCAATACATGAACCTGGTGACCCTGTTATGCTTGGTTTCTGTCTTACTTTACTTATACTAGCAGCCACATTTCTCTTCTTGACATTCTAAACTGCGTGCCGGATGGGTCTGACATGAGACATAAGCTTACCTTAATACCGGAGCTGGAAACAATATCTGCAAGCCTACCTGCTGTGAAGATGTAAACAAGTTGCTCGTTGGTTTTCATCTATGTCATCAAGGGTGTCCTTTGTTGACCATCTGCGCGCTAGACATTCCAACATATTGATTTTTGATGCCTTCTTGTTGGAGGGGTCCTCAGTGTGCGGCTGCAGATGAACGCCCACGGCAATTCCTGAGCCTGACTGAGGATGAGATTGCCATGGTCGTGGCCCAAGCAACCGATGCCACGTTGAAACATACACTACAATTTGGAGTCGGTTTGCATCATGCCGGGCTCAACACAAAAGATCGTTCACTAGTGGAAGAATTGTTCACAAACTGCAAAATTCAGGTACACTTGGAACTTACATTCTCAGATAACACCTGCAGCACAATAATCTTGGCTCTCTATGCAGTCGAATGGGCGCCAGAGCAGCAGCTAATGTGAGACATGGGCTTTTGACAGGTCCTTGTTTGTACCAGCACGCTGGCCTGGGGTGTCAATCTCCCGGCTCACCTCGTCATCATCAAGGTATTACTGCAGCTGGATAGCTACCTGCTCTTTGCAACAGGCTGGCCTTTACTTGTCATATGATCCTGCAATACTTGGAAGCATTGTCTGAGACTGACTCTTGCACTCCTGATGGCTCGAGTAACATGAGTGTGATAATCCGTGCTTCATGCAGCTGCTATGGGCTTATGATTTTTCACATTCTTTGTCTATATTTTGCAGGGTACAGAATTCTTTGATGGCAAGCTCAAGCGGTATGTGGACTTCCCAATCACAGATGTGCTCCAGATGATGGGAAGAGCTGGACGGCCGCAATACGATCAGCATGGCAAGGCTGTCATCCTTGTACATGAGCCTAAGAAGAGCTTCTATAAAAAGGCAAGCTGGAATGACCTTCTTATGGTGGTCTGTGATGTGCCCATAAGTATGCATGCATGGGCACTCCAGTAGTCCTGTAGCTCACAGGCATCATGCTAAGAGCACCCACTATAATGTGCAAGACGACCAGACTACGAGCACTATGCTTTTAGCCTGTCAAGTTGCTTGTTGCAAATTCAAGCACCCCATCTCCTGCACAGGCAGATCTTCCTTGATACGCTGTTCTTTGATGCACAAAGACCTGAGGCTAGGACCTCAATGATCTTCTGCAGTTCCTGTACGAGCCCTTTCCAGTGGAAAGTAGCCTTGCTGGTCAGCTGCATGATCATCTGAATGCAGAGGTCGTTGCTGGAACCATTGGCAACACGCAGGATGCTCTTGACTACCTCACATGGACATACTTCTTCCGCAGACTGGTCTGCTCTTTTAGAGACTTGGCCCCTCCTCTGTTCTCCTGCTTCTTGCACTCGCTGCTGCATGCTACGCAGAAGCGTCATGGTTGACAAAGCAGAAGCAAGAGCATGGGTGTGAGGCTGTAGTGCCGTCGCGCTTTGCTCACTATATTGTAAGGGCAGACTGCATTGTAGAGACAAAGGGTTGTGCAATATGTCCTGAGCTGGCGAACTTGCCGAGAGATTGTTCTTGCAGCCTTTGCAAATTTGGCATGTCTCTGTGCATGCAGGTGATGAACCCCAGCTACTATGACCTAGACGAGACAACCAGTGAAGCAATCAATCTGTACCTCTCGAGGTACATTGCCAGCATCAGTGCATGCTCGTGTCCGCTCTACTGTCTGCTCTGCTGTTATGCGCTGTGATTGTGCCTAGCTGGTACTTCCAAAGCATGAAGTGGAGCTCAGTCGTCCTAAACCTATGGTCTCCAGCGGATAACAGAAAACGCCAGCATGATTGCAGCTGACGAGCACCTCCAATGCCTGGCAGCTTGGTAGGCGGGAGTCTGCAGGACCTCGAGGATGCGGGGTGTGTAAGGGTCAATGAGGATCACACAGTCGATGCACTTTATCTTGGCAAAATAGCATCTCTCTACTACTTACATTACACCACACTGGCGCTTTTCAGCTCAAGCATGCATGCTGACAATTCACCTCAGGTACTCATTGCTTGTTACACAAACCAAGAATTTATATGGACATGCCATTTTCAGAGGGACCGTTCGCGTGCATGTGCTCCGTGAAGTCTACCACATATTGCTCTCCGTAACTGTTCACGCTTGTGTGTCCTCTGATAGTCCGTCTATCCTTCCTCATTTCAAACAGCAACTTCTGCACATTCTTTCGGGAGCAGCAGAGTTTGACGAGCTGCCAGTGAGGCACAACGAGGACATCCTGAATGGGCAGCTGGCATCAAGAGTCCGGTGGCCAGTACATAACAAGACCTTAGAAGACCCTCACACAAAAGCGAACCTCCTCTTCCAGGTCAGTGAGCTCTGTCGACGTTGAGAACAATTCTGAATACTATGTTTCACCAACTGGCCTGTATGTTTATCTTCTTGGTCTCCTTGTCTCTACAGGCGCACTTTTCACAGCTGAGCCTTCCGATCAGCGACTACATCACCGACACCAAGTCCTTGTTGGATCAAAGCATCCGAATCCTCCAGGCAATGGTCGATGTTGCTGCCAACGGAGGGTGGCTGCAAACAACCCTGAAGTGCATGCAGCTGATGCAGATGGTCCTGCAGGTGATTGCTTCAAAGCACCTCAGGAGGTTGCATGTATGGTTTGGTAGAGGACCAGGAGCCCTTCTATGATGCGTCACTAAAACATGTGGTGCCAGCTTCCATGATTGCAAGCTGGCACGGAGGAGGAGGTTATAAGAGTACAGTGAACTGCCTTCTTACAAAAACAGTCTGGAATTGTGTTTGTGGGCCTCGCTGAACAGGGCATCTGGATGGACGCCAACCCTTGCGACATCCTTCCCCACTTCACAGAGAGTGTAGGAGGAACTCTCCGGCAGGAAGGGTTCTTGACACTCAAGGATGTGATGGAGGCTTCATCAGACAGGATACGGTCCCTTCTCAGAGCGCAGCTGCCAGTGCCACAACTCAACGAGCTGATGGCTGCCTTGGGCATGCTCCCTCGAGTCACTTTGGAGTGGAGGATGAAGGAGCCAGGAGAGAGAAGTGAGAATGGTGGATGGATGCTGGAAGTACACCTGACCCGGAGAAGACAGCCGGTCCAGGATCATGGCTCTAGAGCTTATGCTCCTCGATTCCCGAAGGTGCTGTGTTCTGAAGTCAAGAGGCCTTGTAATGCTGAAGAGACTGACCGTTAGTGTACGACACTAATACTTGCTCAGATGCCAACTGTTTTTCTGTGTTGGGCTCCCCTCACGTTACAAGGTTGCTGCATGTGTCAAGCAGATGAAAGAGCCCGGTTGGTGGCTGCTTGTTGGGAGTCCAGCCACGAGGGAGCTCCACGTTCTCAAGCGCGTCACATTCTCCAATCACACCACCACGCGCTTGCTGCTGCCGGCAGGGATGAATTCCAAGGAAAAGGCAAGCATGAAAGTCGATGTTCGTCAACCAAGCTTACCCTGGGATTGTATAAACAGCTATTTCTGGTGCTAGCATCCAGAAGAATTCTAACTTTCAGAGTGCAAGTATCGCATGTGCCAGTCATTTAGCCAAACCTAACCAACACCCCATTTGCCCCATGTTTGACTGACTCCACTCTTACCTCACGGTTGTTGGCAGGACCTCCGCCTGTACTTTGTCTCGGATTGTTACCTAGGTCTTGACCAGGAGCACGTCATCACTATGCCCTAAGGGCGCCCTGATTCCGACCGCAAGATTTCATGGGGTCACAAGCAGGGGCGTCACCTGCGTTTTTTATCTATGAAGAGGTGACATTAGTCGTTACTGTCAACAAGCTGGCAATTCTTTGCACATCCTCCTGAATTGCTTGCATATTTTGCACAAATTCAGCATTGTTCTGAGCCAGATCTGCAACCTGCCTAATTGCAAGTTGGAAGTATCTCGCAGATTGCATGCTCTTCAAGGCACCCCAAGTCATGCTGCATAGGGGCATAGCATGCCCAATTCTGCAAGAGTGTGAAGAGAAGGTGCAAGTCTATATACACCTACAGACAGTGTTGGTCATGCATTATTGACCATGGACAGCTTGCTAACTCTTCAGAACCCAATACAACTTCGACTATCTAAAATTTGCACGAGACAGAGCTAGTCTTGTAGCAACTTCTCGTCTAACAATATGACATCCTAAGGACGAGCACCTTCAAGGCATGCTTTATGTCGTAGCAGTTGCTTGACATGTTAGTGTCTTGGGCACAACTTCTACTGAAGCATCCCCTCTGTCAATGCACAAATGGTTTTTACATTCTAGTGCCCCTCGTGCTTGACTCAACCTCACCCCGAGGGTAGGTCAAATAAAGTAGTTGCTCATTATCGTACTGCCATCTGTGCAGGTTCAATCTGCTTGCAAAGCCCATTGTAAACAGAGCCTAGCTTATACTAAGCGGCTGAGGAATTCTTCATACATTGAAAGGGTACTTCTGCACAATTTGGTACTGTCTCTGATCCTTGTTCCCCAGCTTTCTTTGCCCTCTCTTTGTTTTTATGTTGTTTTTTGATGCTTTGCTTAGGCAGTGGGCTAAGTCTACTAGCATGGCTTTTTCTGGACGCCTTCCCTCCCGAGACAATCAATCTGGCAGTAAGAGATTTTGGTTCCTCAGAGCCAGCCCCTTCTAGTAATCTGCCTAAGAGCAGCAAGAGCTTTGTTGATGGTCCACGTTCTGTAAATCCATGGTGTTCATTTCACAGGACCTTTTTATGGAGTCCTGTGTCTCTCAGTGCTCGTGCCTAAGATTCACAACCGAGAGAAGCAGCACTGTCATGGTGACCGCCACCATTGGGCCATGTCTGTCCTCATCCTATCAAAACCCCTGGCTGAGAAGGGAGGTGGAGTATTGGCCTGAAAGTAGGCGCTGTGACTAGCAGAGTTGGTCATGCGTACCTTCTCTCACCGGCCTTGAGAACAGCTCATATGCGCAACATGAGGTACACTGCGTACTTAGGGGTGAGGCATTTCAGGAGTTGTCAAGGATGAAGCGACAACAGAAAGAATGCGGCTGCTAAACACAAAAGAGCGGCTGTAAAGCCAGCCAGATGCATGAAGGTGTTCCTGACGGAATACAAAGCACAAGAAGCCGGCTGATAATGCTGCAGCAGCTTTGGGTTTTATAGGTAAGCAACTATTGCAGCTGCCTTGGATTGATTGGTCAGGCAGGTGTAAGGGACTTAGCGGTACAAAGCGAGCAAGCTTAAAGAGCTTGCCACAAGCAGGCCAGCATCGGCACACCTTTAGTAAGATAGAGGATAGGGGCTGGAAAAGGCCAGCCCAAAAAGAATGGACAAGGTCCAAGGAGCCAAAGGGAGCCGAAAAAATAAAAACCACATACTGGGTCACCTCACACGCCATTACCAATGCCTTCAGCATCAGTTCCGAGGCCTTTCGGACGCTGCTTCAACTCTATCTTCGGCCTCCCACCTAAGTGTCTAATTGGACTACGCCACTGTAAGTGTGGCTTCCGTGCAGAGGGTGGTGAGCTCGCTACACAAATGCTACGATGCCCCACTGGACCGGAAGTGGTGGGCATTTACAACCTCCTCCGATGCCCTCGCGGGCTTGATGCGCAACGCCGGTTACTGTGCAATCGTGGAAGTGAACAACATCATGCCTATCACCACGGATGCTCAGGGACGTCATCATCGCCGCACCCTAGACGTTGTGATTGTGCAACCTGGTGGATGCCCACGGGCCTTGGTTGATGGTTTAGTTATGGACGCTTATTAAGGTCCAGCATCGACGCACATCGCTGGCCACGAAGTGGACAATGCAGAATACAAGAAGCTGCAGCATTACTTCAACTACCCTGCGATCACCTCCTGTCAGCTGCAGTCGATATCTTTGGCTGCTTAGGTCCTCTATTCCACACTCTCCTTCAGAACATTGCCCAATCTAGCCTATGCACGATGGTGCAGATGTGCTTCCAACTGAGATGGGCTTGCCAGCTGCATATCTTTCGTTCTTGCGGCGCCGAGTGTCGGCCTGTTTGCAGCGTGCTCAAGCTCATGCTTTGCACCAGAAAGCTGGGCGAGCTCTAGTTGGTGGCAGAAGGGCTTGGAATTTGCAGTCTGGTATTTAGGCATCGACAAGCGACCTTTATTTGTTGACCCATGGTTACTGAGCGGGT
The DNA here is from genome assembly GCA_009602725.1 of Spirogloea muscicola. Taxonomy (NCBI): domain Eukaryota; kingdom Viridiplantae; phylum Streptophyta; class Zygnematophyceae; order Spirogloeales; family Spirogloeaceae; genus Spirogloea; species Spirogloea muscicola. Next base: position 239,856 of record WELB01000157.1, on the reverse strand, counting down.
CAATTTTGCATTGGGTGACGTACGTCATCAGGTGTGCTTGCCTTTGTACTTGGCCATTCTGGCCTTCGTTTGTTCCAAACACACGAAATTCGTGGCCAGGGCCAGAGGCTGCAGCCAATGCGCGACCGGCACGCAGATGTAGCGCGCGTGCCATGGACCGCTGCAGCAAAAAATGCAGGCACATGCAATATTCTTGCGCAAGAGAGCCTGCTTTCCAGTAGGGTGGCCAGGAGGTCGACCCGCTGGCGTGGAGACCGCCACCTTTCGGGCTTGCTTTGCACGCGTCCACGCCGGGCGGCGGCGCGCGCATCATCGCCAACGTCGTCACCACCGATGTGGTCGACCGCTCCAACCCGGGGCTCTCTGCCTCGCGGGCTGGCCATGCTGCGGCGAAGGCTGCTCGCAGCAAGGCGGCCAAGCACGCCGACCACCCGGCTGCAGATGACTTCAATCCCCTGGCAGTGGACGTGCACGGGGCTCTCGGGTCCCAGTGGCTCGACCTACTGGCCAGGCTCGCGCGGCGTGCTGTATCCCGCCGGCGCGGCGAACCGGCTGACTTTAATGCAGCTGGCTCGTGGGCTCAGGTATACCGGATGAGATTGTCAGTGTCCCTCCAGCGGTCCATGGCCCACGCTCTGCATCTGCGTGCTGGCCGTGCTCTTGCTGCGGCCTCGCTAAGAAACCAAAGCACACAAAGAAAGAAAGCAGCTACAAATTACTCAGTAACCCCTCTGGCTTTCGTCAGGGTGATAGCTTCCCGGCAGCTAGTCTGTCGGATCTGAGGCTCCTCACTCGTAATTACTGAGTGCTCCATCCTCCCCCTGTTTTACCCATCGCATCCTCAGGCCCCTTTGTAGCTGCTCAACGCTCTTAGGCCCCTTCGAACCTTTGTCAATTCTTTTGGGCTGGCTTTTCGCAGCCCTTGCCCCCATTGGGAGTACCACTTCTTCTTTGCAGCCCTTGCCCCCATTGGGAGTGCCCCTTTCTTCTTCTGTTGGAGCGGCAATACCGAGGAGTCCTCTGCGGCCACCGAGAAGCCTGCCTCCACGAGCATGCCATGCATGACGTCGCGGAGGAGGGGGCCGGGATTCAACCTGCCAAGATGAGCATTCGTGACTTGCCAACAACTCGTCTTTCACCTCAGCGGTCCTGAATGTAGAAGTATGGTGGATCAACGGGCCGGGATGGGTGACCATCCCGCCCGCCCTGGTGGGCCGTGGCGATCTCCGCAGACAAGGGAGGTCCCGGCACACCGAGCCGTTGGCGCGTGCGATTCTGCGGCTCTGTGCGCGGCCAGGCGGAGCTGTGTGCTGGCCGGCTCTGTGTGCGGCCAGGCGCAGCTTTGTGCTACTCTGGACTTTGCGTACTACCAGACTAAGCTCTGTGTGTTACCATGAGCGGATCTGCGATTGTCCCGCCGAGACGAGGGCGGTCTGCCGGTCCTCCGGATACGAGCGAACGTGCGATGGAGGACTCTGAGTGGAGGAGGCAAGAAGTGATGGCTGATGAACGGAAACGACAGGAGCAACATCAGGAGCAGCCAGAGCAGGAAGACTTTCAGGTGTGGGCCCACAGGGCGGCTCGCTCCCTGTTCTCAGCGCCAGACTATCTTGACGTACGCAATGGATAGTCTGGAAATACAAGATGACAAGACTATTGCAGTATAGAGGACTTCTGGGATGCTGTAGCCCCCAGCGCAGATCGTATGGTGTGGCCACTTCGAGAAAAATTCAATTACCACAGCACTCCTTGTGGCTGTTATGACTGATGATGAGGTGATCGGGGTCGTCAACCAAGCTCTAGCTAGTCAGGTCTGGGGTCACCTCAAGAGCAGATTTGAATACAGAGGGACCAATAGGGCCTACTCTCACAGTATAAGGTTGCGAGAGTGCAAGTAGGCTGATGAGCCTGTTCAGGATTTTGTGAACAGGGTGTAATCCATCGCGCTCCAGTTACAGGACGTTGGAGAAGAGGTTCCAGCACGTCACCAGGTGCTCACTATCCTCATAAGACTACGACCTGAGTACGGACCTCTGCGTGATTCATTTCAGATGGTCAGGAGGGAGGAATTGACCGTGAGTTTTGTGCTGGCTCGTCTCCTTCACAAGGAGAGAGAGATGGTACAGAAACGTGGTCTGCAGGGAATGAATGCAGCAATATGGCCAGATAGGCCATGGAGCCAGATCTCTGGGAACACCTGAATCAAGCTAAGTGATATAATGGCCGGCGAGATCAGATGGATGACAGGGTAGGTTATTGCTGTCGTCAACCTGGCCATCTTATCAAGAAGTGTGCAAGGCGACGGGCTCTGAATGCAGATTGTTGCAGAGGTAGAGGCAGCAAGAGAATCGGACAAAAGGGGAACGTGCCAATCCGGCTACATCCCTCGGGCTCCCAGATGTCCACAAGCTCTTGGCGCGCCTTCCTATTGGCCTTCAGAAAGATCCTCCCACCGATTCTTGCCCCACTCCGAGGTCTCGAACTACGCCAGGACGATGGCTGCGACAACGACGCCTCTGCGAGGAGGGCCGTCGAGCTCAGCGTCGGCAGCAGGGCCCAGGACCTGAGCGACGCCCTGAAGTAACTCGAAAATTGGGGGTATGGCAAGAAGCGGTGGGAGGAGTTGAAGGCCAAGAGGGAGGCGTACCAAGAGCTCGTGGACATCCCAAAGCCCGAGGGGGTTGAGCCGGATCGGCAAGTTCCAGTTACCCCGCTGTTTCTCCTGCTGCCTCTACCTCTGTAAGCATCGAGGTTCAGAGCCCGTCTCTTTGGCCAGTTCTTCATCACATGGCCAGGTTGACGACAGTAATAACATACCCCGCCATTCATCTGATTTCGCCGGCCATCATTCCAATTAGCTTGACTCAGGTGTTCCCAAAGATCTGGCTGCATGGCCCTTCTTGCCATCAATGCGACATCCTGCAGACCAGGGAATGAATGCAGCAATGATGGCCAGACAGGCCATGGACCAAGATCTTAGGGAACACCTAAGTCAGCCAAGTGGAATGATGGCCGGCGAGATCAGATGATTGACAGGGTATCTTATCACTGCTGTCAACCTGGCCATTAGTCAAGAACTGCCCAAGGAGACGGGCTCTGAGCCTAGATGGTTACAGAGGTAGAGGCAGCAGGAAAAACAGTGGTGGCCAAGCCCATCTTTGTGGAAGACAGGTCAAGTCAACTCGCAACAGTCGGCTCATTGACAGTGGAGCCACTCATCACCTCACAGATTGACGTGATTGGCTCGAGAATTATCAGCTCATCACTCGCTTCAGGAGTTTCTTAGGAGACAATAGTGTACAACTTGCTGTAGGAGTAGATCAAGTGAGTGTGCAGCTGCCTAGCTTGAAAGGCAGCTGTTGACCTATGTGCTGCATGTACCTGGGCTGGCAGCAAACTGTCTGTGCCTCAGCTTCTTACTCATGGACATCGGTTCACCTTCAAGGATGACCTTTGTGTGGAAGACAAACCGAGATGGGGTGATGAAGTGAATGACATAGTCTGAGCTAAGCTGTGAAGATTAGAGATATAGGATAAACAGCGCTGGAGCTCCGACATTGACAGGTAGAGGAGAGAATGACCTCTTCATTCTGAGTGGACAAGTACAGAAACAGAAGCAGGAACAGGTGCAGGGAGATACAAGCCTGAGTGGTCAGGTACAGAAAGAGACGCAGAAACAGGGGCAGGAACAGGCACGGCCTTCTATTTCATTTATTTATGAATTGTAGTTGTCCTCGTGCTTGAAGTCAGCTTGTGGAGCAGAGACACTCTGCTACAGGATCATTGTGAGTGTTGTAAAAGGCACACGCCTTCATGCAGTTGCACCGGGTAGCGGCTGTGCCGCTGCGCAAGGTGCTAGGCGGTTGTGTAGAAGCACCCATGTCCTACACAGTCTACCGACCCTGGCCCACCTGCAAAAGTGGGCCAGGGTCGGTAAACTGTGTGGGTGATGGTTGCTTCTACACAACCGCCCAGCGCCCAGCGCCGCTTCATGATGCAACTGCATGCAAGCGTTAGCTTCTTTACAGTCTATTTGGTAGATATTGTGCTTGTTTGTGATGTCAGTCACTTTCTGCCAGATGAGATACTGCCTTTGCCTGCCAGCTTCCCCTAGCAAGCGTGCAGAGCTGCATCCATCTCGTCTTGCAACTCCGATTGCACGTTCGCTTTGATATCCTTCTGGTATAGAATAGTCGGCAAGTGAGACAGTGGAAGCACGGTGGGCCTATGTTTTGTGAGTATGTGCTTGCCCAATCTACAAATTTGGGGCTGACGGGACGCTCAAGGTAAGCTGTCTGATCATCGATTACACAGTGGTACAGGCAATGGAGAAGCGGCTCTTCTCGAGGGAGTTCCTCGCTCCTTCTACTCCCTGTCATTGAGATGACAGCAGACTTACAAGAAGCTAGCCAAAGGAGCAACTGAAAGGAAGGACGTAGGGTGCTCGTAGCAGTTTGCTGTGGAAAAGAGGAGCTCAGATATGTCGGACCCTGTTCTGCAGCTGAGACGGCTTTCAGCCCAAAAGATTGAAAGATGAGCATTAGAAGAACTTAGAAGCAGCTCTAGCTTCTCACTCAGCTGCACCTACACTGAGGTATGTGACGGGAGAAAATGCTGCTGAACAATCTTTAAAAAGCCCTGCTTTGCTCTTAGAAGTCGGCTTAGAGGTATTCACCTCCATGTCACTCCTCAGCAACTTATATCTTGCCAGTCTGCCTTCTGTTATGCAGAATCTCGTGGAATTGGCAAGCATCTCGTACTTGTCTTGGAAGAATTGTCATTGATTTCTTGATACTCACAAAAGGAACCTTTGCATTTATCCACATGTATCCTTGTCAACCATGTCTAACACCTCTTCAGGTCTTGTTGACATGCCCTTTGGGAGAGGGCCTCGCCGCGCGTGGAAGGCGAGGCCTGCAAGCGGGCGCCGTGCCGATGGAAAGTGGCTCTTCCGAAGGGGGCGAGGGTTGTGAAAGTCCAGCCTAGACAAAAGTGTACAGGGTCCAAACCCTGTACACTTTTCGGGACAGCAAGGCGAGCTGCCCGGCTTCAGTGACGCTGGGTCGCTTGCCCAGGTAATCCGCATGCGGGCCGTGTGTTTCGTTCCAGCATTTCCCGGCTCATGCATTGCATTTGTAGGCAGGCGGCCGCGCTTGGCTGCTGCTTCTGGCTTCGGTCGGGATTACTTATTCTTAGCTGCAAGTGTCTCCGACTTGCGGCTGCTGACTAGGGGTCATTGAGCTTCCATTCGGTCACTTGCATAATGTGGTTCTAGTGCTCTTTCAGCCCTTTGGACCCGGACTCGCCCGCCGTGCAAGCTGCTGCAGGAGGTCCAACCACCGGATACCAAACGACCGTGCACGTCCATTACCAGCGTCGCAAACTCATCACCGGCAGGGTGGTCCTGCGTAGTTGCGTCCTTCACCGCCCGCAGCCTTGCCCACCGCGTGCCCAGCCTCCCCCGATGGAGGAGGCGTGTCGTGCCACAGGGCGTCGACTACCAGATAACGTCGAGAAGTCAGAGTAGGATGGAAGCAGGCAACAAACCAGTGTCGAATGGTGGACACTCATGAAATGAGGCGGGAAGAAGGTCACGAGGGCTTTAGAAGCTAATTTGATAGCGAAAGAAAACAACAGAACAGAAAATAATAGAATAGGAGTAACCAACAGATGACGTGGTTGGCACTTGAGAACTTGGAGCGAAATGAACAATTTATCCCCCCCCCCAACTGCAAATCCTGGAACAGGTGTAGGAGTTGGGTTTAAAGCCAGACAAGTTCTGCAAAACCAGTCATCTGAAGGTATGCTTGTGAGTGGTGGTGTTAAACATTGTATATGCCACCCTTGATTACACGTGGAACATAACAACATAGCTGCAGCCTGGTCTTTTCGAGAGCAGACTTCACACGACAAGTGAATTGAGACCCACTGCTGTGTACGATCTATAGTGGGATCAATATTCGTGAGGTGACATGGAGAAACATTCTGAATGTGATCAGAGATTTCCCTGCCACAAGACCCTTGAAGACGAATAACGCCGGAGAAATTGTTACCAACAGCCTTATATATGAATGGACCTGCGGTAACATCCAAGCCATGTTTAGGGGTAACCTTGAGATAAATATAGTCACCGATGTGAATGACTGAAGGTTTGGGCTTGTAGCCCCCACTACGAATGTTAGCATAGCGCTGCGTGTCACGATGCTGAGCAATGAGCAAGTTGTTCATTGCGATAGGCATATGTCGTTTGAACAATTTGCCACGATCAACACAAGCATTGAGCCACCTGTTAGGGTCATCCAGGTCCACCACTTCTGTTTCCACAGCATTGAGACTGATAGGGATTAGAGTATGGCGACCATACAACAAGAAATATGGACTATAAGCGGATAACGCGGTCTGTTTAGACATGCAATAGCCCATAACGAGCCAAGGTAAAAACCTGTCCCATCGTTCCAGACCTTTGCGGAGGACATACTTTGCGAGATCGCATTTAATGGTCTGAACCATGCGTTCAGCTAGTCCATCAGCCTGAGGATGATCACGTGAAGTGAGCCGATGTTCAGTAAAGGATTTATCGAGTAAAAGTCGGAAATTACCTTGGAATTCGGTACCTTGATCAGTAAGGACCTCTGCGCAAGCTCCGAACCAGGATAACACCTGGTTCAAAAATGCTTCTTTGACATAAAGACTGGACTTGTTAGGGATAATGACCGCCTCTACCCATTTGGAGAAGTGCTCTATCATGATCAATACATAACATGACGGTTCTTTACCTCGCTGCAAAGGACCAGCTAAGTCCAGACTCCACCTGTAGAACAAGCCTTGGATAGGCAGAGGATGAAGCTGAGGTGATTTCAACGAGAAGGTGGTACGAATGCGATCACACTTTTCGCATTGCGACAGAACATGTTTCACCATATCAGTAACACCTGACCACCAATAATTAGCGGATAACAAACTGATGGTACGCTTGACACCAAAATGACCAAGTTGGACATGAACATCTCGTACCAGTTGCATACGTAATGGAGGAGGTGGTACAATGCGGTTATTAGACTCCTGATGCGGCTTGAACAGCTGGTCATTCTTCCCTGGTCAGGAATGTTGTTGCGAATGCGAAAAGCTTCGGATCCCATGGTAGCTACCAGAGTGGGAAATGTCACCCTGGTGGAACCTGCCTGATTGAACCGATGCTCGCGGTTGCGGAAGTGATCCACTGGAATGACTTCCTTGCCGGAGTCTAATGCCATGTATGCATACAAGTTGGGAGGACGCTCCTGTAGGTTGATGCAGGATTGGATCATTTGTGCAGGAGCTAAGTTCGTCCAATGGGCCCTTTTACGATCCGCCAGTGAACCTAGAAGAGCTGCATCCAGCACTGTATAAGGGCCGAGAATGTCGCACACGGTTTGGAAGTCATAACGTGCCTGGTGATGAGTCTCCTTGGGTATCACGTTCTCTATCAAGTAACCAAAAGGATGCCGCTGCCTTGCCCGGGCACCATGCATGAACCTCACCAATGCCTTGAACAAGGCACTGGAGGGGTGGCGGAAGCCATTGCCGAGACCAAGGGCGCTGAACCCCTGACAGGGGAATCCAAACATAAGAAGATCAATTTTAGGCAACCTGCGCAGGGACTCTGGCTTGGCTGCTTCCTGAATGTCCTGAGGGAGCAGAGTGTCCCATCCATCAAAGGTGTTGTGGTTGAGGAGTGTTGGGTACAGGTTGCGCAGGAGATCGATGTGGTGGGCGGCCGCCTCCCGTGCCTGGGAATCAATATCCACGTAGATGTATCGAGCCACACGAATGTGACTCTGTAACGCTGCTCGCAGGCCGTTCGCTGTGCCACCAAAGATTTCCACTAATATAATGCCGTCAGGAGGTAAAGTCCAGTTGATGATTCCTTCATAGAAGACCCCCATGCCCTCAACCGCCTCCGAACCCGCATTGGAGACGAGCGGTGGAATGTGAGTGGTCAGTGTGTCTGCCGCCCAAGCTGCTGCGGCATGATAATGCGCCACCACGGGGAAGCACATGCGAGCGGCCCTAATTCGCTCAAAGTGCTTTTCCACCTCCAAGCCATGCAAGCGTGGCATGGGCATGCCCAAATTGGGCATTGAAACATGAGGATTCAGGACGGAAATCCGCAGCGGCTGTTGAGGTGGTGGCTGATCTGCGGAGGTTGATGCCAAACCCCGCTTGGTTGTCAAGCTCAGCACCCGCGCTGGAGGTACAATCGGTGGCAGTACAGGGAGATCTGCAACGTCGTCCTGCATTTCTGATTTGCCCTTGTCTGCATTGGGCAAATGAACGTCATCAGTAACAGTGTCATCGTCTTCTGAAGATGAACTTCTGTCAATAGCACCGGTATGCACCGGTATGTCAGTACACGTCCAATTCTTAAGTAACGGCAATATGACTCTATGCGTGTTAGACGACCGCCATTCTGGTCGATACCAAGCAACCTCTGCATAGTAATCAATGCCAAAGCCCAATGGAATCAATAATTCTGTCCCAAGCAATACATCATATGAAGTTGCCCTCGTGATCGGACACACAGTCGAAAAGTAGGTGCGCCGACTGGAGTCTGTAGCGTGCAGGGTAATGCGAAGGGGTTTTTGGGTGAGACCAACAACACTGTCTAGTCCACCCGTGGCAGTTTTGATTTTTTTGGTGCTGCCAGCAATATCATCTGTGCCCAATTGCAGTTGCTTTGCAAACCGGTCACTATTAAGAACTGGTTGAGCACCTGTGTCCAACAGGACTGCAGACCGTGTTGCAGAATGTCTGTTGATGGCCACAGTCAGCACCTCATCCGTGTTATCCAGCATAGCGACGGCTGCCAATTCCACGCTTCTTTCTTTCGGAGGTCTGCATGGGACGATACAGTTTTCCGACATGGTGAATGCTGTCTTAGCTGTCACAGAGTCTACTGCCATGTCCTCATGCAAACCACTGATATTTGTAATACTGCATTTCTTTATCAACTGAATCATATGTTCCTCAGAATAACCAAGATCCTTCAAACTAAAAACTGAAACTGTATGCATCCTCTTCAGAAGTAAATTATCAGATACTGCCAAAGTAGGAAGTGCATGGGTGGGAACGCTAGGCTTCGACACCTCACGTAGAGGGACTTCATTGCCTGGAGCATCAATAACTTTAAAACTAGCAGGGTATCTTGCATTGCCCGTCCTAGCGTTATGACGCAACTCGCTCAACCCATGCTTGAGGGGATGACGAGCAACTCCGGGGTCTGACATCACTACTGCAGCTGGATACTGTTTAAGGTCAGAATGATACCCGTCATCGGTCTCACTTTCGTCCGCATAATAAGCTGACTGCGGTGGTAAATCCTCATCCTCCTCAAATTCATCTGGACGGTACATAGCAACAGATACCATCTTAGACTTGCCGTGCTGGTTTGCTGGAGCGAGTTTCCTAGTGAGTTCTGCGATTTGCTTCTGCATCTGTTCCACCTGATCATTCTGATGGATGGAGGACGGCGTTTTTCCTGTAGCCATTTTGTTTCTTATCAATGCGGGCATCTTATCAGGGAATTTCGTCCAGCACTGGTGTTCTAGGTGACCTTTCCTAGAACAATGAGTACAAGTTGCGCCTACTGTCTGATGCAAGACAGTGCAATCTCTTCTCACATGGCCAGATTTCCCGCATGCATTGCACACTGGGATAGGACGGGCTGAAATGATGGAGGGAGCTGCCACATGGACCATCTTCATACCTTCTGGTTCTATGTCGTCTTTCGAGGACACCTTAGAACCCGTAGGACTCCCAGTGCCTGCAAATCGTTCATGGACACATTGTAACGAGTAATCATCATTCTCTTTCTCAAGTAAAATGTGGAAAACGTCATCAAGATCATAGTCTTCCTTGTGCAACTGATGCCTCCTCGTTATGAGAAGGGTCCGAAGTTGATCCAAAGACTGTCCTGCCATTATGCGTAAGAACTGAATGGCTAAATCTTTCTTACTTATGGAGGTCTGCGACTGCTCAATGACTTTCACAAAACGGTAGTAGCAGATGGTGACCGTTTCATTGGGCTTACGGCAAAACTTCATCAATGCCTGCTTGTGGACCAGGACACTAACTGGGAAATGCGCAGCCAGACGCTTGCACATCTCACCCATCGGATCATCAATAAACTGCGGTCCCAAAGCTATAATTTCAGGAGTTGCGTCGGCAGGGATGGGTGTGGTCATTGCCAGGCCTGAATCTTTCGGCCTTCTAAACACATCAGCTGCTTGCATAGCCATATAGGGACTGAACAGAGTCATTGAGTCTTTCCGACTGATGGTGCCTCCCTGAATCTTTAGATGTACACACATTGCATCGTAGTGCTCTCTGACCTCAGCCAGGGATGACCCATCAGGCGTACCTTCATAGCGAGGCCTGTCGCCTTGCGACATATTGACAGCACGCTTTCGAGAGGTACGACCGGCTGCATATTGTTCTGTGGCACCACCAACACCCGCAGGAGCAATACCCGACAGATCAGTAGCAGGCAAAGGAACAATTGTTGACGGACCAACGGCCACCACAGGAGCAATATCTGAAGTATCACTGGGGGAGTCTAAGGAACGACCTGATCTCAAGTCCATACACGGGTACAAATGCAACTTGTGCAGGCGATTCGCTCGGACTAATTAAGTTGGAGCAGCAGGACAAGCCACAAGCACAGCGTGTGAACAAGAAACCAGAATGAGCCAGGAGTATCCTCAAAGAGAGTTTCAAAGGTAACAGTAACGCGACCCAAAGGGAGTGGCCCCAAATAACAGTAACCGCGAGCCAAAGGGGAGTGGCCCCAAGTAACAGCAAACTCGAGTAATGATGACAAGATTGGAATGAAATAAGCTCACAATGCAGTAGATGCAGTGGAGCTCAATGAGAGTCGCTTGCGTATAGTCGTCAAGGCTCTCTGAAGGCCCAAGGTTAGGCTTGGGGCTGTTCACACAAGGTCGCGATGTTCGCGGCTTACCGAGTGCGTGCCCGGTCTTACGAGACCGGATGCGGGGCTCGTCGGGGTACGGCTCTCTGTAGGTCTGTGCTTTATGCTTGTGCCCATGCTTTTTTGGCGTGGCCCTGGACGCGTGTGGTACGCTCACCGGGCAGCAACAGCAACAGCGGCGGCGGCGACAGCGATGGGTCCACGCCTTCTTTGGCGTGGCCCTGGACGCGTGTGGTACGCTCACCGGGCGGCGGCGGCAGCGGCGGCAGCGGTGGCGGCCAAGGTTGGCAGTAGCCAAAGGGAGAGACTAGTCCGAGCGATTCGCTCCGACCTTGGCCCTCCACACCCTTTATGCCTGGTCAGATAAAGAATGATATTGTTTGTTGGGCGGGCCATTTGGCCCATTCGGGTTCCCCGGCGTCAGGGCTATTGTAGCCCGAGACTTACTTCTACCACTACCTACCACTTCCCCACCACTGCCTAGCCGGGTCCTCACGGCTCATCGAGGCATATCACGCCTTCGACATGCCTTCGTGAGTTCTCTCAGCCTAATTAAATAGGGCTTTGTGTGGTGCTGGTGGCAAGAAGAAGTGGCACTCCCAATGGGGGCAAGGGCTGCGAAAAGCCAGCCCAAAAAGAATTCACAAAGGTTCAGAGGGGCCTAAGAGCGGTGAGCAGCTAGCTACAAAGGGGCCTGAGGATGCAATGGTAAAACAGGGGGAGGATGGATCACTCAATAAGTACGAGTGAGGAGCCTCAGATCCGACAGACTAGCTGCCGGGAAGCTATCACCCTGACGAAAGAAGAAAGGGCTCGCCCATTGAGGATAGGGGCTGGACAAGCCAGCCCAAAAAAGAATGAACAAAGAACGAGAAGGGGGCCAGAGGAAGCCAGAGGAAGCGCTAAGAAACCAAAGCACACAAAGAAAGAAAGCAGCTACAAATTACTCAAGCCAGAGCCCGCAGCGAGAGCACGGCCAGCTCGCAGATGCAAGAGGGCAATGCGCTGCACGCCGAGGCACTGGTTGACCAGGGCAGCAGAGGAAGTCTACGCACCGTTGATGAGCGAGACGATGGCGCCCGATCCGGATGATGCTCCGGCGCCGACCCAAGTCGATACGTATCTTTTCTGACCGAAGCGGGTTGGAGATGCCGCGCTCGCAACCCACCTTCACACCAAACTGATAAATCACTCACCCTTGAATATCCACGTGAGCAGCCCACCTTCGCATCCTTGTCAGCACCGACACTAATGAGCCACCGACGGGATATCGCACGACAGGCGGCAGGGGGCGCGCGCGAAGCTCCCGCGCTGCTTGGCGCCGCCTGCGGCTCCCGCCAAAAACCGCGAGGTGGTGCCCGGAAATTTGAGCGGGAAAGGCAAATTCAAAATATGGCGGGAAAGGGCTGGTCGTCAAGTGGTCGGGTCGTGGCGCGGAAATGGCCCCCGGGCGGAGTGGTGGCCACGTGTCCCGCGGTCGTCGAGGACGTCCGACGTGGCCGGGGAGGGCTGCCACGTCGGCGGCGCCCCGCGCGGCGGCGGCGGCGGCGGCGGCGGCGGC